>OU343053.1:49866829-50219847 GCA_910593695.2 Ocypus olens
TTTTTCAATTTGTCGAATGTTTAATAAGAGCCAAGTCAACATTTTCTGTTTTATTTCTTCGCTTTTCTGGATATTACCAGGAAACCCATTGTTTTAGGTTCAACTGGTAGGATAGGGAACACCCACCACCCTCGAGTTCAATGAAACTTTGCTTTTGGTAGTTTTAATCAATTCTAATCTTCTTATCAATGAACAATGGCATTTTGTCAGACGCAAACATAGTTCGACTTGAGTAAAAGTTGATCCGAAGGTTGGTGGGTGTGCCCCATCCTATTTTCCAATCAGTTCTTCATAAAACAGGTTTTTTCAATTTGTAAAATTTTTAATAACAACAAAGTCAACATTTCTCGTTCATTTCTTCGCTTATTTGGATATTACTGGAGAAACTTTAGTTTTTGGTTCAACTGGTTGGATTGTAGCATAAGGCCCACCCACCACCCTCGAGTTTAAAGAAACTTTCATTACAAACATTGCTTTTGGTAGTTTTAATTAATTCTGATTTCCATACCAATGAACAATTAAATTGTGTTGAACCCAAACATAGTTCGGCGTTCGGTGTTAAAGTTGATACGAAGGGTGGTGGGTGGCCCTATCTTATTTTTCAACCAGCTGTTCATAAAACAGGGTTTTTCAATTTGTTCAATTTTTAATAACAACAAAGTCAATATTTTCTCCTACAGTTCTTCGCTTTTCTAGATATTGGCAGAGAAATTATTGTTTCCGGTTCAACTGATTGGATTGTAGGATAGGGCCCACCCACCACCCTCGAGTTCAATGGAACATTGCTTTTGGTAGTTTTAATCAATCCTGATTTTCTAAGCAATGAACAATGAAATTTTGTTCAATCCAAACATAGTTGGGCTTGAGTGAAAGTTGATACGAAGGGTGGTGGGTGACAAAAAAAGTGACAGAACTTATACCTACTTATATGTTTTTCCTGTTCTTATCTCAGCCTATCACATGAGATTCCGTTATAATTTTATTTCTATCATCAACAAACTTTACTACCGAACTTTCACTTCAAATCCCTCAATTTTCAATTACATCTTCTTAATTCTTTGCAGATGCAACAAATTCCAGTAATGACACAACAATGGAAGGTACAACAAGTGCAGGTACTGGAAAACGCAATTATATATATATATATATATATATATATATATATATATATATATATATATATATATTCAATTCGCAAACGCTTTTTTTTTTTACTTTTTATGCTATAAAGATTTATTCTTGTATTTTGGTATTCTTCTCAGATGAGACTAGTTCAACCATGGGATCAACAGTGGAAATATCTACTAGTCCTTCGCGTAAGTTAAAATATCTATTACAGTACCCAAAATCGTATCGTAATCAACGGGTGTGAAGTTAGCAATAGATTTCAGCAATAGATTTAAAAATGAGTTATTTCCTCTAAATTCACTTTAGAAACATTAAAAAACCTCAAATGGCAACTAAAGCACTATCATATTAATCAGTTGTCACACAGCCACCCCTAATTTTCAATCCCATAATTATTTGGCACACATCTAATAACATGTAACTATTTTCAAAGTTCGCATATCGCCATAAAAAATATGCGTGAATTCGTGGCGCGAGGGTGGAAATTAATTATTTTCATAGTGTTCGGGAGGCGGTGATCTGAATTTATTTTTTTTATAAGTTAGTATGGTTAATAAGGAAACTATTCATGTGCTTAATTTCTTTTCTGGCGGTATGCGAACTTATAAAAAAAATTCCATTTGCTAGGACTCTGCGCGAATTCGTGGCGCGAGGGTAGAAATTAATTATTTTCACAGTGTTTGGGGGGCGGTGATCCGAATTTTATTTTTTTTATAAGTTAGTATAGTTATTGAGGAAACTATTCATGTGCTCATATTTTTTATGGCGATATGCGAACTTTGAAAATAGTCACATGTTATTAGATGTGTGCCAAATAATTATGGGGTTGAAAATTAGGGGTGGCTGTGTGACAACCGATTAATATGATAGTTCTTTAGTTGCTATTTGAGGTTTCTTTAATTTCTCTAAAGAGAATTTAGAGAAATTAACTCCTTTTAAAATGTATTGCTGAAATCTATTGCTAACTTCACACCCGTTCGTAATCATTATTATTTACAGTAACATCAACTACTACCGAGGAAGCTACAGAGGAAGGAACTTCTTCAGGTATGGTTTATTAATTTTTTTTTTGTTCCGATAAGAGAAATATTCTGAAATTAAATTTAATAGATAGAGGTGGGTGGTTTATTAAATTTGTGAAATTGCCGCATTATGCAAAACTGAAATAAGTTACAATTGTTGTTTTCGATATTTTCAGTCAATTCAAATACAACTGAGGAGTCGACTTTAGCTGGAAATGCTACAACTTCTGGTAAATAATTAACATTTACATATTTATAAATTCTGGTATTAAGTTCTTATTTTGGTAATTGGTGCAAATGTTTTTCTTGTAATTATTACTATACCTCATTTAATAACCAGGCGGACTAAATGCGAAAGTCATATTTACACTATAAAAAGTCACCAGAAAAGTAACCAGACATGTTTTGGCGGTAAAAATAAAATTATTTCAAATTCTTTTATCCATAACATTCATTCAACAATTATATCAACATATAAATTAATTCTAGGCAAACTTTCTTGATTATATAGTCAGTGATATAGTATATAATATAAAAATAAGTACGAGACCCTCTTAAGATTTTAGGGGCACACTGAAAAAGTCAAGTTGTACATATATTTATTTACATATAAAGTGGATTGAAGTATTAGGTATATTTTAAAAATACATATGATTCTGTAAAAGGTTTGAAATATAAATACTAGATTGTCGTGAAATAGAATTTTATTAGATTAAATCAATTTGCTATTTAAAAACGTATAATAACTTACTTAAAATAAATCTCTTTCATTAATGTATATAATGTTTAACGGGACTTCTTTGGCAATTCATCTCTATTCTTTAATTCAATTAATATTTAATTCAATGTAGCAATTTCATTTTTAAAGAAAAATTCTGCGCACACAAAATTTTTGCTGCTTTCATTGTAGATATCTTCGGTCGCTGGAAGTCCTTCAAAACGTTTAGGACTTTTTACTGCCCCAATCTCCGTACACTTCCTAATTGAGTGAAACTTCATACTTCTAGCCAATCCTAAATATAATGTATGTTTATGATTTGATTCCATATTGTAATAACTTGCGCCACACTTACCTAATGAATCGACAATTTTGTGTACGACGGCAGTAGGTTTTAAAGCCACTTGCATTAAAGTTTTATATAAGATAATTTTAGATTGTTTTTCCTCGAGCGTTAATGCTCCAAAATCCAAGCATTTCCGTTTTTTGGGGCGAAAATGACACCAAACTTGTGCCGGCATATATCCATAGTTAAAAATAAAATAACTATTTCCAAGAAAATCGCGGGATGAGAGGAATCTATTCTTACACGATCAACGCAAGAAATAACTGACTAAAAACACAGAAACTCAGCCGAAACGCGTGGAATCGGTGGAACACAAGGAACAGCGAGCGATCAGCTGATCATAACAACGGCCATTACTGTTTTATGCAATTTGGGCCTGTGTAAAAACGGCGCCCCTTTGGCCAATCACAACAACGCATTTTGGCGGCAATAATTTGATTTAGTCCGCCTGGTTATTAAATGAGGTATAACAATTTATTAAGTCAGCAAGATTAAAGGCCACTTAAAAAAGTGTCTGTTAAGAGGCAGTCTGTCTCAAACTTATTAGATCATGGCCTACTTAGCCTAAGCGTATTACTAACTCTTTTAATAAATTTAAAAAAATGGTGATGTGGCCATCATGTTACTTTCTCCGACTTGATGGTATCATAGTCATTTATAATAACGCTTTCATGGTTTATTTTTAATTGAAATCATATTTTAAATGTACATCGAGCATTTCGTAAACTCGGATGAAACTGACGTTTAAAACGTCAAAATTATGGAAGATGGAAAAATTATACTTTAAATTCAAAAACTCAGTTTAAAAAAAAAACTTATTCTTTATAAGTTGTTCATTTTAGCATTCTCTACAATTATTATTAACATAAATTTGCTGTAACTATTATCGTTTTATAATTATAAACCAAAAATTTAATAAAAATAATAAATTTTTTTCTCGAATAAAAATGAATTTATGAAAAATGTTTTCAAGCAAAAGATGTTCATTTCTTTGTTGACTTCAATGTTTGTTTAAATATTTTTGTGATATTTTTCATATTTAAGAAAATATTGGCAAAAAACATTTAAGGTAAACACTCACTTCCGGAGTACGAAATTTTACCAAAAGCTTTTCAGTTCTTTAGATTATCAAATAAGACGGATGTTCAAAGTTTCATATCAATTGTTTTTGAGATACAGCGAGCACAGACAGACACACACACAGACACACACACAAACAAAAATTCCAGATATTGTTGAAATGGCATCTAGGGACCCCAAAACGGATATTTCCGTAAAAAAATTTAAAAAAAAATCACGATCACATTACTTTCTCGTACTTCGTAACGGAGAAAATAAAAATTTCCAGAAATTGTTGAAATGGTATGTAGGGACCCCCAAACGGATATTTCCGTAAAAAAATTTTTTGAAAAAAAAATCACTATCACAATACTTTCTCGTACCTCGTAACGGAGAAAGTAAAAAATGTAATAATTATAAGTATAACATATTATTGTACCTCTTTTCATAACTTTTAATCTTAAAAAAAAATTGATTTGTTATGTGTAACACATTAATGCACAACTTAATAAAAATTAATAATTTAATTGTTACATGTAAAATTATAACTTGTTTTCTTTACAGTATTACCGAATAACACCAGTGAAAAAACAACGCAGAAAAGTACACACCCCTCTGGTAAATACATTAAAAACAATTCGATTCTTTTTACATTAATTTACATTAGATTTATTTTTAAGTATAATAAAGGAAAGATGCTTGATCGAATGCCACAAACAATTATTTGTTCATTTATAACAAAAGGGAAAAACATTGAACATCTTTGTACATTTTCGGGGGTAACATCACAACAGGTTATAATTTGGTCGGAAATATTGAATCGATACAAATTTCGAGAATGAATTGAGATGGAAATTTTTTCCCAATTGCAATTGCTTCGAGAAATTTGCGTTGAAATGACGAGTGCTTGAAATATAATGTATCTTGCAGAAATTACAACCGCGAGTGGTATTTGTTTAGATAATTTAAAGAATACAATTTCAAATAGTTCAGATCGTTGTCACGGTGAAGGTAAATAAAATTGCAAGTGGATAAAATTTTTATGCGCTTGCAAAATCGGTTCCTAGGCTGTTTTAATTTAAATCTTTAATTTTATATACGAGTCAAATTATCGGGGGGCTCAACCCCTGTGCAGGCGCACTGAAAGCAGTGCTAAATCGCCTCACCAACTTGCACTCCTTAAAAAATCTCAACTCTGATGAATTTACATTAGATTTAACATACTTTTCTAACATACTTTTTTTTCTGCAATACATAATTGAGAAAAACTAAACATGGTATAATTATTAAGAATTTATGTTTCAATTTAGTTAAAAATTTTGTGTTCAGTGTAATTAGGCTTATCAATCTGTTGGGAATAAATACTACTATTATTATTATGATTTTTGAAATTAATATGATTTATGGGGGGGTTGAAGGCCCAGTGAGTAGAGCTCCTGCTTATGGGCTTCGTGGTCATGGGTTCGGATCCCATCCGCGCGGTCACTTTTTCGGAACGAAAAATGGCCATGGATGTTTAGTGTATGTCCCTTTCATCATTATAAATGATTATTATACAAATTATCGGTTGTGGCAGAATGCCCTAGTTGGCTACGTCAATTCCCAAATCATCCGCGCTTCCTCAACCCGAATTCCTGTCAACCATTCTTCCTTTTTCAAAAAAAAAATATATGATTTATTTTTTTAAATCTTAAGTAGTTATTATCTCGTCTCTTTTTAGGAAACTCAACTCTACATAATAATAATCATCATAATAATGTATCCACGAATAGTAAGCCTGCAGATAATTATGGTAAATAATAATACTATACAATTCTTGAAAATAATACTTATTATTTATGATTTGAATTTTTTTAAACTTAATTATCTCGTTTCTTTAGGAAACTCAACTCTACACAATAATCATCATAACAATAATGTATCCACGAATAGTACAGCGATAAATGATGATGGTAAATATAATTGATATTTGATTTCCACAGATAATTATAACAATATAATGTATATCAGTAAATCTTGTAATTATTGTTTAAACAGTAATCCAAAAATTTGTTTCTTGAACCGTCATTGGGTGTTGAGTATGAACATTTTGGAATAATCTATTTTTTAATTTGTGAAGAGTCTTCAACTAACGATGATGATGATGAAGATAGTGACGATGGTGAAGACGATGGAGATGATGAAGGTGATGACGACGATGAAGATGATGAAGATTCAACAGGTACTGGTAAGTCTGAATATTATCTAGGAAGTAAATATTGGAGGACATTGGAGGGTTTTTTAAAAGTAAGTCGTATTTTGAAATACTGATATTTTATTGAGCAATGCGAAAATTATAAATGCTTGTATGTGCAGACCATTTATTAAATATTACATTTTTAGAAAATGATGTATGTGGCAGCCATTTTCTTCTTGAACAAGAAGTAACCTTTTCAACCTTAAACGATTTTGCTCTGTTACGTACTTCAGATTTAAGCTAACCCTAATGTGCGCTTACAAGGAGAGGATCAGATGTGTGACTTGCCGATTTGATTAATCTTTGGCACACGTGTAGATCATGACTAGGAGTGTAACAGGTGCAAGTAATAGGGCGCACTATTCAGCCGTTGTCGAGAAAAAAATTGATTGATTCTAAAATTAAAATATTTAAATACACATGGATTTATTAAAACTATAAAAAGAAAATAAAACAATGAGGTTCGATCCTTCGACCTTCCGACTACGAATCGGAGGTTTTATCGATGCGCCAAAAGGTCGGTATATGTTTGTTAACGCAAAAGGTATATAAACATACGAATGAATTACAAATTAAAAAACATTTTTTCTCGAAAACGGCTGAATAGTGCGCCTTACTTGCACCTGTTACACTCCTAGTTATGACCTACACGTGTGCCAAAGATGGATGAAATCGGTGAGTCACACATCTGATCCTCCCCTTGTTAGATTTATTGATAACTAACTGAACTCAAACTATCTTATAGATAACGAAGGAGATGAAGAAACTGATGACAAAGAAGCTTCAGGTGGGCCCAAAAATGGTAAATATTTAGACACGAATTCCCCGTTTAAATGATTTTTTTTATTCAGTCGATAAAACGTTTTTTACATACTGAACACAAAAACAAGCCTGTTGCGGCCTCACAATGTGACCGCTATCCTAAAGCACCCCCAAAAGACGTTGCCGTATCGAGACAGGCCGCTACAGCCAGTGTGAAAAACATCCGTCAACCGCTCAACACATAATCGCGTTTTTTTGTTTGTAATAGTATATTATTAAACGAGAGATTAAGTTGGCCATTGCCACGAGGGTGAAGTTTGCAACACGAGCCGTAGGCGAGTGTTCCAATTTACCCGAGTGGCAATGGCCAACTTGTTCACGAGTTGAATACTATACTTTTTCGCATCATATTAAATAATTATCTAAAGAGTTTTCTGTTTGTATTAAATTATAACGAATCATTTTTCTATTTGGAAATTGCGGCAGTTCGCTGACAAAAAACGAATCGTAACCATAGTAACAACTAAACTGTTGGGCAATGAAACCGCTTTCATTTGATTGCACATCACTTGTTGGGCAATGAAACTGCTATCATTTGATTGGACGTCACCTGCGGAGAAAATGATTCAGCCGAATAATGGACAACTTTCTCAATCAAAAATGATTTAACAACATTTATATTATTTAATAAGATGCGAAAAAAAACTTGTTTGGTTGATGGTTGAGACGTTAACTTCGTGATACATTTTGAAACTTTAAATAAAACAGTTTCTTTGTTAAAATCACACTTTATTTTTATGTGAGCCGAGTTTCGATCATAAGCTGATCATTTTCAAACTTTAAGTCACTTTTAAGAGTCACTTAAAAATAAAAACAAAGAAACTGTTTTATTTAAAGTAACAAAAATGTATATATTATAAACGATTTGTAAAAGTGATACATCAATCATTTTAAAATATCCATTAAAGTAAAAACTTGATTTATTTTTTTGTTTACAAATTTGATCCAACTATCACTGGAGTAAAGTTAGGCGCTTCTTGAAATATTGTTTTTCTACAACAGTCGGAAAAGGATAACGTTGTCACATTGCAACCAGAATGATCCTTGTCCAATTAATAATAGATTTATTATATTGTTTTACCATTACAGAATCGATCAAAAATAATACGACTGCTGGGATAAAGAAACAGACTTCTGGTATGTGTTTCTTTTAGTAAATATTCGCAAATTTTAATAATTTAAAGTTCTTATCTTATTATAGGAACAGCCAAAATTAATAACACCAAAGGAACAACAGAGGAACCCTCTTCTGGTATATATTTATATATAAACTAAAAATATGCCAAAAACGACATACTTTATTCTTAAAATTATTTTCTAATTTCAGGCATTTCCAAAACGAATAGCACCAACAAAAGCACCAAACCGCGACCAACAGGTAAAGACCTTACCGTAATTTCTTTTATAAATAATAAGAGCTAAAAGTAAATAATACATTTTAGAATCTTCAGAGAGTGATGATACAACAGATGCAGAAGATGATGATGGTACTACAGAATCTGGTAAGAAGATTGTAGTTTCCAGTGATAACCACGATAACCTGATCATTTTCAGTTAAAACGACAAAGGGAAGAAATGTAAATAGGAATAAGGACAAAACACCTTCAGGTACTTAATTTCTTAATTCATATTTTATTAACATGTGAATATTATTATTCCCAGAGCAACAATCAAGGACCGGTTTCGATCTTATTAAATCTCAGTATAGACGCTGATAAACCTCCAAATATCCGTCAAAGATAGATATATCACAAAAGCGACATCTATTATCTAAACGTTCACAAATTTGTGCTACATTTAGACAATAGATGTCGCCTTTAGGTTGTATCTATCGTAAATCTTTTATATTTTGATATTTGTTTCTTGGTGTGGTTTCGTACAACCAATCAGAAATCAAAACAGAAATTCTCTCTTAGTATAGACGCTGGCAGGGAAATAATTATTTACTATGGAGGTATAACCCTTCAAGTATCCGTTAAAGATAGATACACCATAAAAGCGACATCTAATATCTAAACGTTGACACCTTTGTGCCACGTTTAGACAATAGATGTCGCCTTTATGGTGTATCTATCGTAAAACTTAGGGAAACAGTTGTTTACTATGGGGCTATATCCCTTCAAGTATTCGTTTAAAATAGATACATCATAAAGGCGACATCTATTGTCTAAACGTTGACGAATTTGTGCCACGTTTAGACTATAGATATCGCTTCTATGATTTTATTTTTACAAAATATTAAAGAGAGATTAATATTTGTTTGGTTGTTTATCATGGAGCTATAACCCTCCAAGTATCCGTTGAAGATAGATACACCATAAAAGCGACATCTATTATCTAAACGTTCACAAATTTGTGCTACATTTAGACAATAGATGTCGTAAATCTTTTGTATTTTGATATTTGTCTGTTGGTGTTGTTTCGTAGAAGCAGCCAGAAATCAGAACAGAAATGACTCTCAGTACAGACGCTGACAGAGAAACAATTCTTTACTATGAAGCTATAAGCCTCCAAGTATCCTTTAAATATAGATACACCATAAAGGCGACATCTATTATCTAAACGTTGTGCAACAATAGATGCCATCTTTAGGGCATATCTATCTTTAAACTTTTGTTATTTATTCGATGGTTTCCCGAATTACGGAGTATTAATATAATGAAATAAATAATAAACGAAGTTGCTCCGTATATAGCTGAATCAAAAGTGTGAACATGCCTCCGACCTGGAGGTTGCAGGTTCGAACCCTGTCAGAGGCTTGTTCACACTTTTGATTCAGCTATATACGGAGCAACTTCGTCTATTATTTATTTCATTACTTTTGTTATTTGCCTGTTGCGACATCTATTGTCTAAACATTAAAAAAAATATTGTGTCACGTTTAGAGAATAGATGTCGCCTTTATGGTCTATCTTTAATTGTTTTGTATTTTGATATTCACCCGTTGGTGTTATTTCGTAGACCCTACCAGAAATCAGAATAGAAACGACAAATTGGGTTCTACAGATACTGGTAGAAAACATGGAAAAGCAAGCCAAAAAACTGGAGGAAAGATAACTAATTCTGGTGAGAAAGTCACTTTTATCATTATTTGTAAAGTCTTATCCGTTTACATACATGTTAAGTATTGCTAAAAATTGAAAAGAAAAATCAAGATCAAAAGAGATTGAATAATTTTCAGTTATCTAGAAAATAACGTCTTTTTTTGTTTTACAAGATATTTATTTCTGGAGGACAAGGCAAAAAAAAAATATGTATGCCTTTTAAGGAATCGAACAAAATTCGAAGACAACTGTTACATACCCACTTTCAGGTTATAAAATGTTTCCAAAAGCTTTTTAATTCTTCGAATTGTTAAATACAGCTCGAGTTCAGTTTAAAAATGTCCATTTGTTTTTGAGATATGGCCCTAGATATAGACAGACACAGATATTACCCTCAACCTCTTCACGCACAGGTCGCCACATGTGGCGACAAGCAAAAAATGAAAACAAAAATATTGTACTTTGGCGCCATCTATGGAATATTTTTTTCATATTTTTTTAATAAATGAGTAAGTTTGTGACAGTTAAATAATATTTCGTAGAAAAAGGTAACGGCAACAAAAAAGTAATTTTTCAGTAAACTTTTGACTATGCTATAGCCCAATCAAAGCAGCATGGGCGCGAAGTGGGTAAAGCTAAAAAGTGATTTTAACGCTTGAGTGAGACACCCGGTTTAGTTTAATATAAAAATTAGATTCAACTTTATAAGATACAATTCAAATAGGTATAATATTATCATTACGATTTTAAACAGAAAATGTAGAAAATTTCTATAGACCACTAATTTTAAAATTGTAATTTCAATTAGCTGGTGCTACAGAATCTGATGATGATGATGATGATGACGACAATACCGAAGATCCCGCTGCATCACGTTCCAGATCCAAAAGATCACTCACCAGGGAAAACTCCAAATCTTCTTCACATCGTAATAACAATATACAAACTTCAAGGAGCGCTCAACATAAAGCCAAAAATCAAAAGTCCAAATATTCTCCACGATACGGTAACAAAATTCAAAAGTCCAGAGCTTCTCCACAATACGGTGACAAAATTCAAAAGTCCAGATCTTCTCCACAATACGGTGACAAAATTCAAAAGTCCAGATCTTCCCCACAATACGGTGACAAAATTCAAAAATCACGGTACACGCATCCAAATGCCAAAAACTTAAAATCCAAATTGAGTCTGTCGAAATCAAACAGGGTAAGGTCACAAGATAGAAACCTCTTCAACATCTTTAAAAGGCCAGAAGACAAGCAACGGTTGGATTTGAACAAAGGCTTCAAGTTTCGCGTAAACGGACAGTCGGCTGAAATCAAACAGGAAAAGTCGAAGAATTTTGATGATTTGGATTTGAATAACGGATTTCTGTTCAAGGTTAATGATGAATCAGTCGAAGTATAAGTTATTTTAAACGTCGAATGTTTTTTTCACACACAGCTTTAGCACTTTATATCAAATAAAATTGAACATGTTTAAGATATTTTAAATAAATTTAAATTATCTGAAAATCAACAAAGTAATGTATGTTGATTAAAAAAACCTCAAGTGTGCCATGATTTTTTATTTTTCAAAATTTAAGTTGGTAACACATATTGAGGTTATGTTACTTGCGGCATGTTCTTACGGATACATTCATTTGCTGTGACAAACGGCGCAGAGGAAGCCAAAATGTCTTGGGCTGTCTTAAATAATGGGAACGTTAGGAAATTCTTCCTGAAAATCTGCCAAAGGTGCGTCGAATGAATACACCCAATTTCCGTCCACTTAATGAACTAGAAATATTTTTTGCTGGTTGCTGTAAACCATTCTGACCACGGAATAATTGTGACTTTTAGAAAGATCTGACGCTTTATATGTCAATTCCTAACATGTGTGCCAACAAAATTTAAAAAAATAAAAAATCATGGCACACTTGAGGTTTTTTTTTAAATAAACATACGATATTAGTTACAATGAAATTGTTATTTTTTTTAATATACACACAGGCACTTCTTTATAACATAATTTGATAATGTCAGTTGATTGATAATATGTATTTTTGAATACAAATATACCTTTAGGCCCGTATTCATAAACGTCCGTAAAACCATATAACGGATGATTACACGTAACGGACCGTTAAAAGTATGAATTTGGTATTCACAAACGATTGTAATGTTAAATATTTTGTTAGAAGTGTTTGAATTATATGATAATCAAGAGTTTTCCGAATGCGGGCCTTAGTATTTAAGTTTGTTTGAAATAGTGTAGTTAAGTTTGCAGATAATTCCTGTTAAGTATTAAAGTTTAAAGTTTTAATATTGAAATTGTTGAAATTACACTTTTAATATTGAAATTGTTGAAATTACACTTTTAATATTGAAATTGTTGAAATTACACGCCACACTGTGTTTTTTTAAGCGAACAAATTGTTGCTTATAATTTCAACAATTAAAGTTTTTGGAAATTAAAAAAATGTTCTTACTTTAACACTTAACTAGTGATATGAATTTTCAACAAAAAGCCTTATCAATTAATATATTGTAGATACGTGTAGTTTAATCGAATAAAAATGTTATTTTTATTTGTTGATATTTTTTAAATAATAATTTGTGTCTTAATTAATATACAGTGCGCGCCTTTCATTCAATAAAACCGAAATAAAATATGTTTGGAAAAATCCTCGAACAGCTCGATCTTCTTTTATAAAAATACACGTTTTTGCATGAAAGTCGATTTTCAGTCGTCATTTGTTTTTGAGTTATGACGTCATCCATTTTGTTTTTAAATGGCACCCCCCTATTTTTGTTCTCGATTTTGAGAGATCTTTTCATTGTCGAACTGGCAGTATAAAAATATTGCCATCTTGCATAATAAATTTTTCGAGTAAATGACAATTGAAGGTGAAAACTTGATGTTTAGAGTTTTTGCAAAATGACCTTTTTCCAGCGCTTTTTTTCCCAAACAAAAATCATCTTGACCTTCCATGTGATCATATAATACTATATGGTTTCAGCAAGACGGCGCACCAGGCGCGTTTATTGACAATTACTTTACGAATAGGTGGATTGGCAGATGAGAACTTTCTAGGAACATTTTAGAAATACAGACATTAAACATTAACGTTTTAAGTATCTGCAAGTTAATAGCTACAATTTGAATCATTGAGTGTTTTTACGAATATTACACAAATTCCTTAATTATTTGTTTTCCTTTAGCAAATATGAACATGCGGGTGTAGCTTAAAAAATCTTATCTTTGTCGTAAAATCAATAAAGCAAATATTAGTCAACGGATGTTATCGTTTTTGCGGACATTATTGAAATAAGTTTTGTTCTAGAGATAGTAGGCATTGGTACTGTTGATTCCAAAGTAGACAATGTCTCGCATTGTATTACTTGTTGTGGTGAATATTTTGTTCCACGGATTAGTAAAAGGTTAGTGTTATTTTTTTTACTTACGCTAGTTTTTTTTTAATCTAAGAATTTGGAGATATTAATCAATACATTTGATAATTAGCAGTTCTTTTAGTTAATTGTAATGATGTATTATATAATGTGGATACAATTTTTTCTACGCGTTTTATATTTTTTTCTGCGATGTTTTCATTCAAGTGCTCAAAAAAATAAAACTAAAATTTTCAAAAATTGATATCTCCATTCAAAATTGTTTAATTAACAAAAACCAAATTGATTTTGAATAAGCGATACTTTGACCATTGAGGATATTTTTTGAAGGAATTTTTTCTACGCGTTTAATAATTTTTTCTGCGATGTTTTCATTTAAGTGTTCAAAAAACTAAAACGAAAATCTTCAAAAATCCATATCTCTATTGAAAATTGTTGAGTTTACAAAAACCAAATTGATTTTGAATTAGCTATACTTCGGTCATTGAGGGTGATTTTTTATGGATTTTTTTATACGCGTTTTATATTTTTCTGCGATGTTTTCATTCAAGTGCTCAAAAAAATAAAACTAAAATTTTCAAAAATTCATATCTCCATTAAAAATTGTTGAATTAACAAAAACCAAATTGATTTTGAATAAGCGATACTTTGACCGTTGAGGATATTTTTTAAGGAATTTTTTAGACGCGTTTTATATTTTTTTTCTGCGATGTTTTCATTCAAGTGCTCAAAAAATTAAAGCAAAAATCTTCAAAAATACACATCTCTATTGAAAATTGTTGAATTTATTAAAACCAAATTGATTTTGAATAAGTCATACGTCGGCCATTGAGGATGATTTTTTTATGGAATTTTGTCTGCGCGTTTTATATTTTTTCTGCGATGTTTTTATTCAAGTGTTCAAAAAAATAAAACTAAAATTTTCAAAAATTCGTATCTCCATTGAAAATTGTTCAATTTACAAAAACCAAATTGAAATTGAATAAGCTATACTTCGGCCATTGAGGATGATTTTTTATGGAATTTTGTCTGCGCGTTTTATATTTTTTTTTCTGCGATGTTTTCATTCAAGTGCTCAACTCAATTAAAACGAAAATCCTCAAAAATCCATATCTCTATTGAAAATTGTTGAATTTACAAAAACCAAATTAATTTTGAATTAGCTATACTTCGGCCATTGAGGATGATTTTTTTATGGAATTTTGTCTGTGCGTTTTATATTTTTTCTGGAATGTTTTCATTCAAGTGCTCAAAAAAATAAAACTAAAATTTTCAAAAATTCGCATCTCCATTAAAAATTGTTGAATTAACAAAAACCAAATTGATTTTGAATAAGCGATACTTCGACCGTTAAGGATATTTTTTAAGGAATTTTTTCTATGCGTTTTATATTTTTTTTCTGCGATGTATTCATTCAAGTGCTCAAAAAATTTAAAAAATTTAGTATTGTAATTTTTATTTTTTTAGGCCAATTTTTTTGCGATGATCGAGAAGTGGCCGTTCAGTGTCCCCCAGTTTGCGAATCCATTTGCAAGTACGGAAGGAACCAAAATTTTCGATGCGTCGAAACTGGGGCCTGCGGTCACCCGTGCAGGTGTAGAGCTGGTTTCGTCAGAGATCCACAGTCTAGGAAATGTTGGAAATTCAGCTATTGTCTGATGGTCATGTGGAAATCGAAAATCAACAACATTTTTGGATAAGCATTTCAAAATGAGAAATACTTTTCGTCGTCTACAATCCAAGAAAGACTGAAATCTTTTAGATTATAGACCGTGGTCTTCTTAAGACACATAGATTGTAGACTATAGTTTTTTTAAGACTCTTAAATTGACTCTTAGATTCTTAAAACTCTTAGATTGTAGACTATAATCTTTTTGAGACTATTAGATTGTAGACTATAGTCTTTTTGAGACTGTAAGATTGTAGACTCTAGTCTTTTTAAGACTCCTAAATTTTTAAAACTTAGATTGTAGACTATCGTCATTTTGAGACTATTAGATTGTAGACTATAGTCTTTTTAAGACTCTCAGATTGTAAACTATAGTCTTTTTGAGACTATAAGATTGTAGAATATAGTCTTTTTAAGACTCTTAGATTCTTAGAACTCTTAGATTGTAGACTACAGTCTTTTTAAAACTATTAGATTGTAGACTATAGTCTTTTTAAGACTCCTAGATTTTTAAAACTCTTAGATTGTAGACTATAGTCATTTTGAGACTATTAGATTGTAGACTATAGTCTTTTTAAGACTCTCAGATTGTAGACTATAGTCTTCTTGAGACTATAAGATTGTAGACTATAGTCTTTTTAAGACTCCTAGATTTTGAAAACTCTTAGATTGTAGACTATAGACATTTTGAGACTATTGAATTGTAGACTATAGTCTTTTTAAGACTCAGATTGTAGACTATAGTCTTCTTGAGACTATAATATTGTAGACTATAGTCTATTTAAGACTCTTAGATTCTTAAAACTCTTAGATTGTAGACTATAGTCTTTTTGAGACTATTAGATTGTAGACTATAGTCTTAAAAAGACTATAGTCTACAATATAGACTATAGTATTTTTAAGACTTTTAGATTGTATACTATAATCTTTTTAAAACTATTAGACTATAGTCTTTTTAAGACTTTTAGATTGCAGAAGACGAAAAGTATCATATTTCGCATTTTAATTTTATTTATCTACCAGAAGTTTGCGAATTTTTAATTTAATTTCATTAAGACGTCGCTTGAAACAATTAAGTGTTTCTTGCATCAATAAAGGAATTATTAAATAAATTAATTTACAAATTTAAACACTGCTTTTAATTGAGTTTTACTTGTACCTATAAAGAATTAGTTATTTATGCAACAAGTGAGTAAAGCAGTGGCGGCTCGTGGAACATATTGATGGCAGAGCCACATATACAATATAAATAAAATCGAAGTAAATAATAACGAACTGTCATTAAAATGATTTGTAATTATCAGGACTTTAATATTTAAGTAAAAAATCAATAATTTCTGGTTTTTGAGTTATTCAACTGAAAACTCGAAAATATCAATTTTTTGGAACAAATATTGGGGAAAAGTGAATTTTTGGCTAAAATCAAAAACAAATAATTACTTAACATTAGTTATCAATATCAGGACTTTATTATTCAAGCAAAATATCAAAACATTCTGAAGACGTCTTTTGAGTTATTCAACTAAAACCTCGGAAAAATTATTTTTTTTGAACAAATATTGGGAAAAAGTGATTTTTTGGCTAAAATAAATAACAAATCACAACGGACTGTGACTTAACATTACTTATCAATGTCAGGACTTTAATATTCAAGCAAAATATCAAAATATTCTGAAAATGGCTTTTGAGTTATTCAACTAAAACCTCGAAAATATCAATTTTTTGGAACAAATATTGTGAAGAAGTGAAATATCGGCTAAAATCAAAACAAATCACAACGGACTATCACTTAACATTACTTCTCAATATCAGGACTTGAATATTTAAGCAAAATATCAAAACATTCTGAAGATGGCTTTTGAGTTATTCAACCAAAACCTCGAAAAAAATATTTTTTTGGAACAAATATTGGGAAAAAGTGAAATTTCGGCTAAAATCAAAAACAAATCACAACGGACTATCACTTAACATTACTTATCAATATCAGGACTTTAATATTCAAGCAAAATATCAAAACATTCTGCAGATGGTTTTTGAGTTATTCAACTAAAACCTCGAAAAAAATATTTTTTTGGAACAAATATTGGGAAAAAGTGAATTTTCGGCTAAAATCAAAAACAAATCACAACGGACTATCACTTAACATTACTTCTCAATATCAGGACTTTAATATTCAAGCAAAATATTAAAACATTCTGCAGATGGTTTTTGAGTTATTCAACTAAAACCTGGAAAATATTATTTTTTTGGAATAAATATTGGGAAAAAGTGAATTTTTGGCTGAAATCAAAAACAAATCACAACGGACTATCACTTAACATTACTTCTCAATATCAGGACTTTAATATTCAAGCAAAATATCAAAACATTCTGAAGATGGTTTTTGAGTTATTCAACTAAAACCTCGAAAATATTATTTTTTTGGAACAAATATTGGGAAAAAGTGAAATTTCGGCTAAAATCAAAAACAAATCACAACGGACTATCACTTAACATTATTTATAAATATCAGGACTTTAATATTCAAGCAAAATATCAAAACATTCTGAAGATGGCTTTTGAGTTATTCAACTAAAACCTTGAAAATATATTTTTTTCGGAACAAATATTGGGAAAAAGTGAAATTTCGGCTAAAATCAAAAACAAATCACAACGGACTATCACTTAACATTACTTATCAATATCAGGACTTTAATATTCAAGCAAAATATCAAAACATTCTGAAGATGGTTTTTAAGTTATTCAACTAAAACCTCGAAAATATTATTTTTTTGGAACAAATATTGGGAAAAAGTGAATTTTTGGCTAAAATCAAAAACAAATCACAACGGACTATCACTTAGCATTACTTCTCAATATCAGGACTTTAATATTCAAGCAAAATATCAAAACATTCTGAAGATGGCTTTTGAGTTATTCAACTAAAACCTCGAAAAAATTATTTTTTTTGAACAAATATTGGGAAAAAGTGAAATTTCGGCTAAAATTAAGAACAAATCACAACGGACTATCACTTAACATTACTTCTCAATATCAGGACTTTGATATTCAAGCAAAATATCAAAACATTCTGAAGATGGCTTTTGAGTTATTCAACTAAAACCTAGAAAATATTATTTTTTTGGAACAAATATTGGGAAAAAGTGACATTTTGGCTAAAATCAAAACACATCATAACAGACTGTCACGTACTTCGTAATTGTAATATTTAAAATAAAATTCTAAGAGTAAAAACCCATTTCCAATTGAATTCTTCATGTTGTTAAAGAAACGTTAAGTTTAAAGTTTTATTTAAAAATCAGTAGTATATTTTGAGGCACATGCAAAAGTGAAAAATATACACGAAAGGGGCCTAAAATATTGGTTCGCCTCAGGGCCCCAAATTTGAAGTTACGCCACTGACCGGATACCCAATAATCATCTCTGCAATAATGTAAAGACGTAAAATACGCGCATGCACTTACACACGCACACGCCAGCATAAACAATTCAATATGTACTTGGATGTAACGTAGAAAATATCCATATAAATCTGTTAAAATCCGCCATACTTTCCCTTAGTTTGCATGGAGAACATGGAAAAGCCTTGTGAAACACATCACTAACCTTAAGCAGCTTCCAGCGGTGAATTTCGTGTCCACAGCATCAACACGTTTGTTGTAACACTACACAGTATTCACGAACATTCCTCTAAATGTCGATATTTACGTTATTTGAACTGGATAATAATTAATACTCCCGAACTTCAATTTTACCGACGCCGACTCGCGCACGCTTGGAGAGATGGCGAATGCATTTTATTAGAGAGAGACGCGGTGAATCCTGTTCCAACCTGCAGGAAGTACGTCACCGGAGCGTCTTTGTTTTACTACGCGACGCTCCGCGCCTTCGATTCCGCTCGGTCACGATCGCATCGGCGACGGCGGCGGTGGCCAGTTGTACCTTCGGTGTCGTTTAGTAGGGTGTGCGCTACGCCATTTTTTATGAATTTCGAGTACATTTTAATGAAATCGGTGTGTGTATTACGCGAACATGTGGTGTAAACACGGACGGGAAATACTGCAGAAGAAGTGTAACTGTTAGTGCACTGTGAAATGAAGAAATTTCGGATGATGCTGTGCCGCCGTCCGAGTTCGCCGGCCGCAAGCAAAAATGGGAAAATGGAGGATGCAACGTACACACGCACAGAAGTACAAGGTATGTAAGTTCATTTAATTACAATGTGTTATTATTAGTAATGCATACTGTGATCATCTTTACAATAATGTGAAGAAGTGAAATACGCACAAGCACATACTAGTTTTTTTCTGGTACTGCCGAGGTAACAAGGGTGGTAATACAGATAGGTAGGGTCAGTTGCAGAGACGGCTAGCTGCGTGACCGCACCTGTCTGTGTTACCACCTCTTGTTCCTCGGCCGTACCAAAAAAAACCGTCACTGGCACATACACACATAATTTATTGCAAAATTAATATACTGGGATGTAACGTAGAAACGTAAACAAAAATAAATAGAGTCGTACAATGTTTTATGACAACAATACATATACAGCGTGTTTTAATTTACAATGTACAATGTACACAGTAATTATCATAAGGTGTAGTTGAATAAATCGAATAAAAACACTTGGTCGCTTCCACTAATTTGTAACTATTTACTCAACTAGTTACGCATTTTATAGCATTTAAAACAATAACCATATATTACAAATTAATTATTAAATTACTTGGAAACTAATAGCTTTAATCCCAAAAAAAAAAATAAACATCCAGTTCTATCTAACAAGAAATCATTGCCGTGTGCATTTCGAACATTGAAAAAACACTACAAAATAATTCAGCGTTCTGCCTCATTAATATGCAGGCTGTGGCAGAAAAACGGGCAATTCTACAACACAATGACTAGTCTATTAAATGTGAGAATTTATTTACACCATCCGATTTCTTTTTGACCTGCGATACAAAAACATATAGGTTTTACAGGCCGAAGAATGTCCCTATTTTTAGAGAAAACATGACAGGAAAACAACTGTCTAGTGGCGATTATTGATGTCTGATTTTTTTATTGGGTAAAGTTAATCCATTTTTGTAGAATAACCTTGAAAACAAAATAGAACATCAAGAGGAATTTTGTGTGGTGAATTATTTTTTCGTAAATAATTATTGGTACTCACATGCAAAACAAAGCTTTCAAAACTTGAAATACAATTGAAATTAGAAATTTTTAATTTTTAACGAAAACATGAAAATATACACGAGTACACCCCTAGGAACTTTTGTTAAAAAATGCAACTTTCTTAATAATCATCGTAGACTATTGAATTTAACTTTATTTTCATCAGAAAGACGAGAGAAATTGATTGCCGTTAAAAAATTTCAGCTAACTTCAATGGCAAAAAAATTAGTCAGTCACAGTGAACATTTTTGAAAATTTACGAAAATAATTGATTTTTCAGACTTTGATCGGCAGTAGCGGCCAAACGAAAACTCCAAATTGAACGCGGTTTGTAAATCTGAGCTCCTCATACGTCAATTAGTCGGATTAGAGATTTTGAATTTTTGATGAAAACACGAAAAAAAGACATGAGTAAACCCCTTGGAAATTTGTTAAAAAATGCAACATTCTTAATAATCATCGTAGACTATTGAATTTAACTTTATTTTCATCAGAAAGGCGAGAGAAATTGATTGCCGTTAAAAAATTTCAGCTAACTTCAATGGCAAAAAAATTAGTCAGTCACAGTGAACATTTTTGAAAATTTACGAAAATAATTGATTTTTCAGACTTTGATCGGCCGTAGCGGCTAAACGAAAACTCCAAATTGAACGCGGTTTGCAAATCTGAGCTCCTCGTACGTCAATTAGTCGGATTAGAGATTTTTAATTTTTGATGAAAACACGAAAAAAAGACATGAGTAAACCCCTTGGAAATTTGTTAAAAAATGCAACATTCTTAATAATCATCGTAGACTATTGAATTTAACTTTATTTTCATCAGAAAGGCGAGAGAAATTGATTGCCGTTAAAAAATTTCAGCTAACTTTAATGGCAAAAAAATTAGTCAGTCACAGTGAACATTTTTGAAAATTTACGAAAATAATTGATTTTTCAGACTTTGATCGGCCGTAGCGGCCAAACGAAAACTCCAAATTGAACGCGGTTTGCAAATCTGAACTCCTCATACGTCAATTAGTCGGATTAGAGATTTTAATTTTTTGATGAAAACACGAAAAAAAGACATGAGTAAACCCCTTGGAAATTTGTTAAAAAATGCAACTTTTTTAATAATCATCGTAGACTATTGAATTTAACTTTATTTTCATCAGAAAGACGAGAGAAATTGATTGCCGTTAAAAAATTTCAGCTAACTTCAATGGCAAAAAAATTAGTCAGTCACAGTGAACATTTTTGAAAATTTACGAAAATAATTGATTTTTCAGACTTTGATCGGCCGTAGCGGCCAAACGAAAACTCCAAATTGAACGCGGTTTGCAAATCTGAGCTCCTCGTACGTCAATTAGTCGGATTAGAGATTTTAATT
This sequence comes from Ocypus olens, assembly GCA_910593695.2. Lineage (NCBI taxonomy): Eukaryota > Metazoa > Arthropoda > Insecta > Coleoptera > Staphylinidae > Ocypus > Ocypus olens. The sequence goes on from OU343053.1 coordinate 49,888,806, forward strand.
TTTTGATGAAAACACGAAAAAAAGACATGAGTAAACCCCTTGGAAATTTGTTAAAAAATGCAACTTTTTTAATAATCATCGTAGACTATTGAATTTAACTTTATTTTCATCAGAAAGACGAGAGAAATTGATTGCCGTTAAAAAATTTCAGCTAACTTCAATGGCAAAAAAATTAGTCAGTCACAGTGAACATTTTTGAAAATTTACGAAAATAATTGATTTTTCAGACTTTGATCGGCCGTAGCGGCCAAACGAAAACTCCAAATTGAACGCGGTTTGCAAATCTGAACTCCTCATACGTCAATTAGTCGGATTAGAGATTTTTAATTTTTGATGAAAACACGAAAAAAAGACATGAGTAAACCCCTTGGAAATTTGTTAAAAAATGCAACTTTCTTAATAATCATCGTAGACTATTGAATTTAACTTTATTTTCATCAGAAAGACGAGAGAAATTGATTGCCGTTAAAAAAATTCAGCTAACTTTAATGGCAAAAAAATTAGTCAGTCACAGTGAACATTTTTGAAAATTTACGAAAATAATTGATTTTTCAGACTTTGATCGGCCGTAGCGGCTAAACGAAAACTCCAAATTGAACGCGGTTTGCAAATCTGAGCTCCTCGTACGTCAATTAGTCGGATTAGAGATTTTTAATTTTTGATGAAAACACGAAAAAAAGACATGAGTAAACCCCTTGGAAATTTGTTAAAAAATGCAACATTCTTAATAATCATCGTAGACTATTGAATTTAACTTTATTTTCATCAGAAAGGCGAGAGAAATTGATTGCCGTTAAAAAATTTCAGCTAACTTTAATGGCAAAAAAATTAGTCAGTCACAGTGAACATTTTTGAAAATTTACGAAAATAATTGATTTTTCAGACTTTGATCGGCCGTAGCGGCCAAACGAAAACTCCAAATTGAACGCGGTTTGCAAATCTGAACTCCTCATACGTCAATTAGTCGGATTAGAGATTTTAATTTTTTGATGAAAACACGAAAAAAAGACATGAGTAAACCCCTTGGAAATTTGTTAAAAAATGCAACTTTTTTAATAATCATCGTAGACTATTGAATTTAACTTTATTTTCATCAGAAAGACGAGAGAAATTGATTGCCGTTAAAAAATTTCAGCTAACTTCAATGGCAAAAAAATTAGTCAGTCACAGTGAACATTTTTGAAAATTTACGAAAATAATTGATTTTTCAGACTTTGATCGGCCGTAGCGGCCAAACGAAAACTCCAAATTGAACGCGGTTTGCAAATCTGAGCTCCTCGTACGTCAATTAGTCGGATTAGAGATTTTAATTTTTTGATGAAAACACGAAAAAAAGACATGAGTAAACCCCTTGGAAATTTGTTAAAAAATGCAACTTTTTTAATAATCATCGTAGACTATTGAATTTAACTTTATTTTCATCAGAAAGACGAGAGAAATTGATTGCCGTTAAAAAATTTCAGCTAACTTCAATGGCAAAAAAATTAGTCAGTCACAGTGAACATTTTTGAAAATTTACGAAAATAATTGATTTTTCAGACTTTGATCGGCCGTAGCGGCCAAACGAAAACTCCAAATTGAACGCGGTTTGCAAATCTGAACTCCTCATACGTCAATTAGTCGGATTAGAGATTTTTAATTTTTGATGAAAACACGAAAAAAAGACATGAGTAAACCCCTTGGAAATTTGTTAAAAAATGCAACTTTCTTAATAATCATCGTAGACTATTGAATTTAACTTTATTTTCATCAGAAAGACGAGAGAAATTGATTGCCGTTAAAAAAATTCAGCTAACTTCAATGGCAAAAAAATTAGTCAGTCACAGTGAACATTTTTGAAAATTTACGAAAATAATTGATTTTTCATACTTTGATCGGCCGTAGCGGCCAAACGAAAACTCCAAATTGAACGCGGTTTGCAAATCTGAACTCCTCATACGTCAATTAGTCGGATTAGAGATTTTAATTTTTTGATGAAAACACGAAAAAAAAGACATGAGTAAACCCCTTGGAAATTTGTTAAAAAATGCAACTTTTTTAATAATCATCGTAGACTATTGAATTTAACTTTATTTTCATCAGAAAGACGAGAGAAATTGATTGCCGTTAAAAAATTTCAGCTAACTTCAATGGCAAAAAAATTAGTCAGTCACAGTGAACATTTTTGAAAATTTACGAAAATAATTGATTTTTCATACTTTGATCGGCCGTAGCGGCCAAACGAAAACTCCAAATTGAACACGGTTTGCAAATCTGAACTCCTCATACGTCAATTAGTCGGATTGGAAATTTTAAATTTTTGATGAAAACACGAAAAAAAGACATGAGTAAACCCCTTGGAAATTTGTTAAAAAATGCAACTTTCTTAATAATCATCGTAGACTTTTGAATTTAACTTTATTTTCATCAGAAAGACGAGAGAAATTGATTGCCGTTAAAAAATTTTAGCTAACTTCAATGGCAAAAAAATTAGTCAGTCACAGTGAACATTTTTGAAAATTTACGAAAATAATTGATTTTTCATACTTTGATCGGCCGTAGCGGCCAAACGAAATCTCCAAATTAAACGCGGTTTGCAAATCTGAACTCCTCATACGTCAATTAGTCGGATTAGAGATTTTAATTTTTTGATGAAAACACGAAAAAAAAGACATGAGTAAACCCCTTGGAAATTTGTTAAAAAATGCAACTTTTTTAATAATCATCGTAGACTATTGAATTTAACTTTATTTTCATCAGAAAGACGAGAGAAATTGATTGCCGTTAAAAAATTTCAGCTAACTTCAATGGCAAAAAAATTAGTCAGTCACAGTGAACATTTTTGAAAATTTACGAAAATAATTGATTTTTCAGACTTTGATCAGCCGTAGCGGCCAAACGAAAACTCCAAATTCAACGCGGTTTGCAAATCTGAACTCCTCATACGTCAATTAGTCGGATTAGAGATTTTAATTTTTTTATGAAAACACGAAAAAAAGACATGAGTAAAAAACCCCTTGGAAATTTGTTAAAAAATGCAACTTTTTTAATAATTATCGTAGACTATTGAATTTAACTTTATTTTCATCAGAAAGACGAGAGAAATTGATTGCCGTTAAAAAATTTCAGCTAACTTCAATGGCAAAAAAATTAGTCAGTCACAGTGAACATTTTTGAAAATTTACGAAAATAATTGATTTTTCATACTTTGATCGGCCGTAGCGGCCAAACGAAAACTCCAAATTGAACGCGGTTTGCAAATCTGAACTCCTCATACGTCAATTAGTCGGATTAGAGATTTTTAATTTTTGATGAAAACACGAAAAAAAGACATGAGTAAACCCCTTGGAAATTTGTTAAAAAATGCAACTTTCTTAATAATCATCGTAGACTATTGAATTTAACTTTATTTTCATCAGAAAGACGAGAGAAATTGATTGCCGTTAAAAAAATTTAGCTAACTTCAATGGCAAAAAAATTAGTCAGTCACAGTGAACATTTTTGAAAATTTACGAAAATAATTGATTTTTCATACTTTGATCGGCCGTAGCGGCCAAACGAAAACTCCAAATTGAACGCGGTTTGCAAATCTGAACTCCTCATACGTCAATTAGTCGGAATGGAAATTTTAAATTTTTGACGAAAACACGAAAAAAAGACATGAGTAAACCCCTTGGAAATTTGTTAAAAAATGCAACTTTCTTAATAATCATCGTAGACTATTGAATTTAACTTTATTTTTATCAGAAAGACGAGAGAAATTGATTGCGGTTAAAAAATTTCAGCTAACTTCAATGGCAAAAAAATTAGTCAGTCACAGTGAACATTTTTGAAAATTTACGAAAATAATTGATTTTTCAGACTTTGATCGGCCGTAGCGGCCAAACGAAAACTCCAAATTGAACGCGGTTTGCAAATCTGAGCTCCTCGTACGTCAATTAGTCAGATTAGAGATTTTTAATTTTTGATGAAAACACGAAAAAAAGACATGAGTAAACCCAACCCCTTGGAAATTTGTTAAAAAATGCAACTTTTTTAATAATCATCGTAGACTATTGAATTTAACTTTATTTTCATCAGAAAGACGAGAGAAATTGATTGCCGTTAAAAAAATTCAGCTAACTTTAATGGCAAAAAAATTAGTCAGTCACAGTGAACATTTTTGAAAATTTACGAAAATAATTGATTTTTCAGACTTTGATCGGCCGTAGCGGCCAAACGAAAACTCCAAATTGAACGCGGTTTGCAAATCTGAACTCCTCATACGTCAATTAGTCGGATTAGAGATTTTAATTTTTTTATGAAAACACGAAAAAAAGACATGAGTAAACCCCTTGGAAATTTGTTAAAAAATGCAACTTTTTTAATAATCATCGTAGACTATTGAATTTAACTTTATTTTCATCAGAAAGACGAGAGAAATTGATTGCCGTTAAAAAATTTCAGCTAACTTCAATGGCAAAAAAATTAGTCAGTCACAGTGAACATTTTTGAAAATTTACGAAAATAATTGATTTTTCATACTTTGATCGGCCGTAGCGGCCAAACGAAAACTCCAAATTGAACACGGTTTGCAAATCTGAACTCCTCATACGTCAATTAGTCGGATTGCAAATTTTAAATTTTTGATGAAAACACGAAAAAAAGACATGAGTAAACCCCTTGGAAATTTGTTAAAAAATGCAACTTTTTTAATAATCATCGTAGACTATTGAATTTAACTTTATTTTCATCAGAAAGACGAGAGAAATTGATTGCCGTTAAAAAATTTCAGCTAACTTCAATGGCAAAAAAATTAGTCAGTCACAGTGAACATTTTTGAAAATTTACGAAAATAATTGATTTTTCATACTTTGATCGGCCGTAGCGGCCAAACGAAAACTCCAAATTGAACGCGGTTTGCAAATCTGAACTCCTCATACGTCAATTAGTCGGAATGGAAATTTTAAATTTTTGATGAAAACACGAAAAAAAGACATGAGTAAACCCCTTGGAAATTTGTTAAAAAATGCAACTTTCTTAATAATCATCGTAGACTATTGAATTTAACTTTATTTTTATCAGAAAGACGAGAGAAATTGATTGCGGTTAAAAAATTTCAGCTAACTTCAATGGCAAAAAAATTAGTCAGTCACAGTGAACATTTTTGAAAATTTACGAAAATAATTGATTTTTCAGACTTTGATCAGCCGTAGCGGCCAAACGAAAACTTCAAATTGAACGCGGTTTGCAAATCTGAACTCCTCATACGTCAATTAGTCGGATTAGAGATTTTAATTTTTTTATGAAAACACGAAAAAAAGACATGAGTAAACCCCTTGGAAATTTGTTAAAAAATGCAACTTTTTTAATAATCATCGTAGACTATTGAATTTAACTTTATTTTCATCAGAAAGACGAGAGAAATTGATTGCCGTTAAAAAATTTCAGCTAACTTCAATGGCAAAAAAAATAGTCAGTCACAGTGAACATTTTTGAAAATTTACGAAAATAATTGATTTTTCAGACTTTGATCGGCCGTAGCGGCCAAACGAAAACTCCAAATTGAACGCGGTTTGCAAATCTGAGCTCCTCGTACGTCAATTAGTCGGATTAGAGATTTTTAATTTTTGATGAAAACACGAAAAAAAGACATGAGTAAACCCCTTGGAAATTTGTTAAAAAATGCAACTTTTTTAATAATCATCGTAGACTATTGAATTTAACTTTATTTTCATCAGAAAGACGAGAGAAATTGATTGCCGTTAAAAAATTTCAGCTAACTTCAATCGCAAAAAAATTAGTCAATCACAGTGAACATTTTTGAAAATTTACGAAAATAATTGATTTTTCAGACTTTGATCGGCCGTAGCGGCCAAACGAAAACTCCAAATTGAACGCGGTTTGCAAATCTGAGCTCCTCGTACGTCAATTAGTCGGATTAGAGATTTTTAATTTTTGATGAAAACACGAAAAAAAGACATGAGTAAACCCCTTGGAAATTTGTTAAAAAATGCAACTTTTTTAATAATCATCGTAGACTATTGAATTTAACTTTATTTTCATCAGAAAGACGAGAGAAATTGATTGCCGTTAAAAAATTTCAGCTAACTTCAATCGCAAAAAAATTAGTCAATCACAGTGAACATTTTTGAAAATTTACGAAAATAATTGATTTTTCAGACTTTGATCGGCCGTAGCGGCCAAACGAAAACTTCAAATTGAACGCGGTTTGCAAATCTGAACTCCTCATACGTCAATTAGTCGGATTAGAGATTTTAATTTTTTGATGAAAACACGAAAAAAAGACATGAGTAAACCCCTTGGAAATTTGTTAAAAAATGCAACTTTTTTAATAATCATCGTAGACTATTGAATTTAACTTTATTTTCATCAGAAAGACGAGAGAAATTGATTGCCGTTAAAAAATTTCAGCTAACTTCAATGGCAAAAAAATTAGTCAGTCACAGTGAACATTTTTGAGAATTTACGAAAATAATTGATTTTTCATACTTTGATCGGCCGTAGCGGCCAAGCGAAAACTCCAAATTGAACGCGGTTTGCAAATCTGAGCTCCTCGTACGTCAATTAGTCAGATTAGAGATTTTAATTTTTTGATGAAAACACGAAAAAAAGACATGAGTAAACCCCTTGGAAATTTGTTAAAAAATGCAACTTTTTTAATAATCATCGTAGACTATTGAATTTAACTTTATTTTCATCAGAAAGACGAGAGAAATTGATTGCCGTTAAAAAATTTCAGCTAACTTCAATGGCAAAAAAATTAGTCAGTCACAGTGAACATTTTTGAGAATTTACGAAAATAATTGATTTTTCAGACTTTGATCGGCCGTAGCGGCCAAACGAAAACTCCAAATTGAACGCGGTTTGCAAATCTGAGCTCCTCGTACGTCAATTAGTCAGATTAGAGATTTTTAATTTTTGATGAAAACACGAAAAAAAGACATGAGTAAACCCCTTGGAAATTTGTTAAAAAATGCAACTTTCTTAATAATCATCGTAGACTATTGAATTTAACTTTATTTTCTTTAGAAAGACGAGAGAAATTGATTGCCGTTAAAAAATTTCAGCTAACTTCAATGGCAAAAAAATTAGTCAGTCACAGTGAACATTTTTGAGAATTTACGAAAATAATTGATTTTTCATACTTTGATCGGCCGTAGCGGCCAAACGAAAACTCCAAATTGAACGCGGTTTGCAAATCTGAACTCCTCATACGTCAATTAGTCGGATTAGAGATTTTAATTTTTGATGAAAACACGAAAAAAAGACATGAGTAAACCCCTTGGAAATTTGTTAAAAAATGCAACTTTTTTAATAATCATCGTAGACTATTGAATTTAACTTTATTTTCATCAGAAAGACGAGAGAAATTGATTGCCGTTAACAAATTTCAGCTAACTTCAATGGCAAAAAAATTAGTCAGTCACAGTGAACATTTTTGAAAATTTACGAAAATAATTGATTTTTCAGACTTTGATCAGCCGTAGCGGCCAAACGAAAACTTCAAATTGAACGCGGTTTGCAAATCTGAACTCCTCATACGTCAATTAGTCGGATTAGAGATTTTAATTTTTTGATGAAAACACGAAAAAAAGACATGAGTAAACCCCTTGGAAATTTGTTAAAAAATGCAACTTTTTTAATAATCATCGTAAACTATTGAATTTAACTTTATTTTCATCAGAAAGACGAGAGAAATTGATTGCCGTTAAAAAATTTCAGCTAACTTCAATGGCAAAAAAATTAGTCAGTCACAGTGAACATTTTTGAAAATTTACGAAAATAATTGATTTTTCAGACTTTGATCGGCCGTAGCGGCCAAACGAAAACTCCAAATTGAACGCGGTTTGCAAATCTGAACTCCTCATACGTCAATTAGTCGGATTAGAGATTTTAATTTTTTTATGAAAACACGAAAAAAAGACATGAGTAAACCCCTTGGAAATTTGTTAAAAAATGCAACTTTTTTAATAATCATCGTAGACTATTGAATTTAACTTTATTTTCATCAGAAAGACGAGAGAAATTGATTGCCGTTAAAAAATTTCAGCTAACTTCAATGGCAAAAAAATTAGTCAGTCACAGTGAACATTTTTGAAAATTTACGAAAATAATTGATTTTTCATACTTTGATCGGCCGTAGCGGCCAAACGAAAACTCCAAATTGAACACGGTTTGCAAATCTGAACTCCTCATACGTCAATTAGTCGGATTGGAAATTTTAAATTTTTGATGAAAACACGAAAAAAAGACATGAGTAAACCCCTTGGAAATTTGTTAAAAAATGCAACTTTTTTAATAATCATCGTAGACTATTGAATTTAACTTTATTTTCATCAGAAAGACGAGAGAAATTGATTGCCGTTAAAAAATTTCAGCTAACTTCAATGGCAAAAAAATTAGTCAGTCACAGTGAACATTTTTGAAAATTTACGAAAATAATTGATTTTTCATACTTTGATCGGCCGTAGCGGCCAAACGAAAACTCCAAATTGAACGCGGTTTGCAAATCTGAACTCCTCATACGTCAATTAGTCGGATTAGAGATTTTTAATTTTTGATGAAAACACGAAAAAAAGACATGAGTAAACCCCTTGGAAATTTGTTAAAAAATGCAACTTTCTTAATAATCATCGTAGACTATTGAATTTAACTTTATTTTCATCAGAAAGACGAGAGAAATTGATTGCCGTTAAAAAAATTTAGCTAACTTCAATGGCAAAAAAATTAGTCAGTCACAGTGAACATTTTTGAAAATTTACGAAAATAATTGATTTTTCATACTTTGATCGGCCGTAGCGGCCAAACGAAAACTCCAAATTGAACGCGGTTTGCAAATCTGAACTCCTCATACGTCAATTAGTCGGAATGGAAATTTTAAATTTTTGATGAAAACACGAAAAAAAGACATGAGTAAACCCCTTGGAAATTTGTTAAAAAATGCAACTTTCTTAATAATCATCGTAGACTATTGAATTTAACTTTATTTTTATCAGAAAGACGAGAGAAATTGATTGCGGTTAAAAAATTTCAGCTAACTTCAATGGCAAAAAAATTAGTCAGTCACAGTGAACATTTTTGAAAATTTACGAAAATAATTGATTTTTCAGACTTTGATCAGCCGTAGCGGCCAAACGAAAACTTCAAATTGAACGCGGTTTGCAAATCTGAACTCCTCATACGTCAATTAGTCGGATTAGAGATTTTAATTTTTTTATGAAAACACGAAAAAAAGACATGAGTAAACCCCTTGGAAATTTGTTAAAAAATGCAACTTTTTTAATAATCATCGTAGACTATTGAATTTAACTTTATTTTCATCAGAAAGACGAGAGAAATTGATTGCCGTTAAAAAATTTCAGCTAACTTCAATGGCAAAAAAATTAGTCAGTCACAGTGAACATTTTTGAAAATTTACGAAAATAATTGATTTTTCAGACTTTGATCAGCCGTAGCGGCCAAACGAAAACTCCAAATTGAACGCGGTTTGCAAATCTGAACTCCTCATACGTCAATTAGTCGGATTAGAGATTTTAATTTTTTTATGAAAACACGAAAAAAAGACATGAGTAAACCCCTTGGAAATTTGTTAAAAAATGCAACTTTTTTAATAATCATCGTAGACTATTGAATTTAACTTTATTTTCATCAGAAAGACGAGAGAAATTGATTGCCGTTAAAAAATTTCAGCTAACTTCAATGGCAAAAAAAATAGTCAGTCACAGTGAACATTTTTGAAAATTTACGAAAATAATTGATTTTTCAGACTTTGATCGGCCGTAGCGGCCAAACGAAAACTCCAAATTGAACGCGGTTTGCAAATCTGAGCTCCTCGTACGTCAATTAGTCGGATTAGAGATTTTTAATTTTTGATGAAAACACGAAAAAAAGACATGAGTAAACCCCTTGGAAATTTGTTAAAAAATGCAACTTTTTTAATAATCATCGTAGACTATTGAATTTAACTTTATTTTCATCAGAAAGACGAGAGAAATTGATTGCCGTTAAAAAATTTCAGCTAACTTCAATCGCAAAAAAATTAGTCAATCACAGTGAACATTTTTGAAAATTTACGAAAATAATTGATTTTTCAGACTTTGATCGGCCGTAGCGGCCAAACGAAAACTCCAAATTGAACGCGGTTTGCAAATCTGAACTCCTCATACGTCAATTAGTCGGATTAGAGATTTTAATTTTTTGATGAAAACACGAAAAAAAGACATGAGTAAACCCCTTGGAAATTTGTTAAAAAATGCAACTTTTTTAATAATCATCGTAGACTATTGAATTTAACTTTATTTTCATCAGAAAGACGAGAGAAATTGATTGCCGTTAAAAAATTTCAGCTAACTTCAATGGCAAAAAAATTAGTCAGTCACAGTGAACATTTTTGAGAATTTACGAAAATAATTGATTTTTCAGACTTTGATCGGCCGTAGCGGCCAAACGAAAACTCCAAATTGAACGCGGTTTGCAAATCTGAGCTCCTCGTACGTCAATTAGTCAGATTAGAGATTTTTAATTTTTGATGAAAACACGAAAAAAAGACATGAGTAAACCCCTTGGAAATTTGTTAAAAAATGCAACTTTCTTAATAATCATCGTAGACTATTGAATTTAACTTTATTTTCTTTAGAAAGACGAGAGAAATTGATTGCCGTTAAAAAATTTCAGCTAACTTCAATGGCAAAAAAATTAGTCAGTCACAGTGAACATTTTTGAGAATTTACGATAATAATTGATTTTTCATACTTTGATCGGCCGTAGCGGCCAAATGAAAACTCCAAATTGAACGCGGTTTGCAAATCTGAACTCCTCATACGTCAATTAGTCGGATTAGAGATTTTAATTTTTGATGAAAACACGAAAAAAAGACATGAGTAAACCCCTTGGAAATTTGTTAAAAAATGCAACTTTTTTAATAATCATCGTAGACTATTGAATTTAACTTTATTTTCATCAGAAAGACGAGAGAAATTGATTGCCGTTAAAAAATTTCAGCTAACTTCAATGGCAAAAAAATTAGTCAGTCACAGTGAACATTTTTGAAAATTTACGAAAATAATTGATTTTTCAGACTTTGATCAGCCGTAGCGGCCAAACGAAAACTTCAAATTGAACGCGGTTTGCAAATCTGAACTCCTCATACGTCAATTAGTCGGATTAGAGATTTTAATTTTTTGATGAAAACACGAAAAAAAGACATGAGTAAACCCCTTGGAAATTTGTTAAAAAATGCAACTTTTTTAATAATCATCGTAGACTATTGAATTTAACTTTATTTTCATCAGAAAGACGAGAGAAATTGATTGCCGTTAAAAAATTTCAGCTAACTTCAATGGCAAAAAAATTAGTCAGTCACAGTGAACATTTTTGAAAATTTACGAAAATAATTGATTTTTCAGACTTTGATCGGCCGTAGCGGCCAAACGAAAACTCCAAATTGAACGCGGTTTGCAAATCTGAACTCCTCATACGTCAATTAGTCGGATTAGAGATTTTAATTTTTTGATGAAAACACGAAAAAAAGACATGAGTAAACCCCTTGGAAATTTGTTAAAAAATGCAACTTTTTTAATAATCACCGTAGACTATTGAATTTAACTTTATTTTCATCAGAAAGACGAGAGAAATTGATTGCCGTTAAAAAATTTCAGCTAACTTCAATGGCAAAAAAATTAGTCAGTCACAGTGAACATTTTTGAAAATTTACGAAAATAATTGATTTTTCAGACTTTGATCGGCCGTAGCGGCCAAACGAAAACTCCAAATTGAACGCGGTTTGCAAATCTGAACTCCTCATACGTCAATTAGTCGGATTAGAGATTTTAATTTTTTGATGAAAACACGAAAAAAAGACATGAGTAAACCCCTTGGAAATTTGTTAAAAAATGCAACTTTTTTAATAATCATCGTAGACTATTGAATTTAACTTTATTTTCATCAGAAAGACGAGAGAAATTGATTGCCGTTAAAAAATTTCAGCTAACTTCAATGGCAAAAAAATTAGTCAGTCACAGTGAACATTTTTGAAAATTTACGAAAATAATTGATTTTTCAGACTTTGATCGGCCGTAGCGGCCAAACGAAAACTCCAAATTGAACGCGGTTTGCAAATCTGAACTCCTCATACGTCAATTAGTCGGATTAGAGATTTTAATTTTTTGATGAAAACACGAAAAAAAGACATGAGTAAACCCCTTGGAAATTTGTTAAAAAATGCAACTTTTTTAATAATCATCGTAGACTATTGAATTTAACTTTATTTTCATCAGAAAGACGAGAGAAATTGATTGCCGTTAAAAAATTTCAGCTAACTTCAATGGCAAAAAAATTAGTCAGTCACAGTGAACATTTTTGAGAATTTACGAAAATAATTGATTTTTCATACTTTGATCGGCCGTAGCGGCCAAACGAAAACTCCAAATTGAACGCGGTTTGCAAATCTGAACTCCTCATACGTCAATTAGTCGGAATGGAAATTCTAAATTTTTGATGAAAACACGAAAAAAAGACATGAGTAAACCCCTTGGAAATTTGTTAAAAAATGCAACTTTTTTAATAATCATCGTAGACTATTGAATTTAACTTTATTTTCATCAGAAAGACGAGAGAAATTGATTGCCGTTAAAAAATTTCAGCTAACTTCAATGGCAAAAAAATTAGTCAGTCACAGTGAACATTTTTGAAAATTTACGAAAATAATTGATTTTTCAGACTTTGATCAGCCGTAGCGGCCAAACGAAAACTCCAAATTGAACGCGGTTTGCAAATCTGAACTCCTCATACGTCAATTAGTCGGATTAGAGATTTTAATTTTTTTATGAAAACACGAAAAAAAGACATGAGTAAACCCCTTGGAAATTTGTTAAAAAATGCAACTTTTTTAATAATCATCGTAGACTATTGAATTTAACTTTATTTTCATCAGAAAGACGAGAGAAATTGATTGCGGTTAAAAAATTTCAGCTAACTTCAATGGCAAAAAAAATAGTCAGTCACAGTGAACATTTTTGAAAATTTACGAAAATAATTGATTTTTCAGACTTTGATCGGCCGTAGCGGCCAAACGAAAACTCCAAATTGAACGCGGTTTGCAAATCTGAGCTCCTCGTACGTCAATTAGTCGGATTAGAGATTTTTAATTTTTGATGAAAACACGAAAAAAAGACATGAGTAAACCCCTTGGAAATTTGTTAAAAAATGCAACTTTTTTAATAATCATCGTAGACTATTGAATTTAACTTTATTTTCATCAGAAAGACGAGAGAAATTGATTGCCGTTAAAAAATTTCAGCTAACTTCAATCGCAAAAAAATTAGTCAATCACAGTGAACATTTTTGAAAATTTACGAAAATAATTGATTTTTCAGACTTTGATCGGCCGTAGCGGCCAAACGAAAACTCCAAATTGAACGCGGTTTGCAAATCTGAACTCCTCATACGTCAATTAGTCGGATTAGAGATTTTAATTTTTTGATGAAAACACGAAAAAAAGACATGAGTAAACCCCTTGGAAATTTGTTAAAAAATGCAACTTTCTTAATAATCATCGTAGACTATTGAATTTAACTTTATTTTCATCAGAAAGACGAGAGAAATTGATTGCCGTTAAAAAATTTCAGCTAACTTCAATGGCAAAAAAATTAGTCAGTCACAGTGAACATTTTTGAGAATTTACGAAAATAATTGATTTTTCATACTTTGATCGGCCGTAGCGGCCAAACGAAAACTCCAAATTGAACGCGGTTTGCAAATCTGAGCTCCTCGTACGTCAATTAGTCAGATTAGAGATTTTAATTTTTTGATGAAAACACGAAAAAAAGACATGAGTAAACCCCTTGGAAATTTGTTAAAAAATGCAACTTTCTTAATAATCATCGTAGACTATTGAATTTAACTTTATTTTCATCAGAAAGACGAGAGAAATTGATTGCCGTTAAAAAATTTCAGCTAACTTCAATGGCAAAAAAATTAGTCAGTCACAGTGAACATTTTTGAGAATTTACGAAAATAATTGATTTTTCAGACTTTGATCGGCCGTAGCGGCCAAACGAAAACTCCAAATTGAACGCGGTTTGCAAATCTGAGCTCCTCGTACGTCAATTAGTCGGATTAGAGATTTTTAATTTTTGATGAAAACACGAAAAAAAGACATGAGTAAACCCCTTGGAAATTTGTTAAAAAATGCAACTTTCTTAATAATCATCGTAGACTATTGAATTTAACTTTATTTTCATCAGAAAGACGAGAGAAATTGATTGCCGTTAAAAAATTTCAGCTAACTTCAATGGCAAAAAAATTAGTCAGTCACAGTGAACATTTTTGAGAATTTACGATAATAATTGATTTTTCATACTTTGATCGGCCGTAGCGGCCAAATGAAAACTCCAAATTGAACGCGGTTTGCAAATCTGAACTCCTCATACGTCAATTAGTCGGATTAGAGATTTTAATTTTTGATGAAAACACGAAAAAAAGACATGAGTAAACCCCTTGGAAATTTGTTAAAAAATGCAACTTTTTTAATAATCATCGTAGACTATTGAATTTAACTTTATTTTCATCAGAAAGACGAGAGAAATTGATTGCCGTTAAAAAATTTCAGCTAACTTCAATGGCAAAAAAATTAGTCAGTCACAGTGAACATTTTTGAAAATTTACGAAAATAATTGATTTTTCAGACTTTGATCAGCCGTAGCGGCCAAACGAAAACTTCAAATTGAACGCGGTTTGCAAATCTGAACTCCTCATACGTCAATTAGTCGGATTAGAGATTTTAATTTTTTGATGAAAACACGAAAAAAAGACATGAGTAAACCCCTTGGAAATTTGTTAAAAAATGCAACTTTTTTAATAATCATCGTAGACTATTGAATTTAACTTTATTTTCATCAGAAAGACGAGAGAAATTGATTGCCGTTAAAAAATTTCAGCTAACTTCAATGGCAAAAAAATTAGTCAGTCACAGTGAACATTTTTGAAAATTTACGAAAATAATTGATTTTTCAGACTTTGATCGGCCGTAGCGGCCAAACGAAAACTCCAAATTGAACGCGGTTTGCAAATCTGAACTCCTCATACGTCAATTAGTCGGATTAGAGATTTTAATTTTTTGATGAAAACACGAAAAAAAGACATGAGTAAACCCCTTGGAAATTTGTTAAAAAATGCAACTTTTTTAATAATCACCGTAGACTATTGAATTTAACTTTATTTTCATCAGAAAGACGAGAGAAATTGATTGCCGTTAAAAAATTTCAGCTAACTTCAATGGCAAAAAAATTAGTCAGTCACAGTGAACATTTTTGAAAATTTACGAAAATAATTGATTTTTCAGACTTTGATCGGCCGTAGCGGCCAAACGAAAACTCCAAATTGAACGCGGTTTGCAAATCTGAACTCCTCATACGTCAATTAGTCGGATTAGAGATTTTAATTTTTTGATGAAAACACGAAAAAAAGACATGAGTAAACCCCTTGGAAATTTGTTAAAAAATGCAACTTTTTTAATAATCATCGTAGACTATTGAATTTAACTTTATTTTCATCAGAAAGACGAGAGAAATTGATTGCCGTTAAAAAATTTCAGCTAACTTCAATGGCAAAAAAATTAGTCAGTCACAGTGAACATTTTTGAAAATTTACGAAAATAATTGATTTTTCAGACTTTGATCGGCCGTAGCGGCCAAACGAAAACTCCAAATTGAACGCGGTTTGCAAATCTGAACTCCTCATACGTCAATTAGTCGGATTAGAGATTTTAATTTTTTGATGAAAACACGAAAAAAAGACATGAGTAAACCCCTTGGAAATTTGTTAAAAAATGCAACTTTCTTAATAATCATCGTAGACTATTGAATTTAACTTTATTTTCATCAGAAAGACGAGAGAAATTGATTGCCGTTAAAAAATTTCAGCTAACTTCAATGGCAAAAAAATTAGTCAGTCACAGTGAACATTTTTGAGAATTTACGAAAATAATTGATTTTTCATACTTTGATCGGCCGTAGCGGCCAAACGAAAACTCCAAATTGAACGCGGTTTGCAAATCTGAACTCCTCATACGTCAATTAGTCGGAATGGAAATTTTAAATTTTTGATGAAAACACGAAAAAAAGACATGAGTAAACCCCTTGGAAATTTGTTAAAAAATGCAACTTTTTTAATAATCATCGTAGACTATTGAATTTAACTTTATTTTCATCAGAAAGACGAGAGAAATTGATTGCCGTTAAAAAATTTCAGCTAACTTCAATGGCAAAAAAATTAGTCAGTCACAGTGAACATTTTTGAAAATTTACGAAAATAATTGATTTTTCAGACTTTGATCGGCCGTAGCGGCCAAACGAAAACTCCAAATTGAACGCGGTTTGCAAATCTGAACTCCTCATACGTCAATTAGTCGGATTAGAGATTTTAATTTTTTGATGAAAACACGAAAAAAAGACATGAGTAAACCCCTTGGAAATTTGTTAAAAAATGCAACTTTTTTAATAATCATCGTAGACTATTGAATTTAACTTTATTTTCATCAGAAAGACGAGAGAAATTGATTGCCGTTAAAAAATTTCAGCTAACTTCAATGGCAAAAAAATTAGTCAGTCACAGTGAACATTTTTGAAAATTTACGAAAATAATTGATTTTTCAGACTTTGATCGGCCGTAGCGGCCAAACGAAAACTCCAAATTGAACGCGGTTTGCAAATCTGAGCTCCTCGTACGTCAATTAGTCGGATTAGAGATTTTTAATTTTTGATGAAAACACGAAAAAAAGACATGAGTAAACCCCTTGGAAATTTGTTAAAAAATGCAACTTTCTTAATAATCATCGTAGACTATTGAAGGATACCTTCTTTTTTTGTTGCTTCAATTAATTTGAGGGATTCTCCTGAAAGAAACACACGCAAGTACTAAAACAAAATGTAAAAATACTGATATCTTTATTATAAATAAAAATACATTAACAGTTAGGTATACATTTATAAATATATGTATGTACAATGGTTCAACAGTTATAAACTCGTCTTTGTGGGGAAGAGGGCGGGCGCCCGGGGCTCATTAGGGCGCCCGCGACCTTCCGACCCATAAAACTTAAGCTATTATCACCCTTCAACTCTTTTCGTTTTTTTTTTCAAGAAATGACTCATTTATACTCATTTATATATCACATGAAAATCATACAATAATTTAATCATCAAGTGGATCGTGGGAAGCACACTAAGACCCGCACTTCGTCGCCTCCACAAGGTTCCTATGATTGTGCATCACATTATCTATACATATTTATATTATATTTATTAACACTGAGACGTGTTAGTTTATAATTTGTATTGTTGTTGCTGTTATTGCGCTGAGGTACACACTTACTAACACTAAACAGTTTATATCTGTGTTTGCTCCGGGGGTTGGGTTCATGTTTGATGAAGATGATTGGGCGATAAGGGAATCGTAAATACACCGCAATTATATCCTCCAGAAATCGATGATTTGTTTGCGGATGTAAGCATCGGCCTAAGTAAATATAAATGTCAATAGTAGGTGTAAATTTGCGCAGATCCGTCGTTTTAACTGCAGTCAACAAAAATTGTTTCCCTGGAGATTATGATGGATGTGAATTATAAAAAATATATAATTTTTAAACTTATCAAAATTACTCCTTGCGTGAATTTTGGGACACCCTATATATATCAACATCGACACTTTAACAATATAAAACAAATTATTTACATTTTTTTTTTTGTTGAATTTAGTTCTCGTTTTTCACGTGGTGAAACATTTTTAATATTCAATATTAACAATCCTAAAAATTAATTACAATTTGTATTTTGAACAATGATGTTAATTTATGTTAGTACGTTGTCCGTCTGGGCTATCGACCATAGGATTTTCTGCCTTTCTACCTACCCTTTGGTTAAAATAATTATTAATTTTCCTGATCCATTGTGTAATCTCTTTGAGCATTTAATTCAGTTAATTAATTTTCTTAATTATTATTCCAATTACGAAAAGAACGTTTTGCACGAATCATTATTAGACTTTAGAGTAAATAATCCGCTTCTGCCACCCTCGTAATCCTCTTTGTGTATTCATCTGCCTCAGAAATATATTTTGAATAATTAAACAATACATAAAACATATTCATTGAATATTAATTCATATGTCAATTTTATTCTGCTCATTATTGTCATTGTGCGTTGCATTCACATAATTATTAAGTCGGAAATAATTTATAGGGGTAAATGGAATTTTGCGTTCGTTCGGGGGGAATTAATTTTCAGTCGTTTCGTGAATAAAATTTGGCAATGATCACGACAAAATTATGCGTTGGATTTTATTGAAATTATTTATTGGCGTGGAAAGCGCTGTGTGGGGGGAGGGGGATGAAACCCATTTTTTTATGAATTCGTAATCAATGAGTAGAATTTATTCACATGAAAATAAAAGTCGAATATTTAATAATGACGTAATGGTCCGAATTTGAGGTTCCTCGCGTTAAAAAATAATTAGGATCTTCATCTTAATTAATTTAAACTTAGGTCACTATTTTGATCAATTAAAAAGAAAATAAAAAAAATGTTTTGCTATTAAAAAATATATATATATATATATATATATATATATATTTTGAGCAATTGAGTGATTTTTGAGACTAATTTAAACAATTTTCTTCCTAGAATATTCTTCATTCTTTATTATTAAGCCTGTATTTTCGATTCTTTTGGACCTGAATATTTTTTATTTTGACCTAAATTTTCGATTTAATTGTTAAAATTTTTGGCTTTTCACTTCGAATTTTATTTGTTTCGGGCCGAATTATTAGATTTTGGATTTTTGACCTGTTTTTTTTCGATTTTTGGATCTAATTTTTTAATCTTTTGGCCAAAATATCCTTAATTTTGATTTAATTGTTTTAAATTTTCGATTTTCTTGTCCGCATT
Source organism: Ocypus olens (assembly GCA_910593695.2). Lineage (NCBI taxonomy): Eukaryota > Metazoa > Arthropoda > Insecta > Coleoptera > Staphylinidae > Ocypus > Ocypus olens. The sequence continues at coordinate 49,907,729 of OU343053.1, forward strand.
TTAGATTTTTCGGGCCGAATGTTTAATTCTTAGATGCTTTGCCTTTATTTTTTATTTTTTTTTGGTCGAAATTTTTGATCATTTGGCCTAAATATTTTTTATTTTGACGTAAATTTTCAATTTAATTGTTGAAATTTTCGACTTTCTAGTTTTGTATGTTTTATTAAACATTTTAACCAGAATTATTGATGCGAGAATTTTTTTTCTAGTTTTGTTTGCTGAAATTTTTGATTTCTGGACCTAAATATTTTTTTATTTTCACTCCGGATTTTAATTTTTTCGGGCCGAATTATTAATTTTTAGTTTTTTGACCTGTTTTTTTCGATTTTTGGAACTAATAATAATTTTTTCTTTTGGCCAAAATATCGTTTATTTTAATTTAATTGCTTTAAATTTTCGATTTCTTTGTCCGCATTTTTCATTTTTCGGGCCGAATGTTTAATTTTTAGATATTTTTCCTATATTTTCGATTTTTTTTTGGTCTAAATTTTTGATCATTTGGCTTAAATAATTTTTGTTTTGAGCTAAATTTTTAATTTAATTGTTAAAATTTTCAACTTTCTAGTTTTTTATGTTTTCTTAAACATTTTAACCAGAATTATTGGTGCGAGAATTTTTTCTAGTTTTGTTTGCTCAAATTTTTGATTTTTGGACCTAAAATTTTTTTATTTTGACATAAATTTTCGATTTCACTGTTAAAATTTTCGACTTTTCACTCCGCATTTTAATTTTTTCGGGCCGATTTATTAGATTTTAGATTTTTATCTAAATATCCTTTATTTTGATTTAATTGTTTTAAATTTTCGATTTTTTTTGTCCGCATTTTTGATTTTTCGGGCCGAATGTTGAATTTTTAGATGTTTTGCCTATATTTTGGATTTTTTTTTTGGTCTAACTTTTTGATCATTTGGCCTAAATATTTTTTATTTTGACCTAAATTTTCAATTTAATTGTTTCTAGTTTTGTATGTCTTCTTAAACATTTTAACCAGAATTATTGATGCGAGAATTTTTTCTAGTTTTGTTTGCTGAAATTTTTGATTTTTTGGTCACCATTTATTATTATTATTTATTATTATTATTATCATTTTGTTTTGTTTGTTTGTTAATTTTTTTGTACTCTTGGACCGAAATTTTTACTTTTAGCCCCGAATTTTAGATTTTAGGTCTAATTTTTTATTTTTTATCCTATGTTTTAGATTTTTAACTTGTATGATTGATTTTATTGTTCAACTTTTTGGACATTATTTTCAAATTTCTGGTTAGAAACTTATTTTTGGAGGCTGAAAATGGTAAATTATTTTGCTTCTAACTAAATTTTCGATTTTTTTGTCTGCGTTTTTGTCCTTAGATCCGGATTTTTGATTCTTTGGCTCATATTTTAGATTACCGTATTTTCAATTTTTTTAAATTTTTGGCCCAAATATTCTTTATTTTGGTCTTTTGGTCGAAATTTTCTTTATTTTGACTTCAATTTTCGATTTGTTTGTTGAAATTTCACCCACCACTTAGATTTTTGGGTGCGAATTTTAGATTTTTGGTCCAAATTTCAACAAAACGTCGAAAACCCGAGCCAGAAGGTGAAAAATGCAGACTAAAATATTCAAAATTCGAATATTTTGGCCAAAAAAAAATCAAAAATTTGGAACAAAATAGCCGCCGAAGATCTAAAATATCGGCCAAAAATCAAAAATCCTGGTTTAAAAATAATACTTGAATCTTGGAGGCGTTCACTTCGTGGTACATTTTTAATTTCGATATAAATAAAAAAATAAAAGTGGTATAAAAAAGTGTTTTCTTTATATCGAAATTAAAAATAATACTTTTTAGCTTAAAATAAGTTCCGACGAGAAATTCGAAAATAATAGCAAACAAAATTCGAATATTTTGGCCAAAAAAATCAAAAATTTGGAACAAAATAGCCGTCGATCTAAAATATCGGCCAAAAATCAAAAATCCTGGTCTGAAAATAAAAATGCATACCAAAAAACTTGAAAATACAGGCAAAAGGAAAATAATTTTCAACGAACTTTTTGCACATAAATCAATAATTTTTTAATTCAAATAAAACGAATAACTTTGTTAGTATCACTTTATTAACTTGGAGTAGTTACTAAAGTTTCGACAATTTCAGCTTGTCATTTTCAAACTATGTCCTTTTGAAAATGACAAGCTGAAATTGTCGAAACTATAGTAACTACTCCAAGTTAATAAAGTGATACTAACAAAGTTATTCGTTTTATTTGAATTATTCAAAATGTATCACGAAGTGAAAGCCTCCACAATTACTTATTCAATAATTTTTTATTTTGTCCTACATTTTTGATTAGTTTGTTACAATTTTTATTTCCGCATTTTCAGGCCCGACGTTTTGGTCGAATTTTTTGATTTTTTTTTGTCCTACATTTTAGATTTTTTAACAAGAATGATTGATTTTTACGCGGAATTTTTTTAAATTTTTTAAAGTTTTTGATTTCTGTCCTTTGTTTTAGATTTTGCAACCTAATTTTTTGAATTTTTTGACCTGTATTTTAAATAAATAAATTTATTACATTTATTTAATGCATCTGCAACAAGTGAGGTTGTCTCAATTTTATTTAGATCACCAAGTTTAAATTATTTAAGATGAATATCCTGGTTATTGTTGAGAAGACAACACAACCTTTTCACCTCATTTTCATCCAGAAATATTTCGTTGTTGCAAAAAGTATGTGAAACCCGTTTGAAAAATGAAGCGTTTTGGCACTCAGTTTGTAAAATTATGCAATAATATTTTACACAGGGTTAGATAAAGGATGAATCTTTGTTTCTAAAGAATAATATTCTTTATATGCATTTCTAATAATGTGTAATTTATTGCTAAAAAATAGGTATTTTCAACATTAAATAAAGTTGAAATAAACGCTGAAAATATAAAATGTGTTACTATAGAGGCACATATTGACTCTTTAGCAATAAAATCCATTAAGCCAAATTAGTTTTACCTGAAAAATAAGGACGCAATTACGTAAGAGCTGGACCCTTCCGCGAGATATTTCAGTTGGCGTAAAGTGTCCACATTTGTAGGATTAAAGGATTTTTAAGAGAGAGTATATGTTTTGTATAGTCTTCCACAAACTGGCCTGCTGTTGTGGATGACGAGGAAACAAAAAAATGAATACGTACTTCATTTAATGGGATTTATTTTTCGCGGATAAATATTCCCCCCGTTAACAAATTTCCAGCGGTGCGTGAAAAGGTATTCACTTTAGACTAACGGATATTTCATTCATCGCGTTTTCAATCGACCCAGAGATTGCAGCTCTCTGACAGTTTACATATATTTTACGAACACGAAATCAGCGACTGTACCCTGCAGATTTTCAGCGAATAAAAAAAAACTATGCATTCCACCGCGTTCCCGGCATTTCCTTTTCAACTCCCAGCACATTCATGTAAATTCCCCGCGTACATACATCTCCATCAAGCGGGCGGTCCTGGAACACGACCGAAATGTCCGCCGGGTAATAAATCCGCTCGAATGTAATAAACCGAGATAAATCATAATGCGTCTTGATTAGGACGAATGAAATTGCGTGAGAAAAGGGAGTGAAGAAAAAATAGATGGGGGAGTTGTAGTATTCATCACTCGTGGCTGTCGTTTTCTTTTATTGCAGGGGGAATATTTTTTCACTTGTGCTTTTAGTGTGGGGCTTGCTGTAGATTGATTGGTTGGTAACTGGTGGATCTTTTTTTTTTTGAGGAATAACGAGGTGAGTCTGTCCACCTAAGACTTTTAGCCAGTGAAAGTTTTACGTGTAATTGAAAATCGGACAAAAACGGTAATTGTATTTTTTTTGATAATTATTTTCACTCAGGGGAATAGCCACTGTTACGCAATAATTTACTTCAGTTTGTGTGTGGGTGTAATGGATTATTAACACGTTCATTGGCTGGTGTTTCCCAAACGATTATAAAATCTGTCAATCCTTTCAGACCAGCTTAAAATAAATATACTGAAGGCAAAAAAATTAAATACTTCAAATTCGTGCAATTTTCGACCATTTTCAAACCGCCATACCTCGGCGTATTTTCAATCGATTTTGATGAATCTTTGAAGGCGGAAAAACTTTGAAGTGTCTTCTTTAAAGTCATAAAAAAAATTAACTCCTAAAGATGATCATTTTCAGCTGCCAAAATGACCAAATACTAAAAATGACAATTGTCAATAGCCAAAAATGATAATTGTTAAAGGCCAACGATGACCATTTTCTGCCACCAATTATGACAATTTTAAACGGCTAAAGATTTCAATTTTCAAATGCAAAAATGACAATTTGCAGCGGCAAAAAATAACAAATTCTAACAGCCAAAAACTGTATTTTTCAACTGCGAAAAATGATAATTTTTAATATCTAAAGTCTTAAATTTTCAATTGTTGAAAATGACATTTTGCAATAGCTAAAAAAGTTACTTTACATGAGTAAAAAATTACATTTTTCAACTGCCAAAAACTATAATTTGTAACTGTCAAAAATGGCAATTTTTAACGGCCAACGATGACCATTTTCAAATGACAAAAATAACAATTTTCTGGTACCAAAAAATGTGAAATTTCAACTGCCAAAAGCTACAATTTTAAACTGCTGCAGTTAACTATTTTCGGCACCCAAAAACTACAATTTGCAACAGCCGAAAACTATAATTTTCAACTGCGGGAAATGACAATTTGCAACAGATAAAAATGGTAATTTTCAACTGCCAAAAATGACATTTTTCAATCGCCAAAAACTATAATTTGTAGCTGTCAAAAATGACATTTTTTAACTGCCAACGATAACGATTTTCAACTGAAAAAAATTACAATTTTCAGCTATCAAAAATGGGAACTCTCAACTGCCAAAAACTTCAATTTCCAATTGACATTTTTTAGCACTCAAAAACTACAATTTTCAACTGACAAAAAGAACAACTTTCAACTGCCAGAAATGACAATTTGCAATAGCCGAAAACTATAATTTTTAAATGCCAAAAATGACCATTTGCAACAGATAAAAATGGTGATTTTTAACTGCCAAAAATGACATTTTTCAATCGCCAAAAACTATAATTTGTAGCTGTCAAAAATGACTTTTTTTAACTGCCAACGATGACAATTTTCAACTGTAAAAAATAACAATTTTCAGCTATCAAAAATGGGAACTCTCAACTGCCAAAAACTTCAATTTCCAATTGACATTTTTTAGCACCCAAAAACTACAATTTTCAACTGACAAAAACAACAATTTTCAACGGCCAGAAATGACAATTTGCAATAGCCGAAAACTATAATTTTTAAATGCCAAAAATGACAATTTGCAACAGATAAAAATGGTAATTTTCAACTGCCAAATATGACATTTTTCAATCGCCAAAAACTATAATTTGTAGCTGTCAAAAATTACATTTTTTAACTGCCAACGATGACAATTTTCAACTGCAAAAAATAACAATTTTTAGCTATCAAAAATGGGAACTCTCAACTGCGAAAAACTTCAATTTCCAATTGACAATTTTTAGCACCCAAAAACTACAATTTTCAACTGACAAAAACCACAATTTTCAACTGCCAGAAATGACAAATTGCAACAACCAAAAAATGCTAGTTTTGAACTGCCAAAAAATATCATTTACAGTTGCCAAAAAACTGCCAACGATGACCATTTTTTTTACCAAAAATGACAAATTTAAACAGCCAAACTTCGATTTTCAACTGCGAAAAATGACAATTATGCAACAACCAAAAATGACAATTTTGCAGCAACCAAAAATGACAATTTGCAACAGACAAAAACGGTAATTTTCAACTGCCAAAAATGACAATTTGCAACAGACAAAAATGGTAATTTTCAACTGCCAAAAATGACATTTTTCAATCGCCAAAAACTATAAATTGTAGCTGCAAAAAATGACATTTTTTAACTGCCAACGATGACAATTTTTCCACCTAAAAAAAATTACAATTTTCAGCTATCAAAAAATTGGAACTCTCAACTGGCAAAAACATTGACATTTTTTAGCACCCAAAAACTACAATTTTCAACTAACAAAAACTATAATTTTCAACTGCCAAAAATGACAATTTGCAACTACCAAAAAATGCTAGTTTTGAACTGCCAAAAACTATCATTTACAGCTGCCAAAATAGTTTAACTGTCAACGACGACAATTTTCTTACCAAACATGACAAATTTAAACAGCCAAACTTTGATTTTCCACCTCGAAAAATGACAATTTTGCAACAACCAAAAATGACACTTTTGCAACAACCAAAAATGACAATTTTTAACTGCCAAAAATGATAATTTGCAACAGACAAAAATGGTAAGTTTCAACTGCCAAAAATGACAATTTGCAATAGACAAAAATGGTAATTTTCAACTGCCAAAAATGACAATTTGCAACACACAAAAATGGCAATTTTCAACTGCCAAAAATGACAATTTGTAACAGACAAAAATGGTAATTTTCAACTGCCAAAAATGACATTTTCTAACAGACAAAAATGGTAATTTTCAACTGCCAAAAATGACAATTTGCGACAAAAATGGTAATTTTCAACTGCCAAAAATGACAATTTGCAACAGACAAAAAATGGTAATTTTCAACTGCCAAAAATAACAATTTGCAACAGACTAAAGTGGTAATTTTCAACTGCCAAAATTGACAATTTGCAACAGACAAAAATGGTAATTTTCAACTGCCAAAAATGACAATTTGCAACAGACAAAAATGGTAATTTTCAACTGCCAAAAATGACAATTTGCAACAGAAAAAAGGTAATTTTCAATTGCCAAAAATGACAATTTGCAACAGACAAAAATGGTAATTTTCAACTGCCAAAAATGACAATTTGCAACAGACAAAAATGGTAATTTTCAACTGCCAAAAATGACAATTTGCAACAGACAAAAATGGTAATTTTCAACTGCCAAAAATGACAATTTGCAACAGACAAAAACGGTAATTTTCAACTGCCAAAAAATGACAATTTTTAACTGCCAAAAATAATCATTTGTAACTGTCAAAAATGAGAATTTTTAACGGCCAACGATGACCATTTTCAAATGCCAAAAATAACATTTTACGTGTTTCCTCTAAAATGATTAGGGAAGATAATATTCCAGTATAAAGAAATTAATATTCAAAATCTATTATGTATTTCTCGAAAATAGTAGATTGTTGACAAGTTTTGAAAGCTTCGTTTAGCATGCGAGTACCAATTAATTCAGAATTTAATCATTTCATCTTAAATAGCCAATATTTTTGTGCAAAACTAAGCCCCCCCCCCCAGGTGTCACGATATTTTGGGACGGTTCTACGTATTAACATAGTTAATGTAAATATATACATAGAATTGGTAGCGAAATGATGATTCATGTTCAATTTGTGTTCTCTCCCCCAGGTGTCACGATATTTTAAGACGGCTCTACGTATTAACATGGTTAATGTAAATATATACAATTGGTAGCGAAATGATGATTCATGTTCAATTTGTGTTCTCTTTCCGAACACTTTCTCACTCTGTGCAAACTTCCCCCCTGCCCCAGGTGTCACGATATTTTAAGACGGCTCTACGTATTAACATAGTTAATGTAAATATATACAATTGGTAGCGAAATGATGATTCATGTTCAATTTGTGTTCTCTTTCCGAACACTTTCTCACTCTGTGCAAACTTCCCCCCTGCCCCAGGTGTCACGATCTTATTGGACAGCTCTACGTATTAACATAGTTAATGTAAATATATACATAGACTTGGTAGCGAAGTGATGATTCATCTTCAATTTGTTTTCTCTCTCCGAACACTTTTTCACTCTGCGCAAACTTCACCCCCAGATGTCACGACATTTTTGAACGGCTCTACGTATTACAGGAAATTTTATGGAGGATATAATTAGCGGTTTAGCTATAAATACTCATGGTACCTAACTATGAATGTAACGGTACTATCAAATAGACTCTTCTAACGTGTTGTAGCTACTTTTTAAGGAAAACACTGAAAAGTTATCGGATTAATTTTTAAACATAGTTGGTCGGTGCGTGATTTACATTGTACTTACTTACTTCGTAAAAAAAAGGAGGAAACATTTAAAATACAAATCTATAATTTAAGTGGTCTTAAAGTCAGTCAGTCAGGTTAGAACTCCTTCATCTCGAAGGTGACCCTCCTCACCAGGACTTCGGTGATTTCAGTCTCAATGCAGCTGCTGGTCGGTTCACAGTCTATCGTCGGCGCCACCAGATAGCGTGACCTCTTGTCCTCGGATCAGTCACACTTGAACGTGACGTTCCTCGCCCCCGAAGCGACCGCGGTGACGGCGACCTGCGCCGCCAGCCTCGCCGCTATCGGAGGCTCCGTGGACAAGACGTCACTCTGCCGACATCATTGGAGGTGCCTGATGCCGAAGTTCCGGTGCCTCCTGCGCGCGTAGTTCCTCCCGAAGAGGATCTTCTTGAAGGCGTGCCGGAACTCCGGACTGAAGATGGTGTATATGATTGGGTTCAGCGTGGAGTTGAAGTACCCCAGCCAGAGGAACAGCGAGATCACGTACTCCTTGAAGAAGTCTTTGTAGAGCGGAAGCAGGACCGCCATCACGAAGAACGGCAGCCAGCATATCACAAAGGCGCCGGTGATGATGGCCAGGGTCTTGGCGGCCTTCCTCTCGCGCTTCGAGTCCGCCGAATCTTTGCTTTTCTTCTTCACCGGGTAGTGTTGCTGGTAGCAGCTGACCATAGCGCCGTCCGTCGTCGTGGACGGCTCGTCCAGACCGTTAGCGCAAGACGTCTTCTCCGGACTGACGTTGTTACTCGACAAATTCGTGAACGCCGTTGTTGTTTCGGAAATCGTCGGTAGGGGCCGTCCGATAATCGTGACCACTGCAGCCGCTATACCTCCGGTACCGCTCGCTTGCGCTAAACCACCGGCTATACCTCCAGCGGCGGGGTTACCCTTGGTTTCCGCCGCTTGGGTCAGGATCTGACGCCTGCGGATGCGCTTGCGTGCCGTCTGGAAGATTCTCCAGTAGAGGATGAGGATCACCATCAGAGGCAAGTAGAAGGATGACGCCGTCGCAAAGACCTGGTAACCTATGTCTTGACTTACTATGCACTTCTTATCTTCTATCCGATCACTCCAGCCCGGGTCTTTCCAACCCAGAAGGGGGGCTATGCAGACAAGGAAGGCCACGCACCATACCACCAGTATCATGATACCTATCCTCTTCGCTGTTCTGTGGTGGATGTAGTCGATATTCGTTACCGCCCAATATCTGAAAAAAATAAGAGGATAATACATTAGTCACAAAATATACAATTTTGTTCTATTTTATTTGACTGTTGAAAATTGCCATTATTGGTGGTTGACAATTGTTATTTTTGACTGTCGAAAATTATATTTTTTTGCAGTTGAAAACTATTTAGCAGTTGAAAATGGTTAGCGTTGACAGTTAAAAATTCTAGTTTTTGGCAGTTGAAAGTTGTCATTTTTGGCAGTTGCAAATGTACATTGTTGGCAGTTAAACATTGTCATTTTTTGACAGATAACAATAGTTATGGTTAGCACTTGAAAACTGTCGTTTTTGCCGTTGAAAATTACAGTTTTTTAGTATTGAAAATTCGGCAGCTAAAAATTGTTATTTTTGACAGTCGAAATGCTAAAAATGTAATTTTTGACAGTGAAAATGACATTATTTTAATTTGTGTTTTTATATTCTCTGATATGTTTTAACTTATTTATTTTGTATTAGTTATTGATATATTTATAATGTGTAATGGTCTCCGCCAATAAAGTATTATTATTATTATTGCTGGTAGTTGGAAATTGTCATTATTTTACAGTTGAAAAAAAAAAGTCATTATTGGCGGTTGACAATTGTTATTTTTGACTGTCAAAACATATAGTGGTTAGCAGTTGAAAACTGTTATTTTGGCGGTTGATAGTTTTTTTTATTATTGAAAATTATAATATTTGGCAGTTGGAACTTGAGGTCTTTAGCTGTTTAAAATTGTCATTTTCAGATCAAATTTTGACTTTTTGTCTATTTTGGCAGTTTAAAATTCTTAATTTTGGCAGTTGAAATGTGTCATTTTTGGCAGTTTAAGATTGTCAATTTTGGCAGTTAAAAAATGTCATTTTAGCAGATGAAAATGATGGTTTGTTGTTATTAAAAATTCTAATATTTGGCAGATGGAAATTGAAGTCTTTAGCATTTAACATTTTGCTGTAGAAACTTTTCATTTCAGGCAGATTAAAATTGTCAATTTTGGCAGTTTCAAATTTTCTATTTTGGCAGTTTAAAATTGTCAATTTTGGCAGTTTTAAATTATCAACTTTGGGGGTTTAAAATTGTCAATTTTGGCAGTTTTAAATTATCAACTTTGGCGGTTTAAAATTGTCATTTTTGGCACTTAATAATTGTCAATTTTGGCACTTTAAAATTGTCAATCTTGGCAGTTGAAAAATGTCATTTTGGCAGTTTATTTATTTATTTATTTATTCATCCAATGGTTAACACCTTTTTTACAAAGCATTTCCATATACAATAAAATAAAAAAAAAAGAGTAATTGAAACATAATTTTTTTATATAACATGAAAACTAAATCTAAAAATTTAAGAGCTAAAACTAATAACTAAATACTAAAACTAAAACTAAAATTAAAGAAAAAATGAAAAAAAAAAATTTAAGTACTAACAAACATATAAAAGAAAAGAAAAAATATAGTTGGTTGTTATTGAAAATTCTAATATTTGGCAGATGGAAATTGAAGTCTTTAGCATTTAATATTTTGCTGTTGAAAATTGTCATTTTTGGCAGATTAAAATTGTCAATTTGTCTATTTTTGCAGTTTAAAATTGTTAATTTTGGTAGTTTAACATTGTCATTTTTGGCAGTTAAAAATTGTCAATTTTGTCAGTTAGAAATTGTCAATTTTGACAGTTAAAAATTGTCAATTTTGGCAGCTAAAAATGGTCAATTGTGGCAGTATAAAACTGTCAATTTTGGCAGTTTAACATTGTCATTTTTAACAGTTAAAAATTTTCAATTTTGGCAGTTTAAAATCATTTATTTTGGCAGTTAAAAAATGTCATTTTGACAGTTGAAAATAATAGTTTTTTCCTATTGAAAATTCTAATATTTGGCAGTTGGTAATTGTAGTCTCTAACTGTAAAAAAAATATCATTTTTGGTAGTTCAAAATTGAAGTTTTCGTTTGCTGAAAATTGTCGATTTTGGCAGTTTAAAATCATCAATTTTGGCAGTTTGAAATTGTCAACTTTGGCAGTTTAAAATTGTCAACTTTTGCGGTTTAAAATTGTCAATTTTGGCAGTTTAAAATTGTCATTTTTGGCAGTTAAAATTGTCAATTTTGGTAGTTTAAAATTGTGAATTTTGTCAGTTGAAAAATGTTATTTTGGCAGTTGAACATGATAGTTTATTGTTATTGAATATTCTAATATGTGGTACTTGGAAATTGAAGATTTTAGCTGTTAAAAATTGTCTTTTTTGGCGGTTCAACATTGAAGTTTTCGTTTGCTGAAAATTGTTGGTTTTGGCAGTTTAAAATTATCAATTTTGGCAGTTTGAAATTGTCAATCTTCGCAGCTCAAAATTGTACATTTTGGCAGCTTAAAATTGTTAATTTTGACAGTTGAAATATGTCATTTTGACAGTTGAAAAGAATAGTTTTTCCTTATTGAAAATTCTAATATTTAGCAGTTAAAAATTGTAGTCTCTAACTGTAAAAAATTGTCACTTTTGGTACTTCAAAATTGAAGTTTTCGTTTGCTGAAAATTGTCGTTTTTGGCAGTTTAAAATTGTCAATTTTGGCAGTTTAAAATTGTCAATTTTGTCAGTTGAAAATTCTCAATTTTGTCAGTTTAAAATTGTTAATTTTGGCAGTTGAAAAATGTCACTTTGACAGTTGAAAATAATATTTTTTCCCTATTGAAAATTCTAATATTTGGCAGTTGGAAATTGTAGTCTCTAGCTGGTTAAAATTTTCATTTTTGGTAGTTCAAAATTGAAGTTTTTGTCTGCTGAAAATTGTCAATTTTGGCAGTTTAAAATTGTCAATTTTGGCTGTTCAGAATTGTCATTTTTAGCAGTAAAAAAAATGACAAGATTTGGTAGTTGACAACTGTAATTTTGACAGTTAAAAATGATACTTTTTGCTATTAAAAATTATAATATTTGGCAGTTGGAAATTGTAGTCTTCAGCTGTTCAAAATTATCATTTTTAGAGATCAAAATTGAAGTTTTTGTCTGCAGAAAATTGTAAATATTGGCCATTTAAAATTGTCAACTTTAGCAGTTTAAAATTGTCAACTTGTGCAGTTTAAAATTGTCAATTTTTCAATTTAAAATTGACGTTTTTGGAAGTTGAAAATCGTCAATTTTGACAGTTGAAAATTGTTAATTTTGGCAGTTGAAAATTGTCATCATTTTTAGTTAAAAATGGTAGTTTTTAGCAGTATAAAATGGTCATCGTTGACAGTTAAAAATAGTAGGTTTTGGCAGGTGAAAGTTGTCATTTTTGGCATCTGAAAATGGTCATCGTCGGCAGTTAAAAATGTCATTTCTGGCACTTAAAAATGGCAATCGTTAGTATTCTTGGTAGTTTTTGGTTATTCCAAATTCTAATATTTAGTAGCTGAAAATTGTTATTTTTGGTCATTGCTGGCAGTTGGAAATAGTCATGTTTGACAGTTGAAAATTGTAATTTTTGACCGTCATTTTTTTCAGCTGAACAATGAAGTATTTAGCAGTTGAAAACAACGGTCATCGTTCACAGTTAAAAAAATTGGTTTTTGGCAGTTTAGCGGTTTCCCAGCGCATGCACTAGAAAAAATAAATAGCGCCCCACCTATTTTTAAATTTTGTATTTTTTCACGGATTAATGAAAAATATTTTTATTAATTTTCTTGGCTTTTTAAAAGTTTGTATTTGCTAAATACACCTGCGGAAAGAGACTGCATAAATAAAATTTGAAAATCGCAGCCCGTTTTGGTGGATGCGCCGGGAAATGCATGGCTGGAATTTTATGGCAAACTTTTCGTCAGTGCATTTTTTCCCCTTTCGTTTCCAGCTTTACCCCCGATGACTTTTCTCCATTCGTCTCATCCCTACGCAAGTGCCATCAGTATTCTACACCAATAGCTGCTCTAATTTATCAGAATTAACATTTTAATTTTTTGCGTTCATATTCGCATGATAAATGAGACGCACACAATTCGCAGTCCAAAATGATAATTTCAGCAAGGAATAAATCCTTATAATAAATAACTCCGGCAATGATATATTTGTGAAGTGTACAACTCATTAATTCAAAAAGTGGATTTATGCGAATCCGACGAGCCAAAATTATATACATTACGAGCGGAATTTATTTATGCGGCCCAGACACCCTTTTTAAAAACACTTTCGCTTTCCCCTTTTCGCCGGGGGAAAACCCTTTGCGGGTATATTCCTTTTCAAGGCATGCATAATCGTCGCGCCGGAGAGGGCGGAGAGTAATATGGATCTAATCAGGGACGGAGGGCATACGTGTTGTGCGTTTTGGGAATGTGCTCACATACAGGAATTTCGGTGTGGAATGGCAGCAGGACGGTAATTGAGGGACCTTTTTGGCCCCGCGCGTTCCTGGAGTGAATAATGGCCCTGGTGGTAATTTGAATAGTGGTAATTATTGCGCTGTTGTAAGGGTGCACGTCGAAATGTGTGAATAATCACCGGATAAGTGGGCCCCATTGGAAAATAAATAAAAACTTGGTCATAGTTTCAAAATGTTGAAATGAATTATAATTAAATATTTCCGGGTGGTGTTTAAATGAATAATCCTGTCAACTTGCAAATGTTACCCAACACCGAAAATGTTTGTAATTCGGGCTATGTGTATTTTCCCTGAAAACTGAATGTACGTAGTCGTAGCGAGAAATTACACTGCGACACAGGCTTAACATTAATTATTCATTATCACGAGCTTTAAATATGTATACGTGTCTGAATACCTCATCAAGGGTGGTTTATGCGTGTGGTCCCGACGCATTCCACCAAAACAAACGCAACGCTTCCATTAGGCCTGTAGATTTGCATATTTGATTCCGACCACATATAAAAAAATCCACGAGTTGTTAAGCTTCAGAAGTACACAAGATTTACACAATTGGCGAATACATGTTTTGTTAATTATTGGTTGGATGTATAATAGATATAATTGCTCGACTACACATTGCGTTTTTAACGCGTGCGGTTTAGCCATACGTTTAAAACGCAATGTGTAGTTTGACCATTGAAATCTTTTGGATAACAAAGATGTGCAATTTCATGAATCAACTATTTAAGCTCCGGCTTTTCACGTACACTTACAATTTATTTATATAGGTGTGAGAAATGCACTTATGCGGAGGATTAAAATTTAGTATGAAAATGTGTGTGTTCCCCGGTGCAATAAATTCTGGCGGAGTGTGAAGCGAAAACACTCTCCTTAACAATATCCGGCCCTCCTTAAGAACCAGCGATGGCTAAATATTTCACTGGGGAAAATAAAACCGCGCGGCGGCGTAGATTTACATCTATAAAAGAGCCGACGCGGGAATCCTGAAAAGCCCCCTTAAAATTCACGCCAGCCCCAATTTCTAACTATAATACACGAACACATTCTCGAGATTTATCACCGTCTCGTGTGTTATACTTCCGTGTTATGATTAAATATTTTAAAAACGGATTTATTTATTGGGGATAAGGGATAATAAATTGTTTAAAAATAATTTTAAATTGGTATACCTTACCAATCTAAATTCATGTTGGCACTCGAAAATGGTCAAAAATTAAAATTGTATACCTCACCTATCTAAATTTGTATACCTCACCTATCTAAATTTGTTTATGTGGTGCATGACAATGGTCTTAAACAACAAAAATTATTTTTAGTACATAAAAAGATCAACCATCATCTAGCCTGTAATGCAGTCTGTAGTACATCGTTTCATTATGGTAATTCAACTCATGTATAAAAATGCCCATTTAAAATAACGAGTTTGCTGAGGTAGATAAAATTTGTAAGTGGATAAAAAGCTAGGTGCAAGTTTGCAAGTGGATAAATTTTCTGTATCTTCACTATGACAGCGATCTGAATGAAAATTTATATATAGTTTTGCTTTATTTGGTAAATTGTCTAAACAAATATCATTTGCAGTTATAAATTTTGGAGGTATAAAAATTTCATTTTTGATAATAAACTTTTAATAATGTAAATATTCTTATTTGGTTTCACTTTAGTTAATGGCCTTAAATCTCATTTTTGACAATTGAAATATGTATATTTTTGAATATTGAAAAATGATATGTGATTCCGAATTACCAAATATAATTTTTGACGTACATTTTTAATCATTTTAATAGATAAAAACATTATGTTGGCAGTTGAAAGTGCCACTTTTAATAGTTAAGTAATCCTTTATGTCTGATGTAATGTACCACTCAAATTGTCATTTCTGACAGTTCTAAATATCTTTTTTTTTATTTTGGACATTTGAAATATGTCAAATTTCAGAGTAGTTTATCTAAAATGTGACTGTTAAACATACTTTGGATAAGTAATTTTGGCCTTAAATCCCTTTGACAGTTTAACCTGCAACATTCGTAGTAGAAGTTTTAACTGTTAAAATTAGATATTTCTGACGGTTGAAATGACCAATTTTTGACAGTTGAAATGAATCATTTTTGAAAATTGAAATAGACCATTTTAGACTGTTAACAGAGTCAGTTTTTTTATCAGTTGAAATAAGCAATTTTAGACAGTTAAATGAACCAGTTTTTGACAGATGAAAAATTGGAATATTCATAAAAGTAATTTTTGACAGTGCCATCGTAGTCCTTTTTGACAGTTTTCTTCATAATTAAATTTTGACAGTACGAAAATGTCATTTTTAATAGTGCCTTTAATAGGAGAAACTTTTGTTTTAACTGCAGAAAATATCGCTTTTGAAAGTTATTCTTCATAATCAAATTTTGGCGGTACAAAAATGTCATTTTTGACAGTTTTGAGAGTGTCATCATAGGACAAAATTTTTGTTTTAACTGCAGAAAATATTCCGTTTGACAGTTTTTCTTCATAATTAAATTTTAGTGGTACAAAATTGTCATATTTGACAGTTTCGACAGTGTTCTCTTAGAAGAAAATTTTGTTTTAACTGCGGAGAAATATATTTTAAGACAGTTTTTCTTCATAATTAAGTTTTGGCGGCACAAAATGTCATATTTGACAGTTTTGACAATGCCATAATAATAGAACATTTTGTTTTAACTGAAGAAAATATTCTTTTTGACGGTGTTTTCTTTTATAATCAAATTTTGGTGGCAAAAAATGTCATATTTGACAGTCTTGACGGTGTCATAATAGTACAAAGTTTTGTTTTAACTGCAGAACATATCTGTTTTAACAGTTTTTCTTCATAATCAAATTTTGTCGGTACAAAATGTCATATTTGGCAGTTTTGACAGTGTAGTAGAAAGTTTTGTTGTAACTGCAGAACATATCTTTTTTGACAGTTTTGCTTTATAATCAAATTTTGGCGTTACACAAATGTCATATTTGACAGTTTTTGCAGTGCCATAATATTAGAAAATTCCGTTTTTAGGGCAGAAAATATCCTTTTTGACAGTTTTTCTTCATAATCATATTTTGGCATTACAAAAATGTCATATTTGACAGTTTTGTCAGTGCCATATTAGAAGGAAATTTTGTTTTTACTGCAGAAAATATCCTTTTTGACAGTTTTTCTTCATAATCATATTTTAGCGGTATAAAAATGTCATATTTGGCAGTTTTGACAGTGCCGTAATAGTAGAAAGTTTTGTTTTAACTGCAGAATATATCTTTTTTGACAGTTTTGCTTTATAATCACATTTTAGCGTTACAAAAATGTTATACTTGACAGTTTTGACAGTGCCGTAATAGTAGAAAATTTTGTTTTAACTGCAGAAAATAGTTTTTTTTTTACAGTTTTTCTTCATAATCAAATTTTGGCGGTACAAAAATGTCATATTTGACAGTTTCAGCAGTGCCATAATAGAAGGAAATGTTGTTTCTACTGCAGAAAATATCCTTTTTGACAGTTTTTCTTCATAATCAAATTTTGGCGTTACAAAAATGTCATATTTGGCAGTTTTGACAGTGCCGTAATAGTATAAAGTTTTGTTTTAACTGCAGAACATATCTTTTTTCACAGTTTATCTCCATAATAAAATTTTGGCGTTACAAAAATGTCATATTTGGCAGTTTTGACAGTGCCATAATAGAAGGAATTTTTTTTTAACTGCAGAAAATAGTTTTTTTTTACAGTTTTTCTTCATAATCAAATTTTGGTGGTACAAAATGTCATATTTGACAGTTTTTATAATAGTAGAAAATTTTGTGTTAACTGCAGAAAATGATTTTTTTTTGTTTTTCTTCATAATCAAATTTGGCAGTACCAAAATGTCATATATTACAGTTTTCATATTGTTAACATAGGAGAAAATTTTGTTTTAACTGCTGAAAATATTCTTAATGGTAGCTTTTCTTCATAATCAAATTTTGTTGGTACAATAATGTCACATTTGACAGTTTTGACAGTGTCAACATAGAAGAAAATTTAGTTTTAAATGCAAAAATATACTTTTTGACAGTTATTCTTCTACAAAAATGTCGTATTTGACAGTTTAGGCAGTGCCATAATAGAAGGAAATTTTGTTTTTACTGCAGAAAATATCCCTTCTGACAGTTTTTATTCATAATCAAATGTTGGCCCTAAAAAAATGTTATATTTGACAGTTTTGACGGTGCCATAATAGTAGAAAGTATTGTTTTAACTATAGAACATTTTTATTTTTGAATAAAAATATCTCTTGAAAGTTTTTCTTCATAATTAAATTTCGGTGGTACGAAAATGTCATATACGACAGTTTTGACAGTGTTAATGTAAGAGAAAATTTAGTTTTAAATGCAAAAAATATACTTTTTGACAGTTTTTCTTCATAATGAAGTTTTGGCGGTACAAAAATGTTATATTTGACAGTTTTGACAGTGTCATAATAGTAGAAAATGTTGTTTTAACTGCAGAAAAAATATTTTTTGAAAGTTTTTCTTCATATATGACAGTTTTGGCAGTGTTTACAAAGGAGAAAAATTTGTTTTAACTGCAGAAAATATTTGTTTAGCCAGTTTTTGTTCATAATCAAATTTTGGCGGTACTAAAATATCATATTTGACAGTTTTGACGGTGTCATCACAGGAGAAAATATCCGTTTCGGCAGGTTTTCTTCATAATAAAATTTTGTCGGTACAAAAATGTCATTTTTGAAGTGTCATCATAGGAGAAATTTTTTCGACAGTTTTTCTTCATAATCAAAAAATGCATTTTTGACAACCGCAAATTTTATTCACCCTGTATCTTCGAAACAAAGGGTTTTTTTAGAAATCATCATAGGACAAAATATTCTTAGAATTGGTTAAGGAATAACTCCTTGAATTTTTGCCGCATGTTTAACTAGCACCCTGTATATACATATGGTATTAATTTTATTTTACAAAGGCTATTTTCCAGCTGACTTTGTGTCAATTATTTCTAATTATTTGGATAACACTAAATATCCACGTACCCGAGCGGTAATTGCTCGTTCAGAAAAATGTATCGCCCGGATGGGAATCGAACCCACACGCTTGGGATGTAGAAACAGATATTTGATACACCAGAATTTAATTTAGGTGAATAATTCATGTAATTAACCCTTTGCACTCGGGGCCTTTTTCGGCTATATTAGGGAAGTGTTTAGATGGTAATTTAAAATCACTGGGTTAGGTTAGATAGGGTTGGGTTAGGTTAGGTTAGGTTAGGATGCATCACACCTCCCGGGCGCCGTGGCAGCGCCGCTGGAGTGGACGCATCAAATCGCCTGGGCGTCGTAGAGGCGCCGCTCGAGTGCAAAGGGTTAATAATTCACGAATACGAATCAAAATCTCTTCTATTATTATCCTATTAAACGTTTATATTCGTTAACATGGCCTTCATTTGATTACGAAACAATTTAAATTTTAATCCGTCGAGTCGCTCGGTTTTAAATGAAATAAGAACTCAATTTCTGCGTGAAAAACTTTTTTTTCCTCTCACCTCTCTGAATTTTGATTGCGTCCTGCAATTAATTTACAATTTGCATAATTTAATTACAGACAACGGCGCCTAATTGGCGTTTAAATTGCGCCCCGACGTGGAGCCGAGAAAGTTTTCTTTCACTTTATAATTACGCGTTTAACCCGCAAAAAACAGATATGATTGAATAAGTCTGGGGTTCAAATTACTAGTCAAGTTCACGGTCTTAAAATCGATTTACACCACGGTGTAATTGTCAAATAAAATGTAGGGTATAATTTAGATAAAATAAAGTCTCGAGTAAACAAACAGTTCAAGCAAAAAACATCAAGTTAATCAAGAAATAGTTGATAGTCAAATCAAACAAAATCTCTTCTTTCGGGTTATTTTTCGTCTTTGTTGAATTTATTTAATGCATCTGCAAGAAGCAAGTGTTTTCATTTTCAAATAAATCCGGTTAGGATATTAAAGAAAACTAAGATTATGGTTTCAATTCAATATTTGTTTTTTTTTCTTTTTAAACATTAATGTTCTGGTTGACGTTCGTGAACTACTTCGAACAGCCTCTAAATATTTGTTGAATTTAGTTCTCGTTTATCACGTGGTGTAACATTTTTAATATTAAACAACCAAGTGCCTAATTTCAACAACCTTTAACATGTTTATTAAAGTTTGAACCCAACATCGTTAGTGGCTGAATGGTCAAACCTATGCAAAAAAAAAGTTTGAAGCAATTTATTTCATCTTAATTAATTATTTTCTCGTACAGCGTTACTCCAATTTTATTTAAGAAATGCGTTTCCGTTGGTAGGTATCTAAGATACATTTTTCCATTAACCAAAGTGCGTGTTAAATAATCGATTTCATTTATACTTTAAAACGTATTGCCTGTACTCCCCAAATAATATATCATCATAACTTTCAAATATAGAAAAATGCGAAGACATTTACCTTGTCAAACCTGAGTGCTCCCTACCATATTTTCTCATCTTACCCACTGCACCAGACAACGTACAACATTCTTCAGCACATTTCATTTTTTTAAGTGTCAACAAAATCCCCAGCGCGTTTTTCACTCCGCTCGTCCGAGAACAAACACAACTTTCCAGTTAATCCGCTCGATGTATGCTCACGTAAGAATAAAGTTAATACGCCAAGAAGTTTCCTAATGCATAATAATAGTCCAAAGCGTATTCCATACATTATTAATAACCGCCGCTATCGGCGAACGCGTCAAAACTCGAGCGGGAAGTTCTGGTGGATGCGCCGGGATGTATAATTACCTCGCATGTATTCCTTCCAACCCAATTCATTTTGTACTTATTATTGAATAAAATTACTCCACGTAATGACGTACTTGTATTATAATAATTGCTATCCTGAAGATTAAAGTGAATTCAGGGAACTAATTGTTCTAATTTAAAACTTATGAAACTTCTCGTTTCAAACGCTAGAATTAATTATAAAAACAAATTATTTCCTGAAGCATAGCGTGACGAATATAATAATTAAATATAATAATATAAATATAAAGGGCAGAAAGACCGGTGGTCGATAGTCCACAAAGACTATGTTCATTTTGTATTTGTATAAATGTACTGTCCGAATAAAGATCTTTAAATATTTACTGTAAGAAATTACAATTAATTATTTTAATAATTTTCCATTAGCAAATACAATAAACCATAAAATCATTTACGCAGAAATGTTATTGTGTTCTACAAAAATATTAATTATTTTATCCCGTTGTCTAATGACAACTGTGGA
Source organism: Ocypus olens (assembly GCA_910593695.2). NCBI lineage: Eukaryota > Metazoa > Arthropoda > Insecta > Coleoptera > Staphylinidae > Ocypus > Ocypus olens. The sequence goes on from OU343053.1 coordinate 49,928,646, forward strand.
AATGTTTGTTCTTACTTAATCACGCCAGCACTGTATATTCTCTGACGGAAAGCGGCAGTTGCTATGGAGATATGAAGTTTTCACCAAGATTGATTCATTATTATGGCGACATCTATTGTCTTATGCGTTGCACAAACTTGAGAAACTTGTGCAATGCTTAAGACAATAATGGTGTATCTACCTTCAGTTTTACATACAGGGTTAGTCAAAATTTAACAAACTATTAGGGATGGGCGATATATTGTAAAATATTTACCTATCTAAGGCAATGGCGACTAGATGTAGAATGGAAGCGGTGCAGCACAGTACGTCACTGGACGTCCACATGTCGCAAAGTTCCGGTCCGAGCCTCCACTCGTGGCTGACCTCGTAAACCGCCCCCAGGGGCATGACCAGACAGGCCACCAGAAGGTCGGCCACGGCTAACGACAGGATCAAGTAGTTGGCAACGTTCTGCAGATTCCTCTCCAGCAGGATGGCCGCTATCACGAACACGTTGCCTGGAAGGAGAAATAAGGGCGAGAATTAGATGTAAGCTGAGGCGATAAGTCCCTCGGGGAGGATTAGAGGGGGATCGTGTACTGTAATTGCGCGCCTGTCTCGTGATAAGTGGAATCCAACAGTTACATCTTAAGGGGAAGTACATGGGAGTTTGAGGAAATTATGTTATCATCCATAATCTGTAGCAGTTTAAAACTGGAGATGATAATATAAATAATCTTCTATACAAAATCTTGTATTACACATATAGCGATGAATTTATTCAGACATACTTAAAAAAAACAATAATTTGCATATATCGTATTGGTTGGTATTGTACCATGATTTTTTTGAGTTATTAATAGTTATTTGAAAATCAATATTTATTTTTAGGTCACTTTTTATTAGAAGCTTCGAATATCGAAGTTTTCGAATTTTTTAATGGTTCGAAGTATCGCAGTATGGAATTTGGAAGTTTCAAAGTTTTCCAATTTTTCCAATTTTTTTCAAATTTTTGAAATTTTTGAAATTTACGAATTTTTCCAATTTTTCGAATTTTTTCGAGTTTTTCAAATTTGTCGAATTTATCGAACCTTTCGAAGAATCGAAGTTCTGAATTTTTCGATTTTTTTAATCCCAAAACTCTATGTTACGGATTTAAAATTTTGTGTCTTTTCAAAATTTTTACTTCGAAAACCCAAGACGAAACAACATGAGCATGCTGAGTTGCTGTAATAATAAATTAACATTAAACTGAAGTATTGGCAGTAAAAAATTTATTTTTCCACAGTCAAAAATGACACTTTTTACTGTCAAAAATAATTTTCCCAAATTAAAAATACCAATTTCCACTGCCGACAATGATCAATTTCAGTTCAAAATTACTTTTCAACCCCCCAACTGTTAAAAATAACATTTTCCAGCTCTCATAAAATATAATTTTTGTTAGGTGTCATTTTTGATATTTTTCGACAATCAAAAATCACAATTTTTAGGAGGTAAAAATTACATCTTTCAAACCAACAAAAATGACACTTCTAAACTGTCAAAAACGTCATATTCCAGAGTCAGAAATTACTCTTTTTGGCAGTCAGAAATAAAAAAATTCGACTCTTATTACTATGAAAAATTATTGCTGATCTTTCGATAGTCAAAAATCATAATTTTTAGATGGTAAAAGTTACATTTTTCGAACTATCAAAAATGACACTTCCTAACTGTCAAAAACGTCATATTCCAGAGTCAAAAATTACTTTTTTTGGCAATCAGAAATAAAAAAATTTGACTGTTTTTACTATGGAAAATTATTTCTGATCTTTCGACAGTCAAAAATCACACTTTATAGCTGGTAAAAATTACATTTTTCGAACCATAAGAAATGACAGTTTTTAACTGTTAAAAACGACATCACACTTTTTAAAAGTCAAAAATAGAAAAAAAATTGCGATCAAAAATGACACTTCCATCAAAAATTACATCTTTCCACAGTAAAAATGACATTTCTCTACAGTCAAAAATGACACTTTTTACTGTCAAAAGTAATTTTTCCAAACGAAAATTGACAATTTCCACTGGCGACAATAATAAATTCTAGTCAAAAATGACTTTTCAACTGTTAAAAATGACAGTTTTCATTCAGAAATTACACTTTCTGGTTATGAAACATTATAATTCTTTTGACATTTAAAACGTGACATTTTTTACAACTTTCGTCAGTCAAAAATTACATTTTTTAACGATTAAAAATGACATATTCCACAGTAAAAAATCACACTTTTTGGAAATCAAAAATAAAAATATCAAAAATGACACTTTACCGTCAAAAATTACATCTTTCCACAGTAAAAATGATATTTTTCCACAGTAAAAATGATATTTTTCCACAGTAAAAAATGACACTTTTTACTGTCAAAAATAATTTTTCCAAACTAAAAATGGCAATTTCCACTGCCGATAATTATAAATTCTAGTCAAAAATTACTTTCCAACTCTTAAAAATGACTTTTTAATTCAGAAATTACATTTTCTAGTTATGAAACATTATAATTCTTTTGACATTTAAAACGTGACATTTTTGACAACTTTCGTCAGTCAAAAATTACACTTTTTTAACTGTTAAAAATGACATTCCACAGTAAAAAATCACACTTTTTAGAAGTCAAAAATAAAAAAAATGACACTTTACCATAAAAAAATTACATCTTTTCACAGAAGAAATGATATTTTCCACAGATAAAAATAACAACATCAAAAATGACACTTTTTACTGTCAAAAATAATTTTTCCAAATTAAAAATGTCAATTTCCACTGCCGACAATTATAAATTCCAGTTAAAAATGACTTTTCAACCCTCCACAATCCCCCGGTTATGCGATTGACTGTAGGTAAAATCATAAATGACTATTCAACTGTTAAAAATAACATTTTTCCAGTCAAAATTTACATTTTCCAGCTCATAAAATATAATTTTGGTGAGGTGTCATTTTTGATATTTTTCGACAGTCAAAAATAACAATTTTTAGCAGGTAAAAATTACATCTTTCGAACCAACAAAAATGACACTTCCTAACTGTCAAAAAACGTCATATTCCAGAGTCAAAAATTACTTTTTTTGGCAATCAGAAATGAAAAAATTCGACAGTTTTTACTATGAAACATTATTTCTAATCTCTCGACAGTCAAAAATCACACTTTATAGCATGTAAAAATTACATTTTTCGAACCATCAAAAATGACACTTTTTAACTGTTAAAAATGACATCACACTGTTTAAAAGTAAAAAATAAAAAAAAGTAACCATCAAAAATTACATCTTTCCACAGTAAAAATGATTTTTTTCACAGTCAAGAAAATGACATTTCTTACTGTCAAAAATAATTTTTGCAAATTAAAAATGACAATTTCCACTGCCGATAATTATAAATTCAAGTAAAAAATGACTTTTCAACGGTTAAAAATGACATTTTTCATTCAGAAATGACATTTTCTAGATATGAAATATTATAATTCTTTTGACATTTAAAACGTAACATTTATGACAACTTTCGTCATTCAAAAATTACACTTTTTTTAACTGTTAAAAATGACATTCCACAGTAAAAACTCAAAAATCAAAAAATCCACCATCAAAAATGACACTTCAGCATCAAAAATGACACTTCAGCATCAAAAATTACATTTTTCCACAGTAAAAATGATATTTTTCCACAGTCAAAAATGACACTTCTTAACTGTCAAAAACGTCACATTCCAGAGTCAGAAATTACTCTTTTTGGCAGTCAGAAATAAAAAAATTGAACACTTTTTACTATGAAAAATTATTTCTGATCTTTCGAGAGTCAAAAATCACACTTTATAGCAGGTAAAATTACATTTTTCGAACCATCAAAAATGACACTTTTTACTGTCAAAAATAATTTTTCCAAACTAAAAATGCCAATTTCCACGGCCGACATTTATAAATTCCAGTCGAAAATGATTTTTCAACTGTTAAAAATGACACTTTTTCATTCTGAAATTACACTTTCTAGCCATCAAAAATTACTATTCTTTTAACAGTTACAACGTGACATTTTTGACAACTTTCGTCAGTTAAAAATTACACTATTTTTTTTTGAAACATCAGAAATGACACTTTCTAACTGTTAAAAATGACATATTCCAAAGTCAAGTGTTACATCTTTTATCATTTAAGAGTAGAAAATATCAACTATCAAAAATGACACTTTTTAACTGTCAAAAATGGAATATTCCAGAGTCAAAAATTACCATTTTCAGCAGACGAAAATAAAAAAATTACATCTTGTAGCAGTCAAGAGTAGAAAATATCAACTATCCAAAATGACACTTTTTAACTGTCAAAAATGGCATATTCCAGAGTCAACAATTACTATTTTCAGCAAACAAAAATAAAAAAAAGTAAACATTTTGTAACTAACTAACTAACCTAAGCATAAACACCAATTATTACAACCGCTAACAAAAATTCACAGTATATTTCTCGTGCTCCGCACCCTTAATAAATTATTTCTTTAATTTTTTTTCAATTTTAACGTTCTGATTTACCCATTTATAATTTCCAATATTTCAATCCTAGAATTACGTTAGTTGTAGTGTGACGAGAAATCTGGCAACGTCGCAATTAGTGATCTGAAGTTGTTGCGTTTACTTCAGTCAATCTGGCAACGTCGCAATTATTGATCTGAAGTTGTCGCATTTACTTCAGTCAATCTGGCAACGTCGCAATTATTGATCTGAAGTTGTTGCGTTTACTTCAGTCAATCTGGCAACGTCGCAATTATTAATCTGAAGTTGTTGCGTTTACTTCAGTTAATCTGGCAACGTCGCAATTATTGATCTGAAGTTGTTGCGTTTACTTCAGTTTATTCATTAGTATCATAAACTGGAAAACTACCAAGATTTTAAACAATATGACGGAAAAATTGGTGAAAAAAAATCTTAGAAAAGGTATTAAAGAAAAAACGTTTCTTACAAAGAGTTTGTATTTTTTTCCGTAGAATACGATCCCGCAATAAAAAATAGGGAGTTCTATTGGAAAAATCAAAGTTGACCTTCGTTTGACCTTGAAAAATAACGCCAAGGTCATTTTCAAGGTTATAAGCGTATGTCCCTCTCCTAACCCTACAACTTTTATCTGAAACACTTTTTACCATGCTGCTCAGGTATCCAGATCTTTGGGGTGGCAATTTAAAATGGGACACCCTGTATAATTGTTTCTTCCTTTTTCTACTGCATAGTATTCTATAAAATAGTTTATTGTTATGAATAATAATTCGCTACCATTTGTTACCATTTATGATTCTCCAGAGAAGCAGCCGCGCCCGGCGCATTCAGTTTCCGATGTAATAAATTCCATGAAATTGTTACATGTTTCTCGGAGAACGTACAGGAAGGAACTATTAAACTCGCACTGAAATAAAATTATTCCATTTTAAGTGCAGTTTTATGTAAAGCGCGTGCTTGTAATGTCATTTTCATGTCTCTTGATTGTAAATATTTTATCGGGTATGCGCTGTTGGAATATAAATTCGAATACATCAGTATTAAATTAAATTAAATATTAAAATTATTCAAAATCACAAATTACGAACCGGTAATACATTTTGAAAAAAAAATCACCATCAACGACAAACTGTAGACCAGTTTCTGATTATGGTCCTCATTAGTGAAACAGAGTCGGAAATTGTCTTTATAACAATTTGGATTCGAGTATATTTTAATTTTTTAATTAAAAAAAACCACCATTAACGACAAACTGCAGACCGGTTTCCGACGACGGTCCTCATCAATGAAGTAAAGTCGGATATTTTATTCATAACAATTCGGATTCCCGTATAGATGAGAACTATACTCAGAAACCGGTCTACACTTTGTCGTTGATGAGGAATAATAATTAAATTAAAGTATTAAAATTATTCAAAATCACACATTATCAGCCAGTAATTCGTTCAAAAAAAAATCACCATCAACGACAAACTGTAGACCGGTTTCCGACTATGGTTCTCATCAGTAAAGTCGCGGAGTCGGAAATTTTCTTCCTAGCAATTCGTATTGCCGTATAGATGAGAACTTTACTCCGAAACCGGTCTGCAGTTTGTTGTTGATGAGGAATAATAATTCATTTGTGGTGATTATAACATTTTTAGAATTTTTCAATTATTAAGTTTCTATTCCGGCGCCTGGCGATGTAGTAATAAGAGCGCAAGCATCTGCCTGCTGAATCGCGAGTTGAGTGTGTTCGATTCCCCGCCCGGGTGAAACATTTTTCCCAACGAGAAATATCCGCTCTCGGGTCCGTGGTCGTTATTCATTTCATTTCGAATTCAATCAATATATAAATTGAAACGCCAATCCCCAAAAATAAAATTAATAATTTTGTATTTATTTAAGTCACAAAATATTACTATTGTATTGAAGCAATTCTCACAATTCGATACTGAATGATAAAATTAATTAACAATTAAATCTTACGGTATTTGCTCCTGATCGAATTAAAGTTTAGAACTTTTCATTTATAAAGGTTTAACCGCCCGAGTAATGATTTCGCAACACTTTTGAGAGTCGGTGTTTACGATACCTGAAAGAAATTTAATTATTTTCCCCGTTCGGGGAGGGGAGATAAACGAAAATCCGCAGCCGTAGAAGTTTTGCGGGCACAATTAATGGCCCTACCCAGCAAGTGACGGTTTTCCGATTTACTTCCCTAATATTTTCTCCTTCCTTATTTTCCAGGTGAGCACATCCTATCGATTCCACCCCCACGGAGAGATTAGGACGCCAGGGCCGCGAAGGAGGTAAACCACAAAGATTATATTGATAGAGATGTTAATGATGAAAATGATAAATACTTCTACAATTTAATAAGAATCGCTTAGAACGTAAAAAATTATTATTTTTTTAGTAAAAATGGTACTATATTACAAATTCAATATACTTTTTTTTTCTAAACAAAAATGATCTTGACCTTCCATACATACAATATGGTTTCAGCAAGATGGCGCAACCTCGCACTATGCGCGTTTTTTGGACAATTGCATTACGAATAGGTGGATTGGCAGGTAAGGACCGATACAATAGCCCGCGAAAGAGATAAATGCGCAGAATTAGCCTGGAAAATATTCCAAATGTTCGAGAAGAATTTCTACACGTTCGATTAAAAAAAATTAATAAAAAAAAATAAATTAAAAAAAAATAAAGAAAACGTGCCTAGTGCGGGATTGCGCCGTTTTGCTGAAACCATATTGTATTATATAAAAGGTCAAGATAAAAAGTTAAGTTGGTTTGTGTACGCTTTAAAAACTCGAAAACCATTTGTTGGATCGACTTTTTTGGGTGTTTGTTCGGCGACTCGCCGGGAATGTTATATGCTATATATTGTGGTAGCGCAGCGCAGCGGAGCCGTCATTCGTCACCAGTTACCTTTATTTCTCATCCATGCAACTACAGTTATTTTATGTAACAAACATTTATTTTTCTATTTATTGCGATGAATATGACCATTCCCGTGCGAAACCGGGATCGGGTAGCTAGTTATTTATAAATCATGAACTACCAATAAATATCAAAATTACGAATAAAAAATCACAAGAATGAAAATTACGTTTCTTGCAATTGAGTAAAAATTCACTGAATGACGTTTTTCTTTTTTAAATGGGGGAAATTTATTCCGTGGCGGGCAACTTGCAAATTAGCTAAAATTAAATCCGTCCCTGCAATAAATTCATATTACACCCTCTCTTGTGGGGCTTTGGATTTATGGCGCGCCTCTCGCGTCTCTTTGATGTTGTGTTCCCCGAAATGGCTCCGTAATTTTTATCCCCGACCTACGAGAGCAATCAAGTAAATACGTTAAGGTTGCCCTCAAAATGATAAATTGACTCGAGCCGGCGCTCATTTTTGGGATTGTCGTTGAGGAACGGAACGTGAATAATGCGCGAAGAAATTCGATCCATTAGGGAATTGTTTTTTCTCGCAAAAAAATTAATGATTAGGAGTTATTGGATATACATTTTTGAAATATTCATCTGTCAATATTTTATCGGAACATAAATAATTACATTGGTTTACAAGGAACATCCATCACGCACAATTTTCGTTGGGTTTGAATATTTTTGGGATGCTGATTACGAATATTATTGATATTGAAATTTTCTAAATTGTGTGCCAAAAATAAATATAGGTTTTAAATTTCAGCTATATGTGATTATCTAAAAAAATTGATAAACATCAACATTCAGGGTGTTTCAGAGCTCTAGGAACTGTCGACCACGTGCTTATTTGTCAAAATTTCGAATAATGTTTTATATACAAATTTTGTAGAATAGTGTCCTTAAAATATTTAAATTTTTAGAAATCCGCTTTTTTCCAGAAATCGCCTCTAGGAACCCCAAAACGGATATTTCCGTTAAAAAAAATTTGCAAAAAATTTCAAAATCGTAGTATTACAAAATAAAACAAGTGCTCAATTACGCTACTAATATATAATCGTTGTTCTCTTTAAAACAAATGTGAGGCCACGCGTTGTCAAACACTGAAAAGTTTGATTAAAAACCTACCTGTGGCTCACGCGCCCTTTTTTCCAACAAATAATAAGTGAATTAAAAAAAATAAAGTCCTCACTGCCTTTCTCACTCGTTTAACTTATTTATTAGTGGAACCATCATTGGTCTACGCGATTTTAAATAAGAAACAACAAAGTTAAATAAAAGAATACATAATATCGACAATTTTTTTTAATTTTGAAAAATCAAAACTGTGCAAAATTGAGCTCCGAGAATTTAATACAAAATTTTATAGAATTACTTTTTCCCAAAAATCATTAAAATCATCTCCAGGAACCTCAAAACGGATTTTTGCAAAAAAACATTAGATGACAATACTTTACCCTAAAAATAATAATTTCAAACGCATCAAACAGTGCCATTTTGGCCTTTGAAAGTTTACCATATTATACATATGGTTTGGGTGGACCGGCGAAAAAAAATTCATAAAAAGTTATAAACAATTTTACCAAAAAATTCATCATTTAAATCGTTTAAGAAGACTCTTATCTACACGTTGTTGTTAAAAAATTAAATTTGAAACGCGTCAAACAGTGCCATTTTGGCCTTTGAAAGTTTGCCATTTTATATATATGGTTTTGGAGGACCCGCGAAAAAAAATTAATAGAAAAGTAATAAACAATTTTACCAAAAATTTCATCGTTTAAATCGTTTAAGTAGACTCTTATCTACACGTTGTTGTTAAAAAATTAAATTTGAAACGCGTCAAACAGTGCCATTTTGGTCTTCGAAAGTTTTCCATATTATACATATGGTTTGGGTGGACCCGCGAAAAAAAATCATAAACAAGTTATTAACAATTTTACCAAAAAAATTTCATCGTTTAAATCGTTTAAGTAGACTCTTATCTACACGTTGTTGTTAAAAAATTGAAATTGAAACACGTCAAACAGTACCATATTGGACTTTGAATTCTTGTCATTTTAAAAAGGGAGTTCGCGTGGACTCGAGAAAAAATAATTGAAATTGTGGATTGACTGTACATGGCTTATGTTAATTACATTCTCAGCGTTAGATTTATCATAAATCATTAAAATGAAGAAATTTTATTTGCTGGTGGATGCGCCGGGAAATCCGTGGCTATCTTCACATCGGCTATGAAATTTCTTCTTTAAAAGTCGTAATTCCTTTAGATACAATACCTGTTGTAAATTAAAACTTTTCTGGTTCGATAATAAAAGAAGTAAAACGTCCGTTTGCATGTAAATTGATTTGCGGCAACCAATCAATAAAAAAAGTGCCTTTACGGGATTGAAGGCGGGCATTACGAATCTGTTTTAAATTAAATCGGGCAAACTTTGCCGATAGCAGTTGGAAAAAGTTTCTACCGAATAAACAAATGACGGGGATGAAGGGAAATTGGAATTTTAACTAAAAGCCTATAAGTTGTTTTACCACGCTTTTGTCAGTACAATTTAATCACGATCCTGTTAAATTAATTAGTTTTTACATTGCTTCATAGGATTTTAAAAACATTGAAAACATTTATAATAAAACACTAATGTATTTTTGAGATATTGCTACAATTGTTTCACTCGTCAGGCAGATAACTATTTTTTTATCTGCCTGATGAAGTCACAATTGCGTCCGCAAATAAACTTGCGTCCATAGAAATTGGTCCACTATAAACTTTTGACTTTAACTATCTTTTTAGAAACTATTATAAGCGATAAGCAGTCTTGATAAATTTTAACTCATATTGAAGCATATTAAATTGTCTTTCAAACTGCATATATTTATTTTGATCTGATGGATAGTTGCTAAAGCAAAAAAAAAAGTTTTATATTTATTTATGCACGCAGTGAAATTATAACATTCGTGTTTTATTAAAAAGTTTATAATTGAGTTTTTGCAACAATGGTTACTTCATTATTTAATCGCTTTAGCTTCCTCTTCAGCTTTAAACAAAAAAAAGAATTAAGCTATAATTGTTATGATACACATTTTTATAAATACTTGAGATGGTATACTTGTTCAACTTAATAAATTTAATATTTCAATCCGATTTTCTACGTACGAAATTTCAGTTTATCTATGTTGCTTATATATTCTGGAGATAGTATACACGTTCAACTTAATAAATCTCAAGTAGCCGTGATTTATATGCGCGCTGTGCTCTTTAATTTCACATACGAATTTTGCCAAAAAAAAAATTCCGCCGATGATTAATCGCGCATCCGGATCGAGATTTATTATTTTCTTTTTCTGATCCCACTTTAATCCAGGCATTGTTGGCAAGGGTTCGGCCGCAAAGTCGCAATCTTTTGTATTATCGCGCCATCGATTTATCTCCAAAGGAAAAAAGGGTTAATCAGAGCGTGTTGAATGGATCGTGCCCGGCGCATGCACCATTTATGTCCGGGCAAATTTTAATGGTGGCGCGCGTGCAACATTAGTTAATTGAATTGTTTTCATATAAATATTGTGGCTTAAACTTAAAATAAACTAAATACAGTTTTTCTTAAAATAGAATAGGTGAACTATTTATCCGTTTTAATATAAAAATTATGGTTGAAATAATACAATTGTAAACAGTTTTTCTAAAATGGAATAGACGAACTACATACATCAAGATCTTTATTCAAACATCGACCATCGGTCTTTCTGTCCTAGACGAACTATTTATTCGTTTAATATAAACATTGTGGTTGAAATAATACAATGTAAACAGTTTTGTTCAAATAGAATAGACGAGTTATTTATCCTAATACCTAAAATAATAATCGCACGAATTGTAAATAGCAATTTGCTAAAATACATTAAAATACCTAAAACAATGGTCGAATAATTAAGCTTAATTTTTTTTAAACAATTTGTTGTAGAAACGAGTTTTGCTAAAATACATTACACACATTATTTATCCTAATACCTAAAATAACAATCGCACGAATAAGCTCAAGTTTTTGCAGCATTGCAAATAATTGCATATTAAAATCGTTCCCTTATGCAAACATTACGGTTTCGTGCTTTATGCAAAATTATATTATGTCCAACTGGGAGCACGAATTTATCGCGGTAATTATATATTATCCACCCGGCAAGTGTGCTGTGCCTTATTAGATTGCCCGGAGGTTGCGGGCGTAAAATAAAAATAGGGGCGAATCCCGCTGGAAATTAAATCGGAAGGGCTTTTAAAACTTTTAAGGCGAAATTGAAAACGCATTTAATGTCACTTCACTCCGTACGGACATGTCAGGTAAATAAATTGCCCGCCCTATTAATGCCCTTTGAACTTTCACAATTTCGTTACGTGACAAAGAAAGAGAAAAAAACATCTTTATGACGTGAGTGCGGTTTTTTCCGCTGCTACGAGTTTATGTAATTTAAACATATGTTTACCTTCACGTTTCCCGCAGGATCTGGTGAATTTTGTCATAAAAAAAACATATGTTTTAAGTAAATAACAAAGGGACAGAAAAATAAATCAAAGTCTGAACTATTTTCAATCACCCTCATTTAAGAATTTTAACAGAAATCGATTTTTCTCGTTCTTGTAATAAAAAATTACACTTTAACTCAAAAACCAGAAGAACTCAACAATGTGTACAAGTAAATGGAAAAAAAATTGAACACGTCCGACATTCTTTAACTATCATTTGAAATGTAAACTTTTAAGATACACTGGTGGAAAAAAATTCAACAGTTGAAATTCGTGAAATTTCGACCATTTTCAAACCGCCATAACTCGCCGTATTTTCAATCGATTTTGATGAATCTTTGAAGGCGAAAAACTTTAAAGTGTCTTCTTTAAAGTCATGCATGCGAACTTAAGCGTAACCCCTTCCGCCCCCTTTAGCACCCCTGTGAAAAAAAACTTCGGAAAAAAACACAAAATGCACTTTTTTCAAACACCCATAACTTTGTGCCAAAACTTTTTTGAGTCCTGCACAGGTAATTGAACACATTTCAATGCTCTTTTAGTGGATCGAGTCGACACATTTTTTCCAACTCGGTACACGTTGCCAAATTTGGCCGTATTTTGCCCAAAAACGTGGGTTTTTTTGTTCGGGGGGTTGAAGGGTTCGAAAAGGGATCATTTCAATCTGAGTTTATCCCCTTAAAGTAGAGTAAAAATGGGATTTTTTTCCCGAAAGAATCATCGAATTTGGTTGAAAAATCGCTGAGTTGTGTGCGAAAAACCTCAAAATGCACTTTTTTTCGAACACCCATAACTTGATGCCAAATCGTCGTAGGAACTTCGTTCTTTAAGTCCTGCGTAGGGAATTCATCACATTTTAATGCCTTTATGGTGGATCGACAAAATTTTTCCAACTCCGTAGACATCGTCAAAGTTGGACATGGTTTCCTGAAAAAACATTTTTTCTTCACAGGGGTGATAGAGGGGGCGGCAGGGGTTACGCTTAAGTTCACATGCATGACTTTAAAGAAGACACTTCAAAGTTTTTCGCTCTCAAAGATTCATTCAAATCGATCTAAAATACGCCGAGTTATGGTGGTTTAAAAATGTGTTTCATTTTTTTTTTCCTTCAGTACAAGTTAGCCATGGAAAATTAAAATTTAATAACTTTAATCTGATATTATTCAAAATGGGTGCCGTAAACAAAATTATGTTTCCTACAAAAGCTGCTTGTTTCGTAAAGGTTTCAAATATTCAACGTGTTCTAACTAAAAAAAAAAACTACTCATAAGTAAATCGGTGGAATTTGAAAACCAAAATTGCTTCGAAAGAGTGATGTTATAATTTTTATCCCTGCATTTTGTATTTGTTTTAATTTTTTTCGATCAAGTGTAAAAAGCTAAAAGAAAAATACAACTTAAAATTAAAAAAAAAAACAATTTTTTTCGAAAAAAGAAATTTTCGTAGAATTTTATCCTGGCCTTTTATATTTACTTCAATTTTTTATCTTTCGAGTATCGACAAGCCGAAATTTATTATTAAAAAAGAAAAACACAACTCGCAAGATAATTTGTGCTCAAGTGTTCAACACGTCTAAACCAAAAAAAAAAAATTGAAATAAAACACTTTAACTTTTTTATACCACTATATTTTATTATAAAAAGTTAAAGTGTTTTATTCCAATTTACAATCAAGATGTACCACGAAATAAACGCCACCAACAATAAACATTCAAAAAAGAAAAATCAACTCGCTAGAAAATCGATATAATTTCAAAAACCTAAATGGTTTAGAAAAAATAAACAGAATTCAATTTTTGTAGAGTTTTATCATTGCTTTTTATAGTTCATTCAATTCAATCATTTTTATCGTTCCAGTATCGACGAGCCGAAACTTATAATTTAAAAAAATCACAACTCGCAAGATAATTCATGAATTTTTTTTCGAAAACTATCAGTTTGAAAAAACTTACTCTTATTTAAGTTGTTAATTTCGATATTCTCTATAATTTTGTACTCTACAACCAAGAAATTTTTTGGACTTTCAAAACCCAAAATTATTTCGAAAGAATGGCGTTTTCTCAACCAAATTTAATTTTTGTAGAATTTTACCTGCACAGTTTATATTTCTTTCAATTTTTATCGTTGTTGAGTTGACAATTCAAAACATGAAATTTAAAAAAAATTCTCACTGATTAAAATATCGGCGAGTTTCCAAAATTCAAAAATTATATTTATTGTAACTGCGTGTTGGCATATTAAAACTTAAATTTAGAAAAAATTAAAAATCGTAAAAAAGTTGGTGAATTTTTGAAAAATTTAATTACTTCGAAAGAGTGATTTTAGTTTTTTTTTTAATTTTAACTGTCCGTTCTATATTTATTTTAATTTATTTTTCGCTGTGTGATAAACATATCACAACTAAAATTTAAAAAAATTCACAACTCGCAAGAAAATCTGTCGAATTTTGAAATTCTAAAATATTTCGAAGGATTGATGTTTTGTAACCTAAGTATGATTTTTGTAAAGTTTTATCCGGTCGTTTTGTATTTTTTTTCGCTCGTGTTCAACACGTCTAAACAAAAAGAAAATCAACTCGCGAGAAAATCGATGGAAGTTTGAAATTATAAAATATTTCGAAAGAGTGATGTCTTGTAAGCCAAGTATGATTTTTGTAAAGTTTTATCCGGGCGTTTTGTATTTTTTTTTTCGCTCGTGTTCAACACGTCTCAACAAAAAAAAAATCAACTCGCGAGAAAATCGATGGAAGTTTGAAATTCTAAAATATTTCGAAAGAGTGATGTTTTGTAAGCCAAGTATGATTTTTGTAAAGTTTTATCCGGGCGTTTTGTATTTTTTTTCGCTCGTGTTCAACACGTCGAAACAAAAAAAATCAATTTGCGAGAAAATCGATGGAAGTTTGAAATTATAAATTATTTCGAAAGAGTGATGTTTTGTAAGCCAAGTATGATTTTTGTAAAGTTTTATCCGGGCGTTCTGTATTTTTTTTCGCTCGTGTTCAACACGTCTAATAAAAAAAAAATCAACTCGCGAGAAAATCGATGAAAGTTTGAAATTCTAAAATATTTCGAAAGAGTGATGTTTTGTAAGCTAAGTATGTTTTTTGTAAAGTTTTATCCGGGCGTTTTGTATTTTTTTTCGCTCGTGTTCAACACGTCTAAACAAAAAAAAATCAATTTGCGAGAAAATCGATGGAAGTTTGAAATTCTAAAATATTTCGAAAGAGTGATGTTTTGTAAGCTAAGTATGTTTTTTGTAAAGTTTTATCCGGGCGTTTTGTATTTTTTTTTCGCTTGTGTTCAACACGTCTAAACAAAAAGAAAATCAACTCGCGAGAAAATCGATGGAAGTTTGAAATTATAAAATATTTCGAAAGATTGATGTTTTGTAAGCTAAGTATGATTTTTGTAAAGTTTTATCCCGGCGTTTTGTATTTTTTTTCGCTCGTGTTCAACACGTCTAAACAAAAAAAAATCAACTCGCGAGAAAATCGATGGAATTTCAAAAACCTAAATTATTTAGGAAAAAAAACAACATTTTCTGAACAGAATTTAATTTTTGTAGAGTTTTGTCATTGCATTTTATATTTCATTCAATTTTGTATCGTTCGAGTATCGAAATTTATAATTAAAAAATAATAATTTGTGCATTTTTTTCGAAAACTATTAGTTTGAAAAACTTATTCTTATTTAAATTGTTAATTTCGATATTCTTTACAATTTTTATTTTTATAAACTATTATTCCATAATTACAGACCAAAGAAGTCAAAACTTTTCTATTCCTAATTGTTTCTGTAAAAAAAACTATTATTAAGAAAATGTGTGTAGTTGTTTGTTACCAACATTTATATTATTATTTTTGTAATATTCTTCATATTGGAAAAAAAACAGTTTCGGTTTTTAATATCTGAAGTTTTCAGTTCTTCAGATTATCAAATAAAGTTTAATAAAAGATTTTATTTTTGTTTAATATTATTGAGATACAGCGCCCACAGGCACACAAACATATTTCAAAAATGGTTAGTATCGAAGACATCAAACTGTTGAAACTTCGAATTTTAAAAAAATTCTCGAAAACAATGCAAAAAAAAAGATTATTTTTTTATTATTTTTGAGATACAGCGTCTACGGGCACCCAAACATATTTCAAAAATGGCCAGAATCGCAGACATCAAATTGTTGAAATTTCGAATTTGAAAAAAACTCTCGAAAACAATGCTTTCTTGTACTTCGTACGGAGAAAGTAAAAGAGATGAAAATAAGAAACCGATCGAGGTGTAAATAAAGAAAACGTTTTGTTCTCGAAGCTTTACGCTTGTAGAGAAGAAGACACTTTATCAAGTACTATTTCTCATATTAAAATTCATCGGGTATATAATTTCAACAGTATTTTATATATTCCACAAAAAAAAATTAATTGATTGTAAATGTACCCAATTTTCCGGTTGATCCGTTTTAATCCCATAAATATGATTTATGAACTTGGGAGAGATTAAAAAATTTTTTTCGCGTCGACATATTTTACCTTCGCACGAAACAAACAAAAAACGTGCTGGAAAATTAACCGGGGTACAATGAAGGGGAATTTCCCGCACAGCCATCCATCATTTTCTCGCCGTGTGCCGAAAACTTTTCCAGATAAAAGGGCACCACCTGAAAACAACTTCAGGCCCGCGCCCCCCTATCAACTAATTCCGTATTCCTGCGGGCACCTCAAGATGGGAACGAAAGACGGAATTGGGTGTGCTTTACATCCGAGAAATGATGGATGAAGGCGGCCATAAATATTTTATGTGTGCGTTGAAACTAATTTTTCTTTCGAAATAGATGTCATTTGTTTCACTGTTCTCATAAGCCGCTTTCGGGAAATGTTTTGGATACGAGGGTTATTGCTTGTAATACAGTTTCCTTTTTGTTGCGTTGGACGTTTTTTTTTTACAGTGACAAATAATGTAGTTTCAGCGTGATCGTATAATTTTATTAGGGATGTATTGTTGTTGATATAATGGTCGTAATTTTCAGGGTATCTTCCAGAGTGTAATTTATATAAATACATTTGAGACCTCACTTGTTGCAGATGCATTAAATAAATGTAATCAAGATGAAATATGGTGTGAGCCGCAGAATTTTGTTTCAGAGTTGGCTGTGAAATAAATGAGATATCTCTCATATTATTACGTTAAGACACTAGATTAGTTTAATTGAATTATATTTAAAAAAATGAATTAATCTCAGACATGACTGCTATGTTTCTGGCCATGCCTGAGAGAAAGAGAGACACATAGCAGTCATGTCTGAGATTAATTCATTTTTTTAAATATAATTCAATTAAACTAATCTAGTCTCATAACGTGTGACATACCTCATTTATCTCACAGCCAACTCTGAAACAAAATTTTGTGGCTCACACGATATAAATCTAATATATAAAATTTTCGTGTCACAGTGTTTGTAACAAAACTCCTTCGAAACGGCTTGACCGATTCTTATGAAATTTTGTGTGTATATTGAGCAGGTCTGAGAATAGGACGTAAATTATTTTTAATACCCCTAAATGATAGGGGTGGTCCACCGCAAATTTTTTATTTTTATTTTTTGGACAAAATTTATTTTTTTTATTTTTTTATGATTCGGCATTAAAAAATACATACAACCCTAAATTTTCACTCTTCCACCACGAACCCCTATTTTTTAATAGCGATTTTAGTACTTTAATAATTTTCTACTCTCGGCGATCGACCGCTCGATCAGTTATTCCTTTTCCATTGTTTGCGCCGACGGTTATTAATGGGTTTTAATGGGTTTTAATGGGCTTACCCTGTAGATTCGTATCGATAAATGTAAATAAATAAGTAGCTGAAATTATAAAAAAAAAATATAAACAAAATATTAACAGCAAATGCTGCACTGAGCTCAATTGCAACACTTGCATCCGATGAACAATTAAGTCGGCTTTAAATACATAAATTGGTGATAACGATTGATTTATAATACGCGCGCCATCTCTTGGTGGTTGGAATATCGCTCGCGGTGGTGTTACGAATTAAAATATTCTGCGGAAGATTCTGTGCGCGGTTGAGAATTTTTTTAATAATTTTGCCATTTAGTTCAAATTCGTTGATTATTAAAAAAAATTATGAATTTTTGAAGCAATAATTGCACGTTAAAGCGATTATGAATTTCAAAAATTCTAAAAAAATATTTCAACTCGCGATACATATTTTTATTAGTAACAATACACTTCTTACATTCTTTAACTTTAATAATTTTGTTATTTAGTTCCAATCCGTTGATTATTAAAAAAGTTATGAATTTTTGAAGCAATAATTGCACGTTAAAGCGATTATGAATTTCAAAAATTCTAAAAAAATATTTCAACTCGCGATACATATTTTTATTAGTAACAATACACTTCTTACATTCTTTAACTTTAATAATTTTGTTATTTAGTTCCAATCCGTTGATTATTAAAAAAGTTATGAATTTTTGAAGCAATAATTGCACGTTAAAGCGATTATGAATTTCAAAAATTCTAAAAAAAAATTTCAACTCGCGATACATGTTTTTATTAGTAACAATACACTTCTTACATTCTTTAACTTTAATAATTTTGTTATTTAGTTCAAATCCGTTGATTATTAAAAAAGTTATGAATTTTTGAATCAATAATTGCACGTTAAAGCAATCATGAATTTTAAAAATTCGAAAAAAAATATTTCAACTGGCGATACATGTTTTTATTAGTAACAATACACTTCTTACATTCTTTAACTTTAATAATTTTGTTATTTAGTTCCAATCCGTTGATTATTAAAAAAGTTATGAATTTTTGAAACAACAATTGCACGTTAAAGCGATCATGAATTTTAAAAATTCTAAAAAAAAATTTCAACTGCCGATACATGTTTTTATTAGTAGCAATACACTTCTTACATTCTTTAACTTTAATGATTTTGTTATTTAGTTCAAATCCGTTGATTGTTAAAAAAGTTATGAATTTTTGAAACAATAATTGCACGTTAAAGCAATCATGAATTTTAAAAATTCGAAAAAAAATATTTCAACTGGCGATACATGTTTTTATTAGTAACAATACACTTCTTACATTCTTTAACTTTAATAATTTTGTTATTTAGTTCCAATCCGTTGATTATTAAAAAAGTTATGGATTTTTGAAGCAATAATTGCAAGTTAAAGCGATTATGAATTTCAAATATTCTAAAAAAATATTTCAACTCGCGATACATGTTTTTATTAGTAACAATACACTTCTTACATTCTTTAACTTTAATGATTTTATTATTTAGTTCAAATCCGTTAATTATTAAAAAAGTTATGAATTTTTGAAGCAATAATTGCACGTTAAAGCGATCATGAATTTCAAAAATTCGAAAAAAAAAATTCCAACTGGCGATAGATGTTTTTATTATTAAAAATACACTTCTTACATTCTAAGCTTTAATAATTTTGTTATTTAGTTCAAATCCGTTGATTATTAAAAAAATTATGAATTTTTGAAGCAATAAGCAAGCCTAAACCGTTTTCGGCCATTATCGTCACCACTTTATTTGCTTAATTTCAATAGGCCACACACGGACGACGGCGCAGCGCAGTGGAGCCGTCATTCGTCACCAGTAATAAGCCATGTATTGACGACGACGCAGCGCAGCGGAGCCGTCGTTCGTCACCAGTTACCTTTCTTAATTTTTAAGGAACGTCACCAGTAATAAGCTACATATTGACGACGGCGCTTCACAGCGGAGCCGTCGTTCGTCACCAGTTACCTTGCTTAATTTTTAAGGGCTACGCACGGACGACGGCGCAGCGCAGCGGAGCCGTCGTCTGTCACCAGTTATCTGCCTTAATATATATGGACCATTCGCGGTCGACGGCGCAGCGTAGCGGAGTCGTGGTTCGTTACCCTTGCTTAATTTTTAAGGTTTACGCACCAGTTTATTTGCTTAATTTCAATGGGCCACACACGGACGTCGCCAGTCACCAGTTATCTGCCTTACTATATATAAATATATATGAACCATGCGCGGACGACAGCGCAACGCAGCGGAGCCGTCGTTCGTTACCAGTTACCTTGCTTGATTTTAAAGGACTACGCACGGACGACGGCGCAGCGCAGTAGTTACTTTGCTCAATTCATGATTATGGTATCGATTTTAATACGTTGGCAGAAAATAAAACGAAGAATGTTGGGTATCATAGAGCATTACAATAATAAACACTATGTTTTTGAATATTTTTTTTTATGAATTATACCAATTCGAATTCAATATTCATAGTTAAAACAGGACAACGTCTGTCGGGTCAGCTAGTAATTTATATAATTTAAAGCTTGGATATTCTTCTGCAACTTACTTTTTTTAAATCAGGTAGTTTTGAATGGATGGATTGGAAAGTAAATAATATAAGAAAATTTGCAATTTTGTTAAAATCGATGAATTTATTTTTAATTCATAATTTTTAATCAACACGGACAAATATTTCAGGGCACCAAAATATGTTTCTTTTACAACTCAGTGTAAAGGAGAAAAATAGAAGGAAAAGGGGACATCGGAAGTGAAAAAAATGTCACAAGGCAATGGACGGGTTTGAGGACAATAAGAGACCTGATACGTGCCCACGTGTATAATGGGCCCATTCAAGGGCCTACATACCGTCACCTCGCCACCCTTTATCTGATACATTCTGCTCAGAGTCGAGCAAAATATAATAACATTACAAAAATTATTATTTAGAACAGAAATTGAAAAAAAAAACAGAAATGCTTTATAACAATTACGAAGAAAAATTGTTACAAAACTTCATAAATGTAAACAGACTTTGTGCCATAATCTTAGAAAGCTTTTAAGTCGATAATAATCTTTTCGCGAAAATTATTAAAAAATTTCACAAATACGCGCTATAATCAGATGAAATTATTATAAAATCTAGTGATGTGATGTATGCAGTTTTTCACAGAATTAATATCTCGAATGAATTTAGAGTAATTTTGGAAAGTTTTAAATCTATGGCAATTGTTTTTGTATGTTTTTCTAGTCGCCCAAATTATTGAAATTTTTCACAAATACGCGCTCTATACAGATGGAAATATTATAAAATCTTGTAATGTAATGTATCCAGTTTTTCACAGAATTAACATCTCGAATAAATTTGGAGTAATTTTGGAAAGTTTTAAGTCGATGGCAATTGTTTTTGTATTTTTTTCTAGTCGCCTAAATTATTTAAATTTTTCACAAATACGCGCTCTATACAGATGAAGATATTATAAAATCTAGTGATGTGATGTATGCAGTTTTTCACAGAATCAACATCTCGAATAAATTTAGAGTAATTTTGGAAAGTTTTAAGTCGATGGCAATTGTTTTTGTATTTTTTTCTAGTCGCCCAAATTATTTAAATTTTTCACAAATACGCTATACAGATGAAAACATTATAAAATATAGTGATGTGATGTATGCAGTTTTTCGATAAAACATGAAAAAAATAGCATGCGCTTAAATTTACACTTAAAATTGTGTCACCACATAAATTAAAAGATTAACAGACCACAAAATGCTGTACCCCAAATAGTAATCCATAAGCCCATATTTTGGCAACCATTGCCCATATGTGCAAAAAAGTGTAATATCGCTATTAGCACGAAATAAATTATTATTTGTAACTGACTATCGAACCAATGAAAAACTGCAAAAAAATTCCTTAACACAATATCCTCAAGGGTCGAAGTATCGCATTCAAAATTAATTTGGTGTTTGTAAATTCAACAATTTTTAATGGAGATATGAAATTTTGAAAATTTTAATTTTATTTTTTTGAGCACTTGAATAAAAATATGAAACGCGCAGACAAAGTTCCATTAAAAAATATCCTGTATCGCTTATTCAAAATCAATTTGGTTTTTGTAAATGCAACAATTTTTAATGGAGATACGGATTTAATTAACAAATTTAATTTAATTGCCATAATGCTATTGTTTGTAATAAATTTGTATACTCTGTGATATTATTAATAATCTAATTACAATCGGATAATTAAATTATTCCAAACACAATGAACCTACGGCGTATTCGGGAATAGACTTTTAGTGCCAATTAAGGGTATTGTGTGATCTTGATTGTCTGCCACAAATAGATTATTGATGTTTGATGCAGCACTTTCTTAAATCAAATTAAATAGTTAATTCTGTGATGAATGCAAACTTGTAAAATCTAAATATTAACTTTGATCTTTTGCTGCCGTGTTTTCACCACGACGCGTCGCGACGTGAGAAATATACACCAACAAGGTTTTTAAATATAAGTAACACGGTCTTTAAAGTGGATGGAGTGCAGTTAATTTGATGAACATTTTGATCACACGCAAAGTTCATTCCATCGATGACCCACTCATACCTGTAGATTACCTTCATGATGTATTTTATATTCAATTAAATTTTTGCAATATTTTGCTTTTCCTTGCCTTAATTGGAGGCATTTATTTGATTTTTAACGTCATCTTAATTAATTTAATTAACACTACTTAAGTTTTCTTCTTCTTCTTAAGTTATAATATCATGTGATACGTTGTAGCAATTTATATTATCCAGTCATAAATATGAGACAGGAGACTCATTTCACGATAATGCAAACTTATAAACTAAGATTATTCCGGTAATAGGTCATAAGAATTTAAGGGCTAGTTTAAGGGCCGGGAGTCTATAAAATGCGCGCGTGTATTTCCGCAATACTTAATGTTTTATAAATTCCGTAAAATATTACCTTAAGAAGTAAGATGAGCTATAAAACAGCAAATTGTCAGACATTACGGTGGAAAATAATAAATGTACTCGTATAATAACTTTGGAGAGTAATCTAAAGTTTATTATTTTTAGAATAATGACGGACTATATAAAAAAGTAAGTTCTTATAGTGGAAGGCAATAAACCGATGTGAAAGTAGCCACAAATTTCCTACGGAATAAAAATTAATATCAATTATTTATGATTTATTAAAAATTAAACGCAGTTTTAGGTGCACAAAATTAATTAGGAAATTTCAATTAATTCTAATTATTAAATTGATATTATGATTTATTATAAATCAAACGCAGTCTTAGGTGCATAAAATTAATTAAGAAATTTCAGTTAATTCTAATTATTAAATTGAGATTATGTTTTTGTGATATACACAATGACAAATTATTCGCATTCACTAGAATAACGAGAATGTAATTTATTACGTATTAAATTTTTCCGGACCCGAAACATTTGCACGAGATTAAAATGTACCATACGTGAAATATCTGAATTTAAAATGTTGCCCGTTATCCCCGTTGTAAATAAATACGTTCGTTACATTTGCAAATGTTCGAGCTGGCAAAACGTGCGGCCGCATTGTCCCCGTTCTCTCGTTCATTTCCGCACGTATCGTACATCCCCTGTACATTGAAGTCCATTGTTCAATTATTTATGTTTTAGTTACTTGCATTTTCACGTACATCCCGCTTTCTACTTGACCTATTTCCACGCGACGAATTGAATTTTTACGTGGAATAACCGCGGATCCCCGCCAATCGCTGCGGTGGCAGTGCGGTTCTGGTGGATGCGCCGGGTGGGATTTAAACTGAAGTTCGATTTAGCGGCCGGAGTCACGTAGTTGTGCAATGTTTGACTAGTTCGGGCTTGATTTATTGCGGCCCGAGTGCACGTTTTTGTAATGTTTTCCGAATAAGCAATGAATTTAAAGGAATAAACAGTTGGATGCGTTTTTTTTTTGTAATGGTTTACGAATGAGCAATAAATTTAAAGATGGAATCAGCTGAACTGATTATATATATACAAGTAAATAAGGGATTATAAAAGAATATGCAAGCGTCTCTTATCATGAGAAGGGTGGCCAGATTGATACAAAAGAAAATCAGGTCACTTAAGAGATTTGTATATATAAAAACTACGTGCATCGTTAACCCATTAACGCCTGAGTTTCTTTTTTATGAATTCAATTTTTCATTGTATTTTTTAATTACATTCATTTATAAATTCATTACAAAGGCATAACTTTATTCATATTATTTTTACTATACGAAATATTGAATGTGAGACACAAAATAATCAAATCTAAAATAACCCTACCATTTTGTGTTTCTTGTATGGCACGCAAGGTGATAATGGGTTAATATTTCTTGAAAAAAATTTTTGGCTTTTGCCATCTTCGGGCAAAACTTTAATTAACAATTATTATTTAAAACTAGATAATACCGATTTTAAATAAACCCTATTGTGATATTATTATTGGTTAACCCATACATTAATAATTATATTTACTTAGTAATTAAGGGCTCTTTTGCCGTCTTAAATAATAAATTCGCCAGTTTATTTACAGAATTAAGGAACACAACAAGAAGAACCCTTTGACGCCCACATCCACCGCAATATTATAATTGTATACAGGGTGTCAATTTGAAAACTTTCAATGCGAATATCTGTGAAAATAAAAGAGTTAGAAAAGCGCAATTTGGTACAAATGTTATACAGGTAGGGGGAACTAGAACCACCATATTTTGGTTATGGGGTGAGTGACCCCTTGGGTCCCATTCACCCTAACCCCAAAATTTTAAATGGCATCACCCCTTTTGTGATCCCTTAAATTAAACGTTTTTTCGAGTAGTATTCACCAGTACAAGAATTTTTTTAAAATTTAATACAGGGCCGAACAAAAAAGTATAATTAAAATAAAATAAACTCTATGAATTGCTATTTTATTTAATTGGATTCTTATAATTCATTCCATTTTGGGCTACAAAAAAGGATAATAAAATTTTTTGCTCCAAATACTCGAAGCAGTGGGTCAGGTTTCAACAAATAACAATCAGCTATTTCAGTCAGGTGTCTAAATCGCAATTCTTTCAGCCTTACTGTAAACCATGTCTAATACCGGATAAAAAAAAATAGTGAATTCGTCTGAAATTATTTTACTTCGATCGTTTTTGAATTTGACGTACAATCTAACACACCTGACTGCAATAGGTGATTGTTATTTGTTGAAACCTGACCCACTGGTTCGAGTATTTGGAGAAAAAAAATTATTATCCTTTTTTGTAGCCCAAAATGGAATGAATTATAAGAATCCAATTAAATAAAATAGCAATTCATAGAATTTATTTTATTTTAATTATACTTTTTTGTTCGGCCCTGTATTAAATTTAAAAAAAATCTTGTACCGGTGAATACTACTCGAAAAAACGTTTAATTTAAGGGATCACAAAAGGGGTGATGCCATTTAAAATTTTGGGGTTAGGGTGAATGGGACCCAAGGGGTCACTCACCCCATAACCAAAATATGGTGGTTCTAGTTCCCCCTACCTGTATAACATTTGTACCAAATTGCGCTTTTCTAACTCCTTTATTTTCAGAGATATTCGCATTGAAAGTTTTCAAATTGACACCCTGTATAATTTTTTGTTGTAATATGGTGGCTGAAGTGAAAATGAATAAATAAATAAATAAAAGTTTATGATAAATTGTACGTATAATAAGATAACAAGTACATATTACAATAATTACCAAATCTACAATAATAAGATATTCAAGTAAGAATTAATTAAAAACTGCAATTACATGATTCTAGTTGTGCTGCATTTTGAGGTGAACTTTTTGAAACTTATTATTTTAAATGTATGGACATTTACAAACGTCGACGGTCTTTATGGCAAACACAATGGTCACGTTTCTAGTCTTTGTATTCCGGAATAAACAAACGAGGCTTGTCCTGCGAATGCTGGGCAATTATATGAAACAGGAATGAGCTAACGGCTTTACACCGCCGTTGATATATTTTCGTATAAATAAAAAAACTATTGTGAAGACTTTAATGTCAATACTATTGCTGGAAATGGGAAAACAAACACAAATTTTAAAATGCTTTTGCTCACCGCATCAACCAATAAATGGTACAGAAAATGGTCCGTCACTTAAAAATAAAAACTGTTTTAAAGGGAATGAATTCAGGATTAACTGCTTAATGATTCGAACGAATGAATTGATGGAGTTTTATGTGTGCGAATTTACTCGTACACTTTAAAGACACATTGATGTATTAATTTATTTAAAAGGGTTCGATTATTGGGGTTTTCAGCAAACTCAACAAACTTTGACGAAGGGCAAGTTTATATTTGGATATCGGTATGACATGGGATATCTCGTGAAGGAGTTCATTGATTGAATTATGGAGTGGATTGTTAGGCTGTCTTAGTTTAGTAAGGTTTGCAAGGGCTGACCTTTTTGCGACTTGGATCCTTATATATGAAATATATTAAATTCAGAAAAATATTTTAAGTATTATTTTATAATTCTAAAAAAATATGTATCCTTTGGAAGATAACCTGATGCATGTTAGTAAAAATTAAAAAAATCAAAACTAGTACGAAGTTGCTTAAATTGTTGTTTACCATCAATGAAAACTGCAGACCGGTTCTGGCTACTGGCCGTCATCAGTTGATGGGTTTTTTGTTAATTATTTTTATATTTTCCCTGTAACTAGGCAATAACTGCCTGTTAAGTTATTATTATTATTATTATTAAATAAAAACATGCTTTACTCTGAGTATTAACCCTTGAGCAAACGAGTTAGTTTATAGTAGTAGCACCGCTTTACTAACAACTAAAATGAGCTCATCTTTGAATCGACATCATGGTTAATGCGCCGGGACCTTAAAATTTACGTAGTTTTTAGGTAAATTGAAGTTTTTAAGCATGAAAATGCAAACCTTTCATGGGAATACGCTGTTAGAAGCTTCTCAAAATATCCAACTTTTGACCAAGGTGTCGGATTGATGGACACTCTCACGAACTACTTCGTTGTTTTGTGCTATACGACTTGTTGAAGGATGGCTAGAGTGTTTAAGATCACTTACTGGTTCAGTCTCCTTAAATTTGTTAATTAATAATAATAACTATATTAATAAACTATTCGATTTTACGAGAAAAAAATATATTGCCACGTATGCGGTGACACTCGATCTTTTGGTAATATTTTTGTTGTTGTCGCGAATATGGCTAGGGGTTAAGCAACTCAGCGGTTTTAAAATAATAGAATTGTTGGCTGCTCTATCTAGTAGTCGATCTCTAGCATATGTGTTTGGTACTAGGAACGACTAGATGGCGCAGCAAACCATTCTACTATTTTAATAAGAAGTTAATAAGTGCGACCGTTACAGTATGTGGTAATTCATTTTTTGAGCAACTTTAAAACATCAACAGTTGTTTTAAAGGTTGTTGAAATAAGGCGCTTGGTTGGTTTCACAATTTTCTACAATTTATTCCGACTAGTTTCGATTTTTACATCATTATCTAGGAATGATGTAAAAATCGAAACTTGTCGGAATAAATTGTGAAACCAACCAAGTGCCTCATTTCAACAAACTTTAATATTAAAAATGTTTCACCACGTGATAAACGAGAACCAAATTCAACAAATATTAACAGAATGTGATTTTTGAAATTTTAAAGTCGATAGCAGTTATTTTTATATTTTTTTTCCAAATCGTCAAAATTATTGAACACTCACATCTTTACTCCCATCCGCATGAGGAAGTCTCAAAATCTGAAGTATTTAGATTTTACGTAATCATAATCTTGGATAAAATTTGTTTAATTTTGGAAATTTTCAATTAGATAGCATTTGTTTTTATATTTTTTTTGTTACCCCAAAATTACTACAAATGTTCACATTTTTACTTTCTCCGTTACGTACGAGAATGTATTGTGATCGTGATTTTTTTTCAAATTTTTTTTTACGGAAATATCCGTTTTGGGGTCCCTAGATGCCATTTCAACAATTTCTGGAAAAAAAAAATATGTGTCTGTGTGTCTGTGCGCGCTGTATCTCAAAAACTAATAGAAAAATTAACATTAAACTTTGAACATAAGCTTTATTTGACAATTCGATGAACTGAAAAGCTTTTGGTAAAATTCTATACGCCGGAAGTGGGTGTTTACCTTAACCGTTTTTTGTTTTTTTCCAATATTTTTTTTAAATATGGAAAATTTTACGAAAACATTCAAATAAACTTTGAAGACAACGGAAAAATGAATATGTTTTGTTTGAAAATATTTTTAATAAAATCATTTTTATTGGAGAATTTTTTTTTTCATTTTTGGTTTATATTTATGAAACGATAATAGTTACAGCAAATTAACATGATTATTAATTGTAAAGAATGCCAATTCGAACAACTTATATAGAATAGGTTTTTTCGAAATCTCTTTGGTTTCTGAGTAAACTGACTATTTAACTGAACTTGCCACAATTTTAGGTTATGTCGCAGACGAACGATATAAATTAAAATGCGCAAAAACTACTACATCAATTAACATCAAACTTTGAACATGAGCCTTATTTGATAATCCAAAGAACTGAAAAGCTTTCGGTAAAATTTCGTACACCGGAAGTGGGTATTTACCTTAACCGTTTTTTGTTTTTCTCCGATATTTTTTTAAATATGAAAAATACTATAAAAGCACTTGAACAAAACTTGAAGACAACAAAGAAATTAACATCTTTTGTTTGAAAATATTTTTCGTAAAATGTCTGGTTTTTTGAAAAATAATAGTTATTAATTTTGATGTTGTTATTTTTGGTTTATAATTATGAAACGAAAATAGTTACAGCAAATTTATTTTAATAATAATTGCGGAGAATGCCAAAATGAACAACTTATAAAGAATAAGTATTTTTCGAAATCTCTTTAGTTTTTGAGTAAACTGACTATTAGAATTTAAAGTATAATTTGTCAATTCTAGCTTTCATAAATTTGACGTTTTAAACGTCAGTTTCATCCGATTCTACAAAACGCTGTATGAACATTTAAAACATGATTTAAATTAAAAATAAACAATGAACGCGTAAATATAAATGATACTACCAAATCGGAGAAAGTAACATGATGGCCACATCACCATTTTTTACTCTCTGTCCGCCTCAAAGTATCCCAAAATTTAAAAATCGATGTGTGTAGTTTTCAAGGAATCATAATTTTGAATGAATTTTGAGTAATTTTGAAAATTTTCAAGCGGATAGTAATAATTTTTATATTTTTTTCTAAACCGCCAAAATTATTGAACATTTTCACATTTTTACTCTCTGTCCATAAAATCTGAAAAGGGAATGTATATCGGTTTTCATGGAGTCATAAACTTTAATCATTTTGGAAATTTTCAAGGCGATAGCATTTTCTTTTATATTTTTTGTTTGTTGCTCCAAAATTACTACAAATTTTCCCATTTTTTACTCTCGATCGACCTGAAATTATCTAGAAAGAGATGCATATAGCTTTTATGGAATGAATTTTATGTAATTTTGAAAATTTTCAAGTCGATATCAATTGTTTTTATATTTTTTCTAAATCGCCTAAATTATTGAACATTTTCACATCTTTACAATCCTACCATATAAGGGAATTTCAAAATCTGTAGAGGTTATCGCTTTTATGGAATCGTAATCTTGGATAAATGTTGAGTAATTTTGGAAATTTTCAAGTCGATGGTAATTATTTTTATATTTTTTCTAAATCGTCAAAATTATTGATTATTTTCACATCCTTTACTCCATATCCACACAAGGGAATCTGAAAATCTGGAGAGGGGATGTATATAGTTTTAATGGAATCGTAATCTTGGATAAATTTTAAGTAATTTTGGAAATTTTCAAGAAAATAGCATTTGTTTAAAAAAAATAAATTGTTACCCCAAAATTACTACAAATTTTCACGTTTTTACTGTCTGTTCGCTTGAAATTATCCCAAAATCGAGAAAAGGATGTATATGATTTTTCAAGGAATCTTAATCTTGAACGAATTTTATGTAATTTTGAAAATTTTCAAGCCGACAGTAATAATTTTTATATGTTTTCTAACCCGCCAAAATTATTGAATATTTTCACATTTTTACTATCTATCCATAAAATCTGAAAAGGGAATGTATATCGGTTTTCATTGAGTCATTTTGGAAATTTTCAAGGCGATAGCATTTTTTTAAATATTTTTTGTTCGTTACCCCAAAATTACTACAAATTTTCGCATTTTTTACTCTCGATCGACCTGAAGTTGTCCTAAAATCTAGAAAGAGATGCGTATAGCTTTTATGGAATGAATTTTATGTAATTTTGAAAATTTTCAAGCCGACAGTAACAATTTTTATATTTTTTCTAAATCGCCAAAATTATTGAACAATTTCACATCCTTCCTATCTAACCATATAAGGGAATTTCAAAATCTGTAGAAGTTATCGCTTTTATGGAATCGTAATCTTGGATAAATGTTGAGTAATTTTGGAAATTTTCAAGTCGATGGTAATTATTTTTATATTTTTTCTAAATCGTCAAAATTATTGATTATTTTCACATCCTTTACTACATATCCACACAAGGGAATCTGAAAATCTGGAGAGGGGATGTATATAGTTTTAATGGAATCGTAATCTTGAATAAATTTTAAGTAATTTTGGAAATTTTCAAGTCAATAGCATTTGTTTTAAATAAAAAATTTGTTACCCCAAAATTACTACATATTTTCGGGTTTCTACTGTCTGTTCGCTTGAAATTACCCCAAAATCTAGAAAGAGATTTATATGGTTTTTCAAGGAATCTTAATCTTGAATGAATTTTATGTAATTTTGAAAATTTTCAAGCCGGCAGTAACAATTTTTATTTTTTTTCTAACCCGCCAAAATTATTGAACATTTTCACATTTTTACTCTCTATCAATAAAATCTGAAGAGGGAATGTATATCGGTTTTCATGGAGTCATAAACTTTAGTCATTTTGGAAATTTTCAAGGCGATAGCATTTTTTTTATATTTTTTGTTTGTTACCCCAAAATTACTACATATTTTCGCATTTTTTACTCTCAATCGACCTGAAATTTTCCCAAAATCTAGAAAGAGATGCATATAGCTTTTATGGAATGAATTTTATGTAATTTTGAACATTTTCAAGTCGATATCAATTGATTTTATATTTTTTTTAAATCGCCAAAATTATTGAACATTTTCACATCCTTACTATCTAACCACATGAGGGAATTTCAAAATCTGAAGAGGTCATCGTTTTTATGGAATCTTATTCTTGGATAAATTTTGAGTAATTTTGGAAATTTTCAAGTCGATGGTAATTATTTTTATATTTTTTTTTTATCGTCAAAATTATTGAAAATTTTCACATCCTTTACTCTATATCCACACAAGGGAATTTCAAAATCTGGAGAGGGGATGTATATAGTTTTAATGGAATCGTAATCTTGGATAAATTTTAAGTCATTTTGGAAATTTTCAAGTCAATAGCATTTGTTTAAAAAAAATATAAAAAAAACCTCAAAATGCAATTTCGTTCTTTGAGTCCTGCATAGGGAATTGATCAAATTTTAATGCCTTTATGGTGGATCGAGTCGATAAAATTTTTCCAACTCCATAGACATCGTCAAAGTTGGACATGGTTTCCTGAAAAAAACTTTTTTTTTTACAGGGATGCTAGAGGGGACCGGAAGGGGTTACGCTTAAGTTCGCATGCTTGACTTTAAAGAAGACACTTCAAAGTTTTTCACTCTCAAAGATTAATCAAAATCGATTGAAAATACGCCGAGTTATGGCGGTTTGAAAATTACAATTAATTCTTCTCGCACTGTAAAGACGTGCTTTTAAAGAAGATAACGGTTGTTACCATGGTAATCCATAAGAGGTCACTCTTGAATGATTAATTACCTACAGGTATTTTCTACTCCCAACTACATTATTTAATAAGCTGTATTGAATTTCTCCAATTATGAAATACATGTCCATTAATTAGCTTACAAATTTCATACCGAGCAATTGAATAATCACTCGACTGAAAAACTATCGACTCATTAACTTCCCAAGGAATGATTTACGAATATAAAGGGCTTTCAGACTTTCGGAGGAGCGGATTTGTGAAAAGAGGCATTTTCCATAATTGCATTGCTGACCTGAATAGCAGTTCCTAAATATATCCCTAGATAATTGAGTTACCATCATGCTAACTTGATTAAGATCAATTTCGCGAGAAAGTGCGTATTTACCGCCCACGCAAATACGAATAATTGGCGCCATTGAGATTTCTAATTATATTATTTCAGTTTATTAGTCCTTCAGATAATTAAGAAAATTCTTGTTATATTAAGATAAACTAAGTTGTAGGTATTATGGTTGTAGACAAGCTTCTTATGCCAGGCTCACGTGGGCCAAAAAAGGTATAGGCCTTCAAATATCTCGTGAGTAAAGTGAGAAAATATTCGAAAAGAACGCGATAACAAATCCTCGCGACTATTCTGTGTTTATATTTACATTCTGTTTACGCGACGTTCGTTGAATAATTACGAGTTTTCGCAATCCCTCTCTTGTATTGGAAGATGATCACTGCGCAATGTGACACCAGATATTTGGAGGCCTATAGCTAGACTTAAAAAAAAGATTCATGTTAAAATCTCAATGGCTGTATTGCCGCTTCGTCGACGGCCTGTTATTAATTCACAAAAAAAAATTCTCGTATATAATTTCGCATTTAAATATTAAAAAAAACACAAAGGAATCGTATTAACGCATCACGCAAAATCTTGACTTTTTTTCCGAGTTCCGTCGCTAACGGATAATTTAAGCCGATTTATCATGAATAACGATTTTGTTGTGAAAAAGTAGCCTGACATTTAACTGACAAAGGTATATGGAGCACGGAAAATTCACGTACGTGAATCAAACAGGAGCATGTCAATCGCTTTGTTGCAGCGAGTTATTTCAAGCGACTACAGAAGGAAAAGCAAAGCTCCTCGCTTTAGATATGGAAAGTCACGTAAAGCACTTTTGAGATCAGAAAAATTTCACGGTTGTGTATATACAGTGAGCCGTACTTCATTAATTTCGCATCATTTTTTTTTTTTTAATTTTCAGTTTATAATTATAAAACGATACTAATTACAGCAAATTTATGTTAATAATAATTGTAGAGAGTGCTACTTATAAACTTATAAAGAATTTTTTTTTTTAAATTGTTTTTGAGAAAACTAAGTTTTTGAATTTGAAGTATAATCTTTCATAATTTTGACGTTTTAAACGTCAGTTTCATCCGAGTTTATACAATGCTCGAAGTACATTTAAAATATGATTTAAATTGAAAATAAATCATGAAAGCGTAAATATAATCGGAGAAAGTAACATGATGGCCACGTCACCATTTTTTTTTTATTGAATGGAAACTGATAAAGTTCTACACTTCACATTTGCACTAATAATAAAAGGTTTGATTAATAATTACGTTGATTCGGTAAATTGAATTTGAAACAAAAATAGCCCACAAACTGAAATAAAGTAGCCTGTTTTTGACACGCAATTATTTGACGGCGTACTTGTGCCCCGCCGACGAAACAATGCCCTTTAAAATGATTTGTCTGCATCGGTCGTCAGTTTCGAATGTGGGCTGAGTGGTTACAGAATCCCTTCGGTAATTAGGGATTCCACTTTACGGGACTCGGTGGAGTGTCGTTTATTCCGCAAAGTCGTTACCACAAAGCTATCCATTTAAATGCAATAAATTCAGGAACGGTATTGATAATGATATTCGGAATAGTTACATTAAATCGTAATAATTACAGAGAGTGACGAAATGGACAACTTATATATTATACATGGAGAGTATAAAGAACACAATCAATATACCGCTATAACTGACACTTTCGCCTGAAGATGGCATAAAGACGAAACCGGTCGCGATCAATCTATATATTATAAGTTTTTTTTTTCTCAAAATCTCATTAGTTTCACCGACGAATATTGGCACCTTCCACCATCACCCGAATTATCATCAATCTGAAGTGAATTTTTTTTTTTTTGGCATAGGTTTGACCATTCAGCCACTAACGATGATAGTGAATATTAATTCATCTATTTTTTGGCCATAATCACAGAAGATTTCATTACCGACGAGAAATTAGCCACGGTTTTCCAATCTCAATAAAATGGTAATTAAACTTCGTTTCGGCCCTAATCAAAGAATATTTCAATGTGAAAATGAATTCAGTAATTTTCCGTTTATCTCTGATTTTGTTTGAAAAAATTCCTGAATTGAATATCCGAAAACATGCTCAACTTAAAAAAAACAAAAGTTATTGTTTGACTTAATTTAAAAATTATTTTAATAGCCACAAATGTTCTTTATAGTTCTATTAATAATATTAGACAACAATTGGAGGACCATTTTTCTTCTACTTCGTTTATTTTTTTTTCCTGAAATGCGTAATAAGTTAAAAAAAAAAAACTAAAAATTAATGTTTTACATCATTTGCAAATGATTTTGATGCCCACAAATGCTCTTCATAGGTCTGTTAACAACATTAGACAAAAATTATAGGACCGTTTTCCTTCCACTTTGTTTAAATATTTTTTTTTCCTGAAATGCGTAACAAATGGTTAAATTAAAAAAAGTTACTGTTTGACCTCATTTTCAAACGATTTTAATGGACACAAATGTTCTTCATAGGTCTCTCAACAATATTGTACCAAAATTGGAGAACCATTTATCTTCCACTTTGTTAAAATTTTTTTTTTGCTGAAATGGATAATATTTTAAAACATGGTCACATTAAAAAAATCAAAATTTACTGTTTGACCTCATTTAGAAATAATTTTGACAGCCATTAATGTTCTTCATAGTTCTATAAACAGTGTTAGGCAACAATTGGAGTACCATTTTTCTTTCACTTCGTTGAAATATTTTTTTTCCTGAAATATGTAACATTCGAAGACATGGTCAAATTAAAAAAATCAAAAGTTACTGTTTGACTTCCTTTACAAATAATTTTAAAGGCCACAAATATTCTTCGTAGTTCTATTAACAATATTAGACAACAATTGGAGGACTGTTTTTTCCACTTTGTTCAAATATTTTTTTCCTGCAATGCGTAACATTCGAAGACATGTTCAAAATATAAAATATCTAAAGTTACTGTTTTACCTCATTTACAAATGATTTTAGTAGCCACAAATGTTCTTCATAGTTCTATTAACAATATTAGACAACAATTGGAGGACCATTTTTCTTCCACTTTGTTTAAAAAAAAAATCCTGAAATGCCCAACTTTCGAAGAATGGTCAAATTAAAAAAAAATATGTATAAAGTTATCGTTTGACCTCATTTACAGATGATTTTAATAACAACAAGTGTTCGCCATGGTTCTATTAACAATATTATATAAGAATTGGAGGACCATTTTTCTTCCACTTTGTTTATTTTTTTTCCTGTAATGCCCCAACATTTGAAGACATGGTCAAATTAAAAAAAATCAAAAGTTACTGTTTGACCTCATTTGCAAATGATTTTGACAGCCAAAAATGTTCTTCGTAGTTCTATCAACAATATTAGATAATAATTGGTGGACCCCTTTTCTTTCATTTTGTTTAAATAATTTTTCCTGAAATGCGTAACATTTGAAAACATGGTGAAATTAAAAAAAAAATCAAACGATGCTGTTTGGCCTCATTTCCAAATTATTTTGATGGCCACAAGTTTTCTTCATGGTTCTGGTAACAACAGGAGGGCCATTTTTCATTCCACTTTGTTTATATATTTTTTTTCCTGAAATATGTAACATTCGAAGACATGGTCAAATTAAAAATCAAAAGTTACTGTTTGACCTCATTAGCAAATGATTTTGACAGCCACAAATATTCTTCATAGTTTTATTAACAATTTTACACAACAATTGGAGAACCAATTTTCTTTCCCTTTGTTTAAATATTTTTTTCCAGAAATGCGTAATATTCGAAGACATGGTCAAATTTAAAAAAATCAAAAGTTACTGTTTGACCTCATTTGAAAAAAGATTTTGATGGCCACAAAAACTCTTCATGGTTTTATTAACAATATTAGACAACACTTGGAGGACCATTTTTCTTCCATTTTGTTTAAATAATTTTCCTAAAAAATTTAATTATAAGAGAAACGATTATATTTATGAAGTACGATTCGGCAGAGGTTTTATTCTTTCCTAAATTTAATTATCTTGGATTTTCCAAATTTCTTTAATTTTTTGGTTTCCATTTGTATAAAATTTAATAATAAATTTTCTGAGCTCAGCTTAGCACCGTTTTGATTTTTCCAATTTTGTGCATTTTCTGTATTATTTTCTTCAACTTTGTCGCTTATAATTTAATCTCGCGATTTTCCAAATTTTCTTATTTATTTTTTTTATTTCTATTTTGAGAACGTGTAGTCCTAAAAAAAATTTTCTGACCGTAATTTACCACGGTTTTTATTTATGTATTTTTTAATTCCAAATTTTGTATATTTTCTTTAATTTTGTAGTTTTGTAGCTCGCGTGAACCTGTAAAATATTTTCGATTTTCCAAATTTTCTTATTTAATTTTTTAGTTTCCATTTTGAAAACGTGCAGTCCTATAAAATTTTGTATTCAATTTTCTAACAACAATTTACCACGGTTTTTATTTTTTTTAATTCCAAATTTTGTACATTTTCTTTAACTTTGTAGTTTCTACTTTAAGCAAGCGTGGACCTGCAAGATATTTTTATAAAGTCCTATAAAAGTTTGTATAAAATTTTCAGAGCATTATTTTTTCAAAATTCAAAATTTTGTACATTTTCTGTATTACTTTCTTCAACTTTGAAGTTTCTAATTTCAGCTCGCGTAGACTTACAAGATATTTTTGATTTTCCAAATTTTCTTATTCAACTTTTTGGTTTTTATTTTCAGAACGTCTTCCCCTATAAAATTTTATATTGAATTTTTAGAGCATTGTTTTTTCAAAATTCCAAATTTCGTATATTTTCAATCTTATTCTCTTTTACTTTGTAGTTTCTAATTTAAGCTCGCGTGAACCTGCAAAATATTTTAGATTTCCCAAATTTTCTTATTTAATTTTTTGGTTTCCATTTTAAGATCAATCCTATAAAATTTTGTATTTAAATTCTAAAGCTCAATTTAGCACTGTTATTATTTTTTCAAAATTCCAAATTTTGTACATTTTCTGTATTACTTTCTTTAACTTTACAGTTTCTAAATGAAGCTCGCGTGGACCTGCAAGATATTTTGGATTTTCCAAATTTTCTTATTTAACTTTTTGGTTTTCATTTTGATACCATAAAGTCCTATAAAAGTTTGTATTCAATTTTCAGAGCATTATTTTTTCGAAATTCAAAATTTTGTACATTTTCTGTATTGCTTTCTTCAACTTTGAGTTTCTAATTTAAGCTCGCGTAGACCTGCAAAATATTTTGGATTTTCCAAATTTTCTTATTTAATTTTTTGGTTTCCATTTTGAGATCAATCCTATGAAATTTTAAAATTTCAGAGCTCAATTTAGATCGGTTTTTATTTTTTCAAAATTCCAAATTTTCTACATTTTCAATATTATTTTCTGAACCTGCAAAATATTTTAGATTTCCCAAATTTTCTTATTTAATTTTTTGGTTTCCATTTTGAGATCAATCCTATAAAATTTTGTATTTAAATTCTAAAGCTCAATTTAGTACTGTTATTATTTATTCAAAATTTCAAATTTTCTATATTTTCAGTATTATTTTCTTTAACTTTGCAGTTTCTAATTTAAGCCCGCGCGGACCTGCAAAATATTTTGGATTTTCCGTATTTTCTTATTTAACTTTTTAGTTTCCATTTTAAGATCTTGTAGTCCTCTAAAATTTTGTATTATAATTTCCTAGCTCAATTTCTATTTTCCAAATTTTGTATATTTTTAGTATTACTGTCTTTTCCACGAATGAAAAAATTTTTGTTGATTTTTTTTGTATACGATTTGCAATGTTATTTAAATACGAGAAATGGATAATAAATAAATTTAAATTTAACTTTGTAGTTTCTAATTTAAAATCGCGTGGACCTTCAAA
This sequence comes from Ocypus olens, assembly GCA_910593695.2. Taxonomy (NCBI): domain Eukaryota; kingdom Metazoa; phylum Arthropoda; class Insecta; order Coleoptera; family Staphylinidae; genus Ocypus; species Ocypus olens. Next base: position 49,966,496 of record OU343053.1, read on the forward strand.
ATTTTATTGAAAAAAAAAACAATTTCATTTTTGGAGCAAATTTTTTTAATTTTTCAAAATTTTATTTATTTTGTATTTTCTGTACTTTATATTAAACATTTATTGAAGTCACAGCTTGAGAACATAAAAACATACAAAATTTAGTATTAAATGAAAACGATTGTATTTTCAAAATATAATTTAGCAGTAGCAGTACTTTTGAAATGACCTTTTTTTGTATTTTCCAATTTTTTTTTTTTATAAAACTTCTTAGTGTCTAAAAACGTATATCCTCACAAAATTTTTAAAGAGAAAAACGATTATGTTCTAAGAGCAAAATCCATGTCAAATTTTATTTTATGAAGATACTTTTTTTGTATTTGCAATTTTTTTTTTATAAAACTTGTGAACGGATATCCTCACAACTTTTTTAAAGAGAAAAACGATTGTTTTAAGAGCACTATTCAAATTTTATTTTCAGAAAACTTCAAGTACTTTAATTGCCTAATTGGAAGATAAATACAATGAAACCAGAAATTGGGTGATTTTAGCGCTTAAATTCAGGAAGCTACAATCTTTACAAATTTTCTCAAAATCGATTCAGCTACAATATATGGCATAAATTAAAAACGTCCTCACCCCAGATTTACACGTAAACACGCCACTGAATTTGAAAATTGCACATTTTTAAAGTTGCTTTAAACAAGTGTATTAATAATTGCTACAAACTGCAAACTTTGCAACTTTACTTAACCCTCAACGGGCACTGTGGGTTCAATAGACCCGGACGTATACTTTACTTCAAATTTTCGGCGCAAAGAATTGAATTTTTCGAACGATGGCATATAATTTGCGGTTGCGTCAAAATAGCGATTAACAACTTCTTCAGGACGATATTCCCCGCTATCGAGAATCAGATTCAAGTGATGATTCGGATGGTGTAATCGAAAGCCATATTTCCTCATTTCTTTTGTAAAAAAAAATTGTTGCTACGATTCCCTCTAAAAAATAAAAAAAAAATCTATGCTTATCTCATATCAAACTTAAAAATAAATATAGTTTTTACAGCGAAGACCTTAGATTTGTTTTACTTGAAAGTGTTATATTTCAGCAAGATGACCTGAAATTTTTAGCCAAAAATATCAAAAGGTTTCTTTTTTAATTCAATTTTTAGTAAACAAACGCAAATTTTTCAAATTTGGACACTAAAAAATTGTTTAGTTTCTTCCATATCCATTAACCTGAATTTAAATATGTCGAAATTTGTTTCTATTAAATTTTTCGAACGATGACATATAATTTGCGGTTGCCTCAAAATAGCGATTAACAACTTCTTCAGGACGATATTCCCCGCTATCGAGAATCAGATTCAAGTGATGATTCGGATGGTGCAATCGAAAGCCATATTTCCTCATTTCTTTTGTAAAAAAAAATTATTGCTACGATTCCCTCTAAAAAATAAAACAAATTCTATGCTTGCCTCATATCAAACTTAAAAATAAATATAGTTTTTACAGCGAAGACCTTAGATTTGTTTTACTTGAGCAAGATGACCTGAAATTTGTAGCCAAAAATATCAAAAGGTTTCTTTTTTAATTCAATTTTTAGTAAACAAAACGCAAATTTTTCAATTTTTTTTTCAAAATTGTTCAATATTGTTTTTGGACACTAAAAAATTGTTTAGTTTCTTCCATATCCATTAACCTGAATTTAAATATGTCGAAATTTTTTTCTATTAAATTTTTCGAACGATGGCATATAATTTGCGGTTGCGTCAAAATATCGATAAACAATTTCTTCAGGATGATATTCCCCGCTATCGAGAATCACATTCAAGTGATGATTCGGATGGTGCAATCGAAAGCCATATTTCCTCATTTCTTTTGTAAAAAACGATTCCCTCTAAAAAATAAAAAAAAAATCGATGCTTACCCTAAAAATAAATATAGTTTTTACAGCGAAGACCTTAGATTTGTTTTACTTGAAAGTGCTATATTTCAGCAAGATGACCTGAAATTTTTAGCCAAAAATATCAAAAGGTTTCTTTTTTAATTCAATTTTTAGTAAACAAAACGCAAATTTTTCAAAATTTTCTTTCAAAATTGTTAAAAATTGTTTTTGGACACTAAAAAATTGTTTAGTATCTTTCATATCCATTAACCTGAATTTAAATATGTCCTAAGCAGTTTTGTAATTTTATCTAGTATTCTTAACTATAATTTTTAATTTGTATTTTTAATCTTGACTTGCCCAATATTGTGTTGACAATGTAAAAAAAAACAATAAATTCTTATTTTTATTCTAACCTTCAATTTCAATATTGGCAGAGATACACAGCTTTAAAGTTGTCCGGGTCTATTAGACCCAGAGTGCCCGTTACGTTATTATATCGAAGTGTGCCCGATAAGGGTTAAAATCTATTCTGCTATAAGATTCTATAAAAACCGGAAAGGGCACAGATTTCCAAAAACTTGCCGCGTTTTCCATTTAAAAATTCAAGCAATTTACTTCGAGATTCTTAAAAAAACTAAAAATATTTCTACTCAGGATTTCCAATAAACACGCTTCAACTCTCCGAGTTACAATTTGAAAAATTCACTTATTCAATGTTGCTTGAAAAATAATTACAAAGAATTGCTACAAACAGCAAATTTAGCCAAAAACACGATTCTCGCTATAAATTTAAATAAGAATCACATTTCAACTTTCCACGTTTCAATTTAGTAATTAGACAGCTTAAAAATTGTTTGAAAAATATATAAAAAACACTAAACAGTAGAATTTTCTTACTTTAATTTTCTGTGTGTTAGTGATCGTCTCGACCCTTACCTCACCTGGACCTACTTCTGTAGACATAATTTTTTGTTATATGTGGCTGAAAGACTTCGGTCGATGGCCTTTTGAGCTCATGCTTGTGTGCATGTATGTATGTATATGTATGTATATGTATGATTTCAATAAAGTTTTATACTACTACTCAAATTATTTGCGAATACAATTTATTCTAAAAAATTTGAATCAAAGAATTAATTTTACCTTCGATCGTGGCCGGCCCATAAAACAACAAGGGCATTGCAAAAAAAATTATTTTATAGTTGCAATGCCTTTCTGCAAGTACAGTTAACAATTACAAATCGTTAAAAAACCGTGATGAATTTTTCTTATATTTTTTTATTTAACATTAACAGAAAATCGTGGCCGGCCCATAAAACAACAAGGGCATTGCAAAAAAAAAATATTTTTGCAATGCCTTTCTGCAAGTACAGTTAACAATTACAAAATATTTTTTTTGCAATGCCCTTGTTGTTTTATGGGCCGGCCACGATTTTCTGTTAATGTTAAATAAAAAATATAAGAAAAATTCATCACGGTTTTTTGACGATTTGTTATTGTTAACTGTACTTGCAGAAAGGCATTGCGAAAATAAAATAATTTTTTTTGCAATGCCTTTTTTGAGTTACGATTTTTTTAAACGCCACCCGTGAATTAATGAGCTGTTAGATAATTTTTGTTTTTTCGTTTTAATTTTCATGGCCTTTTGACAGTTTGTAGTTGATAAATACACCCACAGAAAAGACCGATGTGAAGATAGCCACGGATTTTTCAGCCACGGATTTCCCGGCGCCTCCGCCATCACATAAATATTTCTTCAATTTTAATGATTTATATTAAATCAAACGCTGAGAATGTAATTAACATTAGCCTATTGATGTGCAGTCAATCCACAATTTCAATTATTTTTTCTCGAATCCACGGGAACTTTCTTTTTAAAATGACAAGAATTCAAAGTCCAATATGGCACTGTTTGACGCGTTTTAAATTAAATATTTTAACAACAGCGTTTAGATAAGAGTCTACTTAAACGATTTAACGCATTTAATTTTTGGTAAAATTGTTTATAACTTTTTTATGATTTTTTTTTCTTGGGTCCACCCCAACTATACATATAATATAGCAAACTTTCAAAGTCCAATATGGCACTGTTTGACGCGTTTTAAATTTGATTTTTTAACATCAACGTGTAGATAAGAGTCTACTTAAACGATTTAACGCATTTAATTTTGGGTAAAATTGTTTATAACTTTTTCATGAATTTTTTTTCTCGGGTCTACCCAAAGTGTACATATAATATAGCAAACTTTCAAAGTCCAAAATGGCACTGTTTGACGCGTTTTAAATTTGATTTTTTAGCATCAACGTGTAGATAAGAGTCTACTTAAACGATTTAACGCATTTAATTTTGGGTAAAATTGTTTATAACTTTTTTATGAATTTTTTTCTCGGGTCCACCCAAACAAAATAGATAATCTAGCAAACTTTCAAAGTCCAATATGGCACTGTTTGACGCGTTTTAAATTTGATTTGTTAACATCAACGTGTAGATAAGAGTCTACTTAAACGATTTAATGCATTTAATTTTGGGTAAAATTGTTTATAACTTTTTTATGAATTTTTTTCTCGGGTCCACCCAAACTAAATAGATAATCTAGCAAACTTTCAAAGTCCAATATGGCACTGTTTGACGCGTTTTAAATTTGATTTTTTAACATCAACGTGTAGATAAGAGTCTACTTAAACGATTTAATGCATTTAATTTTGGGTAAAATTGTTTATAACTTTTTTATGAATTTTTTTCTCGGGTCCACCCAAACTAAATAGATAATCTAGCAAACTTTCAAAGTCCAATATGGCACTGTTTGACGCGTTTTAAATTTGATTTTTTAACATCAACGTGTAGATAAGAGTCTACTTAAACGATTTAATGCATTTAATTTTGGGTAAAATTGTTTATAACTTTTTTATGAATTTTTTTTCTCGGGTCCACCCCAACCACACATATAATATAGCAAACTTTCAAAGTCCAATATGGCACTGTTTGACGCGTTTTAAATTTAATTTTTTAAAAACAACGTGTAGATAAGAGTCTACTTAAGCGATTTAAAGCATTACATTTGGGGTAAAATTGTTTATAACTTTTTTATGAATTTTTTTTCTCGGGTCCACCCGAACTATACATATAATATAGCAAACTTTCAAAGTCCAATATGGCACTGTTTGACGCGTTTTAAATTAAATTTTTTAAAAACAACGTGTAGATAAGAGTCTACTTAAACGATTTAACGCATTTAATTTTGAGTAAAATTGTTTATAACTTTTTTATGAATTTTTTTTCTCGGGTCTACCCGAAGTGTACATATAATATAGCAAACTTTCAAAGTCCAATATGGCACTGTTTGACGCGTTTTACATTTAATTTTTTAACAACAACGTGTAGATAAGAGTCTACTGAAACGATTTGACGCGTGAAATTTTGGGTAAAATTGTTTATACCTTTCTTATGAATTTTTTTTTCTCGGGTCTACCCAAACTATATACACTGGAGGAAAAAAATGAAACACTTGAAATTCTTGAAATTTTGACCATTTTCAAACCGCCATAACTCGGCGTATTTTCAATTGATTTTGATGAATCTTTGAGGGCGAAAAACATTGAAGTGACTTCTTTAAAGTCCGCCCGTTTTTTTCAGGAAACCATGTCCAACTTTGACGTGTCTATGGAGTTGGAAAAGTTTTGTCGACTCGATCCACCATAAAGGCATTAAAATTTGATCAATTCCCTGTGCAGGACTCAAAAACGAAGCTCCTACGGCAATTTGGCACAAAGTTATGAGTGTTTAAGTCAGTGTAATTTGTTCTTTTTTATTGGACGAATGGAAAAATGGACGGAAGGTGGTGAGTTAGGCCCAAATTTTTTTCCGAGCCTACAGAGATCGTTAAAGTAAGCCTTTTTTGACCTAAAATAAAGTTTTTTTTATGGTTCTAAGGTACAAAATGCGATATTCAGGATTTCGCGCAAACAATTAATTTTTGTGCATACCTTAAAGAACATGCAAAGAAAATTTCATTCGTGAAAACGAAATCAATTTCGTCGAAAAACTTCGGACTTATGAGTCAAAAAACCTCAAAATTCGCTTTTTCTTTTCAAACACCCATTACTTTGTGCCAAATCGTTGTTGGAGCACATTTGAATGCCCTTTTGTCGGATCGAGTCGACACAAATTTACCCAAAATTTCGTGCCTTAAATCGTTTAAGTAGACTCTTATCTACATGTTGTAAAATTAAAACGCGTCAAACAGTGCCATATTGGACTTTGAAAGTTTGCTATATTATATGTATAGTTCGGGTAGACCCGAGAAAAAAAATTCATAAAAAATTTACACACAATTTTACCCAAAATTAAATGCGTTAAATCGGTCAAGTAGACTCTTATCTACACGTTGTTGTTAAAAAATCAAATTTAAAACGCGTCAAACAGTGCCATTTTGGACTTTGAAAGTTTGCTATATTATATGTACACTTCGGGTAGACCCGAGAAAAAAAATTCATAAAAAAGTTATAAACAATATTACCCAAAATTAAATGAATTAAATCGTTTAAGTAGACTCTTATCTACACGTTGATGTTAAAAAATCAAATTTAAAACGCGTCAAACAGTGCTATTTTGGACTTTGAAAATTTGCTATATTATATGTACACTTCGGGTAGACCCGAGAAAAAAAATTCATAAAAAAGTTATAAACAATTTTACCCAAAATTTAATGCGTTAAATCGTTTAAGTAGACTCTTATCCACACGTTGTTGTTAAAATATTTAATTTAAAACGCGTCAAACAGTGCCATATTGGACTTTGAATTCTTGTCATTTTAAAAAGAGAGTTCCCGTGGATTCGAGAAAAAATAATTGAAATTGTGGATTGACTGCACATCTTTAGGCTAATGTTAATTACATTCTCAGCGTTTGATTTAATATAAATCATTAAAACTGAAGAAATTTTTATGTGATGGCGGATGCGCCGGGAAATCCGTGGCTGAAAAATCCGTGGCTATCTTCACATCGGTACAGAAAAGCACTACACAAATAAAAATTAAAAATCGCACCGAAATGGTGGATGCGCCGGAAAATCTATGGCTGGAATTTTTATGGCTAACTTCTCGTCGATTAATATAATAAGTTGCGTGCAGCAATAATGCACATATTGAATGCAAACGATACATTAGTAAAAACAGCGCGAGCTCATTGTAAATATTGATTTTGGTTTGGCAATGGGAAATTGCATTGTTTTAATGGCAAACGCTACACGTTTTCAATACGATGGGAAATAAAACCTGCAAATAGGTTGGGACGGTACGGGCAATAAAACGCGCCCCTGTTTGCCGACTGTGAAATGTGCACTTTTTCATAAACACGTCATTAAACGGAACGTTGGCTGGTGTTAAATTACGCCCCGTCAATTGTTTATTTTGCAAAAATGAAATTAAAACAGATAATTGTTTCGTGAATGGACTGGTGGTATTTTATGTGTTGAGACCATACTCAACAGCCCAAGGGCCATTAACTATAATTATTCCCGTGGTACATACAGGCTGACACCGGATTTTTGTTATTTATTACTCTTAAAATAATTTAAACATTAAATTTATAAATCCCTCTTGAAAATGCCGTAACGAGCGAAACTAGTCGAGCAAATAAACAATGAATTTGTGAAACAAACCAAGTGTTAATTTTTGATTTATTTTTTATTATTTTCACAATGTTTCACCAAGCGATAAGTGAGAAAGTTTTTTTTTTTTTTTAAAGGAAGTATGTTTGATGGAATTGCGGGTTAAGGAGAGTGAATGACTATAAGGGAATTGACGTAAGCGATTTGCTGTTCGGCCACTAACGTAAGTTTTTTGAAGATTTCATTTTTTAAAAGAATGGGACATACACTACACATCCATGGATCCGCACGGCCACTTCTTCGTTCTGAAAAAGTGACCGCACGGATGGGATTCGAACCCACGACCACGAGGCCCAGAAGCAGGAAGTGAGAAAATTATTCAAGAAATATTAAATACTGTTTCTCCATCAGGACACTGGTCTGTAACCAGTTTAGACCTTTCAGGCCTCTCCAGAATGCATATTCCTATATCTGTTAACGGTTATGCCACTCTCATTGTGTTTAGTCAACATTCAGGCAATAGATTAACTTTTATAATTGTTTATAATTTTATTTATTCTATTGAATGACGCACTCTGACTTTCAACAGCTACCCAATACGATTTTTCTTAATGGATCACCCTGTATATTTTTCCATTTTTAAATAGACACTTTTTCAACAATTACAATGCTATAGGGTTCGCTGGGTGTGCGATTTGTGGTTTTAAAAAATTAAATAAAATAGTGAATACTGAAATTTGTTATTTTAAAATATCGAGAAGAAAAATGCATAATAAATGTTTAGGAGCCTAACAATATTCGAATCGATCAAGGAGTTTTGATTAGTTTGCAGTGATAACAGCCATCTTAATTTTATCTTCCAACTCTTCTAACGACTGAGGTTTGGCCGCGAATTTTAAATGATCCCATTCAAAAGCCCTCTTTGACCTACCCATTTCAGGTATTAACGCGCGTCAATTCCGTAAAGAGGCGGAGCTCCATCTTGCTGATACCACGAGAGTAGTTCAGTATTTGGCCGATCGGATCCGCCTAAATCAATATTGCAAAGCCTTATTTCACACGAGCATATTTGTTGTAGTGTGCGTTGGAAATAAAAAGTGCAATTGGGGAGTGTTCAAAGATTAAAATTAAAAAAAAAATTGAAATCGTTAAAATTAAATTTTTTTAAAATATCACTGTTGGTACCTAAATATGTTATCTTTAAATGTTTGAAAATAAAAAAAAATAGAAATCGTTAATTTAAAAAATTAAAAAATTCACTGTTGGTACCTTAATATGTCATATTTAAAATAAGCTATGATTTGTTAAGTTAAGTTAAATACCAATCGAGTTATGTGATGTTGAATCGTAATCCGTGAATTATTTCTTAGCGTTAAAAACTTTTTTTTTCAAAAAAAATTTAATTTTAAAAAACAGTTTTCAAGTCGGAATTAATCAATATTGCAAAGCCTCGTTTCATGCGAGCATATCTGTTGTAGTGTGCGTTGGAAATAAAAGGTGCAATTGGGGAGTGTTCAAAGATTAAAATTAAAAAAAATTGAAATCGTTAAAATTAAAATTTTTAAAAAATCACTGTTGGTACCTAAATATGTTATCTTTAAAATAAATTATGATTTATTAAGTTAAGTTAAATACGAGTCGAGTTGTGTGATGTTGAATCGTAATAGGTAATTTTTTTCCTAACGTTAACAACTTTTTTTTTCAAAATTTCCGGATTAAAATTTTGGATTTTAATTTTGATAACTTTGTTCTATTCATAATTAAACAATTACGCAAAGCCTGGAAGGCTTTATATTTCACACAAGCAAATTGCGTTGGAAATTACAAGTACATGTTTAAAGTTTAAAATTAAAAAAAAATAGAAATCGTTAAATTAAAAAAATTTAAAAAAATACGGTTTTAACCCGAAGATATTATCTTTAATTAAGCCACGATTTGTTGAGAGAACTCAATTACAGGTCAAGTTATGCGATGCGGAATTAAAATCAGCAAATTATTTCCATGAGTTGCCGGCGTTTTTTTTTTTAATTATTAATTCCGGGTTGAAATTTTTGATTTTAATTTTGGCAACTGTTTTCGGTTGAGTACTAATCAATCTTAGAAAATCTAGAAGATTTTGGTTTTCGCACGAGCGATTCATTCGTCGCGGGTGTTGAAAGTTAAAATTTCAATTTTGGTGCCGTGCAAGATCAAAATTTAAAAAAAATAGAAATCGTTAAATTAAAAAAATTAAAAAATTACGTTTTTAATCTCTAAATATTATCTTTCGAATAAGCCATGATTTATTAAGAGAACTCAATGAAGGGTGAAGTAATGTGATGCTGAATTATAAAAACCGTAAATTATTTAATTGAGTTGATGGCGTTTTTTAAAAAAAATATTAACTCCAGGTTGAAATTTTTGATTTTAATTTTGGCAACTATTTTCGGTTTAGAATTAACTAAGAAGGTTTTGGTTTTCACGCGAGCGGTTAAGTCGTGGTGAGTGTTGAAAGTTAAAATTTCAATTTTGGTGCCGTGCAAGATCAAAATAAAAAAAAATAGAAATCATTAAATTAAAAAATTTAAAAAATTACGGTTTTAATCTGGAGATATTATCTTTCTAATAAGCCATGATTTATTAAGAGAACTCAATTACGGGCGAAGTTAGTGATACTGAATTAAAAAACAGCAAATTATTTCCTTGAGTTGCTGGCGTTTTTTTAAAAATTATTAACTCCGGGTTGAAATTTTTGATTTTAATTTTGGCAACTATTTTCGGTTTAGAATTAACCAATCTTAGAAAATCTAGAAGGTTTTGGTTTTCGCACGAGCGATTAATTCGTCGCGGGTGTTGAAAGTTAAAATTTCAATTTTGGTGCCGTGCAAGATCAAAATAAAAAAAAATAGAAATCGTTAAATTAAAAAATTAAAAAAATTACGGTTTTCATCTGGAGAATATTATCTTTCGAATTAGCCATGATTTATTAAGAGAACTCAATTACGGGTGAAGTTATGTGATGCTGATTTAAAAAAACAGCAAATTATTTCCTTGAGTTGCTGGCGTTTTTTAAAAAAATTATCAACTCCGGGTTGAAATTTTTTATTTTAATTTTGGCAACTATTTTCGGTTTAGAATTAACCAATCTTAGAAAACCTAGAAGGTTACCACGCGAGCGGTTAAGTCGTGGTGAGTGTTGAAAGTTAAAACTTCAATTTTGGTGCCGTGCAAGATCAAAATAAAAAAAATAGAAATCGTTAAATTAAAAAATTAAAAAAATTACAGTTTTAATCTGGAGATATTATCTTTCGAATAAGCCGTGATTTATTAAGAGAACTCAATTACGGGTGAAGTTATGTGATGCTGAATTAAAAAAACAGCAAATTATTTCCTTCAGTTGCTGGCGTTTTTTTTTAAAATTATTAACTCCGGGTTGAAATTTTTGATTTTAATTTTGGCAACTATTTTCGGTTTAGAATTAACTAAGAAGATTTTGGTTTTCACGCGAGCGGTTAAGTCGTGGTGAGTGTTGAAAGTTAAAATTACAATTTTGGTGCCGTGCAACATCAAAATTAAAAAAAAAGAAATCGTTAAATTAAAAAATTTAAAAAATTACGGTTTTAATCCAGAGATATTATCTTTCGAATAAGCCATGATTTATTAAGAGAACTCAATTACAGGTGAAGTTATGTGATGCTGAATTAAAAAAACAGCAAATTATTTCCTTGAGTTGCTGGCGTTTTTTAAAAAATTATTAACTCCGGGTTGAAATTTTTGATTTTAATTTTGGCAACTATTTTCGGTTTAGAATTAACTAAGAAGGTTTTGGTTTTCACGCGAGCGGTTAAGTCGTGGTGAGTGTTGAAAGTTAAAATTTCAATTTTGGTGCCGTGCAAGATCAAAATTTAAAAAAATAGAAATCGTTAAATTAAAAAAATTAAAAAATTACGTTTTTAATCTGAAGATATTATCTTTCGAATAAGCCATGATTTGTTGAGAGAACTCAATTACGGATCAAGAAATGTGATGCTGAATTAAAATCAGCAAATTATTTCCCTGAGATGCTGGCATTTTTTTTTAGTTATTAACTCCGCGTTGAAATTTTGGATTTTATTTTTGAAAACTGTTTTCGGTTGAAAATTAATCAATGTTAAAAAATCTAGATGGTTTTGGTTTTCGCGCGAGCGATTAATTCGTCGCGGGTGTTGAAAGTTAAAACTTCAGTTTTGGTGCCGTGCAGATCAAAATTAAAAAAAAATAGAATTCGTTAAATAAAAAAATTAAAAAAATTACAGTTTACACCTCAAGATAATATCTTTCATAAAAGACACGATTTGTTAAGAGAACTCAATCACCAGCCGAGTTATGCGATGTTGAATCGAAATCAGCAAATTATTTCCTCGCGTCGGCGCTGTTAGAATTTCTTCACAAATGGATCGATATTTTGGATTCTAATTTTTAAAACGGACTAGAAGATTTTGGTTTTCACACTAGTAAGGGTTAAAAATGAGAAACAATTTTTAGACCGATATCCAAGAAACTCAAAAATTTTGCCTAACAAATGCATCAGCTGTGACGATCACTGCCGCCGCCAGGACCGAACGACCGACGCAGGAGATTTAAAGATATCGTCGTCTCAGGTATCCCCCAAGGCACGCCATCAGCACCATCGCATGCGCACGTGAATTTCGCACGTAAAATCCAATTTATTTGCGAAATTACCAACGAATAAAAAAAATTGTCACTATCAGTAATTAACGGCATGTACATGTTATTAATTAATATAGTAGTATAGTATAGTAATTTATTTCATGTTTTGGCAGCCTGGCCTTACGTACGTCAGAAATTTATATGTCTAGCGTGTAAGAAGACAATTTTGGACACTGAAAGGTTTTGATCAATAAAATTTTACCTTATCCTCAGAATTTTTGATAAAAGCAATCCTCGCCAAAAATGGTCAAAATTTTGACCAGAAACTCTCTCTGTTGTGGTGAGAAACCGTTACAGAATCGACCTTCTCGCGTATTTTTCTCTACGCATGCGTACGGATGATTAATCCGCGAGTTTCGTAAAAGCCGAAGTAGGTCGCTCCCCGAAAAATGTCGAGCGCTTTGCCAAAAAAAACGTAAACGATCCAAGTGTGCGCACGTCGCCAATCGCAAGCTCGAGCACTCTCTCGATGTTTGATTATTGCAGCCTCCGCACTTGTAACGCAGAGTAATGTATGCTAATTACATACTTGTGTTAATGATCAGATTAGATTATTTAATGGCGATTACCTGTAATGGTGGTGATTTGCACACGTGTACCGGCGTAAAATTCCCACCGTAATTGCCGACTCGAATTAACGGCTTACGCGAACGAAATCGTTTACGGGATTGGGGCGGTTTGACTGGATGTTTGGAAACGTGCCGAATAAAGCATCCACGGAACTATTAATTGGGAAAGTTCCCCAAAACGGCAACTCCAGCTAACCTTTTTGAATTCGTGATAATTCCCTTTTGACGCTTGAATTTAAATGATAAAGAGCATAACGTATTATAATACACCGATGTTTAAAAGTCTTTTTGAATATAAACAGATATAATAAGATATACTCCATCTACTCATAGATTAGACTTTTTTTGACAAACACTAGAAAATGAAAAGTACCGCGGCTGACCCCCCCCCCCCCTCCCGTGCGGACGCATATGGCAAACACCTAATTTCAGTCTACAAAATTTCATCAAAAGATTCTCTAAACCACTGTTTTTCAACCACTACCAGAATTCAGTTACACCCGGTATATTCAAGACTTTTTTTCGGGACTTCAAATGACTATTTCAATATTTCAAAACTATTTTTTAGAATTTTCTTCAGGACTTCTTCTCAACTCCCTTTGGGATTTTTTTTTCAGGACAGACAATCTTTTCAGAACTTTTTTGGGTCTTTTTAGGATCTTTGTATGGAAGACTTTTTTCAGGATTTTTTAATTACATTTTTTAAGAGTTTATTTTCAAGAATTTTTTTTCAAGACATCTTTCCTCAGGACTGTTTTAAAGTCTCTTTCATTGTTTTTGGGACTTTTTTAAGGACTTCTTTTTCAAGATTCTTTTTTACATTTTTTAAAACTTTATTTGGTGACTTCTTTTAAAACTTCTTTCATGTTATTTTTTATGGCATTTTCAGGACCTTTTTCAAGATTTTTTCTCAGAGCATTTTCAAGATTTTTTTTCTGGACGTTCTTTTCAGGGCTGTTTTAGGGATAATTTTTTCAGATTTTTTTATCAGTAGTTTTTCAGGTATTTTTTAAGGATCTTTCTTAAAGAATTTTTTCCAGACTCTCTTTTGAGGACTCTTGTTTCAGAATTTTTTTTGGTTATTGTCAGAACTTTTTTCAGGAATTTTCTTTTAGGACTTTTTCGGGAAATTTTTGCGGTTTTTCTTTGAGGGCATTTTTTCAAGGCCCTTTTCTGGACTATTTTCGAAACCTTTTTAAGGATTTTTTTCAGATTTTAATAGGAAATTGGAATTGCATTGGTTTTATATACTGGGTGTTTCAGTACTTTCAGATTTTTTTAGGACTATTTTTGTGTAGGTTTTACAGGATTTTTTCAGGACTTTTCTTTAGGACTCTTTTTCAGGACCTTTTTCCAGGACGTCTTACTTTTAAACTTTTTACGGATTGTTTTTTAGCACTTTTTCTAAGATTGTTTTTCAGTAGTTTTTAAGATTATCTTATAGGACATTTTTTCAGAAGAAATTATTTGGGACTTTTCCTGTTTTTTTAAATTTATTATCCTTTCTTTCAGGACTATTTTTTCAGGCCATTTTTCAAGATTTTAGAACCTTTTTCAGGTCTTTTGGAAGGTCTCTTTTTCACGTCTTTTCGAAGGCCTTTTTTCAGGACTTTTGGAAGGTCTCTTTTTCAAGTCTTTTCGAAGGCCTTTTTCAGGTCTTTTGTAAGGTCTCTTTTTCACGTCTTTTCGAATGCCTTTTTCAGGTCTTTTAGAAGGTCTCTTTTTCACGTATTTTCGAAGGCCTTCTTTCAGGACTTTTGGAAGGTCTCTTTTTCACGTCTTTTCGAAGGCCTTTTTTCAGGACTTTTGGAAGGTCTCTTTTTCACGTCTTTTCGAAGGCCTTTTTCAGGTCTTTTCGCAGGTCTCCTTTTCACGTTTTTTCGAAGGCCTTTTTTCAGGACTTTTGGAAGGTCTCTTTTTCACGTTTTTTCGAAGGCCTTTTTTTCAGGACTTCTGGAAGGTCTCTTTTTCACGTCTTTTCGAAGGCCTTTTTCAGGTCTTTTAGAAGGTCTCGTTTTCACTTATTTTCGAAGGCCTTTTTCAGGTCTTTTGGAAGGTCTCTTTTTCACGTCTTTTCGAAGGCCTTTTTTCAGGACTTCTGGAAGGTCTCTTTTTCACGTTGTTTCGAAGGCCTTTTTCAGGTCTTTTAGAAGGTCTCTTTTTCACGTATTTTCGAAGGACTTTTGGAAGGTCTCTTTTTCACGTATTTTCGAAGGCCTTTTTCAGGACTTCTGGAAGGTCTCTTTTTCACGTCTTTTCGAAGGCCTTTTTCAGGTCTTTTAGAAGGTCTCTTTTTCACGTATTTTCGAAGGCCTTTTTCAGGTCTTTTGGAAGGTCTCTTTTTCACGTCTTTTCGAAGGCCTTTTTTCAGGACTTTTCTTTTTCTTTTTGGGGTTGAGGTCAATTTTTTCTAGAACTTTTTGGGGACTTTATCAGGTATGTTTTAAGGATTTCTTTCCGCGACTTTTTTGAGGACATGTTTTGTCAGGACTTGAGAAAAGTAACCCATGAGTGATACATCTAGAAACTCAGAATTTAGAGACAAATTAAATTATGTAAAAATATACAGGGTGTTCCATTTGAAATATAAAAATTAAACACGGCTATTAGAAAAATGTAATTTTACAGCACGTTATAGGTTGGTACGGGTATACTTCCAATATATTCATACATTATTGACAGTCTGTTATCGTTATTGTTCTTGATTTGCGCAATGGAGAATGTTCTTAATGATGTGACGAACCAACTACACACCTACGCGGTAATATTCTCGAGTGCGATTTTCGTAATAAATCAATTTTCGTAGGTACTATTTTTTGTGGCAACCTAGTGGGATTTCTGTCGCTCAAGTTGTCAAAAAAGTCTAATCTATGAGTAGACGGAGTATATATTGTTATGGTATATTTAATGTCATGTCAAAACTATGTACCGTAGGTCTTTCTACTCAGTTTTATTTGTGTTGTAATATTGTTAAATGCAGGTTACTGGCTGTACTAATGAATGATCGTGGAACTTAAATGGTTGACTCGTAGATTGTTTTAGAGGGATATTTATATTCGGGTTAACCCTTTCAGCACTGGATTTTTAAATTTGAAAAAAAAATTATTTTGTTAATTATTATTGATGGGAAGCTTCTTAAGACTATAAATACCAAATTTGAACTGATTTGACTAATTAGTGATGCTTTGTTGAAGGTGACATCTAGTGATAAACAACAAAAATATGGATTGTCATAGTAAGTAGAGACATGTAAATGTTCCGGTGGCAATTGCCACCACCAGGGCCGAAAGGGGATTTCGAGGTATACAATAAAGTTTAATAATTTGGAAATTCTAAACAGACTTTTCTACTAAAAATGGATAGCGCTCTGCTATTGCAACAACTTCGTAAAGCAACTCATAAGGGATTTAGTGGGTAACAGATTTTTGTAAGTATGCGAAGTGCGGATCGTTCGGCGATTAGGGAATTATTAAATTATTTAGTGTATGAGAAGGATAAAGTCATATTCCAGCAAGAGTATAAATATAGACTGTTGTCTCTGTTGATATTTCTTGGTCTTTATGGGCCAGACGTCTCAAATGCCGATCTCTTGCTTTAACTTCGGATTTAGTTATGGAATGCTGTTAGAAGGATAATCGGGAGTCCAGATTGATGCCTAGAGGGGACGGGGAGATAAAGCCACCATTGAGATGAACTGTTGGAGATTCTGTAGTAAGGGATTAATAATTGGGTCTTTGCTTTGAAGAGCCAGGATTGCGTGTTATTTATAATCGATTGTAAGGGAGCCATTGTCAATTGGAGGGTGGATGCGTGGGTAATAATAACGGTATCGTCGGCAAATTAAAAATTTTGAAATATTTAGGGTCCGGATATAATGAGTTGTATATTTATATTTTATTTGTAAGAAGTCGGCAGTGAAATAAGAGAAGCCTTCCTCAAAACATAATTTTAACTTCTACATTGAGAAATATAATCATACTTATCATGAAAAATCATCAGTTCATTCTGGAGTAGTAAATTATAATTTGTTCTTCCAATTAACAAAAACACCCCTTTTCTAGATTTCGAGATAATCGCAACAGAATCGAACTCGTGGTATTTCCAAAATTTTGCATTTTCGCGTGTGATTACTTTACTTTTTAACTTAAGTGTCTTCTTTGTATATTGATTTTTTGCATAAGTGACTTGTATATCCATTCTTGTAATGGCGCAGTACCAATAAACTTCTTCACTCTTTATCCTTCCTAGGACCTTTTCGTTAGACTGTCCAGGGGAATCCCAGAATTCTCCTGCATAACCACATCTCTGAAGCAGTTAGTTTCTTCGGTGAAACCTCCAGTATGGTGTAAGATTCTACTGCATAGAAGAGTACCGGAAATACTTAGCAGTCTAAGCTTAGTTCTTAGAGTCAGACTGTGGTTATTTTCTTGAATGCTATTTCAGCTTTGTCTGCCCCGTATTTATTTTCAATGGAGTGGTCGATATTGTAATCGAAGTAATAATCGAGATATTTTAATAATCGACTAATTCGATTATTCCCATCACTAGACTTGATTTTGTATATTTATAAAGAGGTTGAATATTTATACCGGGTGACCCAGCGACCTGTAAAAGCCCCATAACTTATTTGCTATTTGAGATATCGACTTCTAGTTTTCTTGAAATGGTATCCACGCTTATTCTACATATTTTAAAAATATATATGTTTTTGTACAGGGTATCCCAGTATACATAACAGAACAAAGTTATGTTTTTTTTTAAAGGAACACCCTATATTTTGTATTTTATTTTTACCCTCTTGAGCAGCTGATAAAAATAGTATAAGATACCATGGGTCTATTATGGACGCTTAGTTAGTTATGGGCAAATTTGTGGCAAAAACAAGGACACATCATGAAGAATAATACAAATCGGCTTTGGTTCTTTTTTGTTCATACTGCTATACAGGGTGTCAACATACGCAAAATAATGGATAACTATTTTTTTTCAAATGGAACATCCTATATATCTTACCATCAGTGCATGGCATTTTTGATAAGCTTTCCAATTATTGTTTGTTTGTTTGTTTATTGTTAACGGGTTAATACCATGGTAAATACATACATTGTTTATAAAAAAAAAATAGGGACACAACGTACAAATTAAAAATAAATAAAACAGTACAATTTAAAAGTAAAATACTTAAATTAAAAACAATATAAAATCAAGAGTTACAATTTAAAATTAAAATTACAAATACCTAACCAAAAACAATTTAAAAACAAGTGTTACAGTTTAAAATTAAAACACTTAACTAAAAACAGTTTAAAATCAAGTGTCACATGATGTATAATTTGTATATGAAATATTAAGGATTCTTGAGATTTATCCATAAAAACATTTTTCTTTTGTCACCTCCTGCTCATTTTTGGATTTTCAGCCAAAACTATCCATTATCTGAAAAAATAATAGGAAACCAAATTTGTAGAGCGGAAAATTTTCGATCGATATCGGCCTTTAGACTTTTCCTATAATGCGTGCATTGCCCGCCAGAGTGCGCAAAATCGTGACCCTATATGCATTTTAGCGTTTTTTCAAATTGTTTATTAATTAATTGCACTATACTTTATTTTCTACGCCCTCTAGCGGAAAAACGGGCAATAGTAGAATAATTCAATAATTTTCAATGTGTATATGTTTTTGCCACAAATTTGCCCATAACTAACCAATCGTCCATAATATACGCATAGTATCCTATACTATTTTTAACAGCTTCTTAAGGGGATTAAAAATAAAGTATAAAATTTTGGGTGTTCCATTTAAAGAAACATAACTTTGATCTGTTTATACTGGGACACCCTGTACAAAAACATACATATTTTTAAAATATGTAGAATAGGTGTGGGTACCAGTTTATGAAAAATATAAGTCGATATCTCAAATAGCAAATAAGTTATGGGGCTTTTACAGATCGCTGGGTCACCCGGTATGTTCAGCCCTTTAATTTATTAGTTTTACTAGATGCATCTGGAACAAGTGAGAGTTTCTAATTCAACTTGAGAAACTCTCACTTTTTGCAGGTGCATTTAATAAATTCAATATTTATATATTTAAGATATTTTTTGTCTTCATTGAGAAATTATTTTTATTTTTAAATTAAATGATTCAAAAAACTGTGCAGCAGTCTCCATTTAATGATAACTGTATATGGATACGTTCGTAAATATTGCCAATGAATAAATTAACAATTAACTAGTTGCAAATAAATTCAATATAAAATTTAAAGCAACGATAACTTTCCAAACTCGAACAAAATTAGCCTTTAATTACCAAAGATAACGGAAATTGTTTCTTGCATAAATATTTCACTGTATTTTCAGCGGTTAACTAATCGCTGGATCTACAATGAATTTATGTATTTACAATAAATTATTAATGTTTTTCTACTCCCACCTCTAAAACGTCATTTATCTCATATCTTTCCATGACGCTAAGTGATTCTTTAAATACACCTTGTGACAAACTGTGACTTTGTGCATTTTAGTCATGGGCTGAAGTCAGCTCCAGATATTTAAATCGCTCAAATCAATTGAAACTCAAAATCAAGTTAGTTGTCACTTATCAATAATCTGTCAAAATAAAAAATGAATAAATGAACCAAGGAATACTTTCAACTTAAATCAAATAAATAATACAAAACATCAAAGAAATTTAGGAGAATCAATGATTTCCTTTAGCAATTGCCATAATGTCTCTAACGTAACTGTTGATGTATATTTACCCAAGTAGACTAATTTAATAATAATGTAGTTACCATGTTCATTTAAGATAATAAAATGATTTCAAAATTTTACCAATTTAGTCGTAGAAAAAGTATAGTATGCAATTCGTGTTATAAACTTCTCTAGACACTCGTTATTAACCCTTTGCACTCGTATGTCGACTTATTGTCACCAAAATACGTTTTGTCACTAATAAATACGAGTGGAAAGGGTTAAACACTCGCTCCGCTACGCTCCGCTCGTGCCTAATTAACTCGTGACTAAAGTGCCGTTTATAACACTTGTTGCATAATATATTATTAAAGTCTCTCCATTGAATTCATTACAATTCCTGGTTTAAATTTAATATTATAAATAATATAATATATAAAAGAAAATATTTTTTCTGTTGAAATATAATGCATTTAACAAATAATGACAATAATAAAACAATTTTTTATTTAAATTTAAAACAACCTCACTTGTTTATAGTCTTAGTAAGACTTAATTTTGCAGAGTCTTTACATTTCGTCTTTATTAAATTTATTTAATTTTATTTAACCTCATTAAATATCCCATAGTTTCCCCTATAGAGAACATCTCACCCTGTATGCATGGAAATGAAATGGTTGAACATTTTCGTTTCTAAAAACGCGCATCAAATATTCCATCCCCTTGACTGGGCAGTTATTTCCCAAACAAGCTCCAGCGGTGCATAACTTCTCCCCAAGACAGAATTCTCCCAACAACTTGGGAAAAATTGGAGTTTGCCCGATAAGGACGTGCCCCTCGACTGCTCGTAGCGACTTTTTCTGATGCGAAACACACCCTTATCTCACCCCAACAACTCAAGTTTTTTTTTAATTTTATTTTCTTACACGCAGACATGAATTCATGGCATCGAAAGTTTTTTTTTATGAACAATTTTCCAGTGCATTAGGTAAATACAGTAAAATTAAAATGCCTTGGTTCGTAAACATCAATATGAAATGGTTAAAATTAAATACAGTAAAATTAAAAATAAATTAGTTTGTTAACATCAATATGAAAAAATGGTGATGAGGCCATCATGTTACTTTCTCCGACTTGATGGCATCGTAGCGATTTATATTTACGTTTTCATTGTTAATTTTCAATTGAAATCTTATTTTAAATGTACATTTAAACTGACGTTTAAAACGTCAAAATTATGAAAGATGGAAAAATTATACTTCAAATTCAAAAACTCGGTTTACTCAAAAACTAACGAGATTTAGAAAAAAACTTATTGTTCAGAAGTTGTTCGTTTTTGCATGCTCTACAATTATTATTCACATTAATTTGCTGTAACTATTATCGTTTCATAATTATAAACCAAAAATGAAAAAAAGAATCTCGAATAACAATGATTTTATGAAAAATATTTTTAAGCAAAAGATGTTCATTTCTTTGTAGTCTTGAATGTTTGTTTAAATGTTTTTGTGATATTTTTCATATTTAAGAAAATATTGGCAAAAAACAAAATTAAAATTAAATACAGTAAAATTAAAATTAAATTAGTTTGTAAACATCAATATGAAAATTTGAATTGTGTACTATAGAATAGGAGGCTTTAACATTGTGTTTTTCATGTGCGGGGCGGACGGTTAAAATTAAATACAGTAAAATTAATTAATAAAATTAGTGTGTAAACATCAATATGGAAATTTAAATTGTGACTACATAATAGGAGCCTATAACATGCGTTTTTGGTTGGGGGGAGGTGGGCTTGTTTAAAATTAAATTAACCTGATTGTAGGTACCGTTTGTATCGGGGGCACGTTAATTTGAATAATCAGGAGCGTGGCCATTGAAGCATAATTAATGCTCAAATGGCCGGACCGCAGAGCACACCCCCTATTTGCATTCTCAACCGCGGAATTTGCATAATGCGGTCCACCCGTTTAATGGGCCCAAACTGAACTTATCTCGAAAAAAAGAAGTTCATCTGTTTAACGGCGCAATACATGTAAATTATTTGTTAATTAATAACAGTAGACATTTTTTGATAGTTTATTCAAGGGCAGAGATATACAATTTCTAGTTTGTGGAGTTTGGTCATTTAAACCTGAACGAGCGCGTTTTTTGTAGAACAATGACGGAATTTTAACAAATTAATCGCTTTATTTCAAGAGCGAGAAAAAGTACATAAGTAAGTCTTAGCTAACGAGCTAGTTTATAATAGTCGCAACCATCGCTTTACAGACAACTAAAATGAGCTCATTTCCGAATTGCTCTATTGGTGGATGCGCCGGTAACCTAATTAACTTTGTTGTTAATATGGAAGCCAAGTGTTAATATCGTGTTAGCCACAACATTTGTTTCAGAGTTCGCTGTGAAATAAATGAGATATATCGCATATTATTACGTCATGAGACCAGAATTCGATTTAAAAAATTCTGATGTGGCCATCATGTTACTTTCTCCGATTTGATGGTATAATAGTTATTTATATTTATAGATTCATTCATTATTTTCAATTTAAATAATATTTAAAATCGAACGTTTCACATGATCGAGTGGTAATGGCGTTTAGAACGACAAAATTTGAAATTTAAAAAAAAATGCTAAAAAAGATTTATAAAAACAGTCCTGATTTAAAAGTCCCGAAAAAACTAATAAAAGTCCTGAACAAGAAAGTCTTGAACAAGATTTCTAAAAATAGTCCTAATTAAAAAGTTCTAAAAACCCTAAAAAAAGGCCTGAACACGAAAGTCTTGAAAAAAGTCCTGAAAAAGAGTCTTCTAAACCATTTCCTTCAAAATGACCAGAAATAAAGTCCTAAAAGAAAGTCCTGAAAAAAGAGTTCTGTCAAAAAAAGGTCCTAAAAAAAGTTCTCGAGAAACAGTTTTGAGAATACAGTCTTGAAAAAAGAGTCCCGTTAAAAAGTTGTGAAAAAGAGTCGTAAAAAATTTCCGAAAAATGTAATTAAGAAAATTCAAAAAACAATCCTGAAAAGAAGTCCTGAAAGAAAAAGTTTTAAAAATAAGTTTAAGAGTTTCTTAAGAAATTCTCGAAAAAGTCCCAGTCCTGAAAATAAAGTCTTGAAAAAAGAATCCTGATAAAAGCCGCGGAGAAAAGTCCTGAAAAATAGTCTCCATACAAAATACCAGAAATAAATGTCCCGAAAAAGCCCCAAAAATCCTGAAAGAAAGCTAAAATAAGTCCTGAAGGAAGTTCAGAAAAAGAGTCCTGATGAAATATCATAAAAAAATTGTCCTTGAAAAATAAACAAAAAAAATTGTAAAAAGCCCTTAAAATGGTCCTGAAAGATCTGAAGAAATTACTGAAAAAAGAATCCGAAAGTGTCTTGAAAAAAAAATCTTGCAAATTGGTTTAAAATAAGTTCTTAACAAAATTCCTGAAATAAAAAGTTTTGAAAATAAAAAGATCCAAAAAAGGTCATGAAAAGAAGGATTCTAAAAAATGTCATGAAGAAAATTCTGAAAACAATTTCTGAAAAAATCCCGAAATATAAAAAAAATGTCCTGTAAAAACAGTCTTGAAAAATTGACTTAAAAATAACATGTTTTTTTAAGCATTGAAAAAAATCCTTTAAATAGTCCATAAAAAGATCTAAAGAAATTGCTCTGAAAAATAAATCCCAGTCTTGAAAAAAAGTCCCGCAAAAAGGCCTAACATAAGTCCTTAACAAAATTCCTGAAATAAAAAGGTTTGTCTTGAAAAAAAAAATGCTAAAAATATCTGAAGAAGTCCTTAAAAAGGTCATGAAAAGTAAAAATCTAAAAAATGTCGTATGTAAAACTTCGGTTGACACATTAAATAAATGAATTGAATTGAATTGAATTGAATTGAAAAAGAAAATTCCGAAAAAAATCCCGAAATATCATAGGTATAAAAATTGCCCTGAAAATAACATGTTTAAAAAATAAACAAAAAAATTTCTGAAAAAAAATAATTGTAAAAAGCCCTTAAAATGGTCCTTGAAAAGATCTAAAGAAATTGTCCTAAAAAAGAGATTCCAAAGAGTCTTGAAAAAATGCCCTGCAAAAAGGCCTAAAATAACTCCTTAACAAAATTCCTCAAATGAAAAGTTTTGAAAATAAAGCTAAAACTATCTGAAAAAGTCCTCAAAAATGTCCAAAAAAGGTCATGAAAAGAGAAATTCTAAAAAATGTCAAGAAGAAAATTCTGAAATTTTTTATCTAAAAAAAATCCCGAAAAGAAGTCTTCAACGAAAAGTCCCGAAAACGTTCCGAAAAAAAATCCCGTTTTTGAAAAGAAATCCTGAAAATAAAGTTATAAAAAGTCCTGAAAAAGAACTTTCTCCGTTACGAAGTACGAGAAAGTATTGTGATCGTGATTTTTTTTTCAAAAATTTTTTTTACTGAAATATCCGTTTTGGGGTCCCTAGATGCCATTTCAACAATTTCTGGAAAAAAAAAATTGTGTGTCTGTGCGCGCTGTATCTCAAAAACTAATAGAGCAATTAATAAGAAACTTTGAACATACGTCTTATTTGATAATCCGAAAAATTGAAAAGCTTTTGGTAAAATTTCGTCTTTTGTTTTTTGCCAATATTTTCTTAAATATGAAAAATATCACAAAAACACTTAAACAAATGTTGAAGACAATAAAGAAATGAGATTATTTTGTTTGAAAACATTTTTCATAAAATCATTGTTTTTCGAGAATTTTTTTTTTCATTTTTGGTTTATAATTATGAAACGATAATAGTTACAGCAAATTTTTGTTAATAATAATTGCAGAGAATGAAATAACTTATCAAAAATAATTTTTCTTTCAAATCTCTTTAGTTTTTGAGTAAACTGAGTTTTTGAATTAAAAGTATAATTTTTCCATCTTTTATAATTTTGACGTTTTAAACGTCAATTTCATCCGAGTTTACACAACGCTCGATGTACATTTAAAATATGATTTCAATTGAAAATAAACCATGAAAGTGTAAATATAAATGATGATGCCATCGGAGAAAGTAACACCATTTTTTCTCTACATAACAGTCTCTCTGTGCGCTCTGTATTTCAAAAAAACTAATACAGAAATGAACATACGTGTTGTTTCAGAATCCGAAAAACTGGAAAGCTTTTGCTAAAATTTCGTATTTCCGAATATTTACCTTAACAGTTTTTTGTTCTTTTCGCCTTTTTGGGACTTCAGGACTGTTTTCTGAACTTTTTTTCAGGTCTTTTTTAAGGACTTTTATTTTCTTTGAGGATTCTTTTTCACGACTTTTTAAGACTTATTTTTAGAACTTTTTTTTCAGTACCTTTATTTTCAAAATTTTATTAACAGGAATTTTTTCTCCGGACGTTTTCGGCACTTTCTTTGC
Source organism: Ocypus olens (assembly GCA_910593695.2). NCBI lineage: Eukaryota > Metazoa > Arthropoda > Insecta > Coleoptera > Staphylinidae > Ocypus > Ocypus olens. The sequence goes on from OU343053.1 coordinate 49,991,306, forward strand.
TAAGGACTAATTTTTGGATTTTTTTTCAGAATTTTTTTTTTTTTAATTTTCTTCATAACATTTTTTAGAATTTTTTTTTCTCATTACCTTTTTTGGACCTTGGATTTCTTTTTTAGGACAATTTCTTCAGATCTTTTTAAGGACTTTTTACAATACTTTTTTTTCAGAATTTTTTTTATTTTGTTATTTTCAGGGCAATTTTTCAAGACTGTCTTTACAGGACAATTTTTTGTGAAATTTTATAGGACTCTTTGTCTGAACTTTCTTCAGGACTTTATTTCTGGTATTTTGTAAAAGGACTTTTTTCACGGCATTTGTCAATACTCTTTCTCACGACTTTATTTCAAGGACCTCCAGGACATTTCTTCTGGACTTTTTCGAGACTTTTGTAGGAACCTCTTATTCAGGACTTCTTTTCAGAATTTTCTTCATTGCTTTTTTCGGGAATTTTTTTCCTTCTTTACGGGACTTTTTTTAGTACCATATTTCAGGACATTTTGGAATGTATTAATTTTTTCCAAGACAATTTCTTCAGAACTCTTTCAGGTCTTTATTTTAATCTGTTTACAGGGTTTTTTTCAGAAATGTTTTTTAGGATTATTTTACGATGTTATTTTCATAACTTTTTATTACAGGACATTTTTTCAGGACTCTCTTTCGGGGCTTTTTTCAAGACTTTCTTCAGGAGTTTTTTTCAAGACTTGTTTTTATTTAATTTATTTTTATTTATTTATTTTAGGACTTTCCTTCGGGAATTTTTCTTGGAACTCTTTTCCGGACTTTTTTTAGGGACATTTATTTCTGGTGTTTTATGTGAAGACTTAATTTTTCAGGACTCTTTTTGCAGTACTTTTTTCAGGACTTTTTACACAATTATTTTTCACAACTTTTTACCAGTGCTCTTTTTCAAGACTTTATTTCCAAAACTGTTTCTCCAGGATTTTTTCTCAGGACCTTTTGTATCAGAACTCTTTTTTCAGGACTTTCTTTTAGGACTTTATTTCTGGTCTTTTTGAAGGACCTGTTTTTCAAGACTTCTTTTGTCAGGACTTTTTTTTTCAAGACTTTTTATCAGGACATTTTTATCGGGACTTTTTTCAAGACTTCTTTTGTCAGGACTCTTTTTTTCAAGACTTTTTATCAGGACATTTTTATCGGGACTTTTTTCAAGACTTGTTCAGGACTTTTATTAGGTTTTTTAGGACTTTTTAGTTAGGACTATTTTTAGAAATCTTATTCAGGATTTTTATTAGGTTTTTTTATGACTTTTTAGTTAGGACTATTTTTAGAAATCTTATTCAGGACTTTTATTAGGTTTTTTATGACTTTTTAGTTAGGACTATTTTTAGAAATCTTATTCAGGACTTTTATTAGGTTTTTTATGACTTTTTAGTTAGGACTATTTTTAGAAATCTTATTCAGGACTTTCTTGTTCAGGGCTTTTATTAATTTTTTTTAGGACTTATTATTATCAGGACTATTTTCAGAAATTATTTTCAAGACTTTCTTGTTCAGGATTTTGCTTAGATTTTTTAAGGGTTTTTTAATAACCGCGATTTTTAGAAATCTTTTTTTAGCATTTTTTTTAGTTTTTCAGTAAACTTACGGTAAAGATAATTACAATTTGAAAAATAATTTATCATTTTTACGTTTCATAATTTTGACGTTTCTAACGTCATTACAATTCGTTCATGTGAAACTCTCGATTTAATCTATAAATATAAATAACTATTATACCATCAAATAATCGGAGAAAGTAACATGATGGCCACATCACCATTTTTTAATTAAGGTTGAATTGGTGTTTTGTTCCAGAAGGTGGTTGGCTTAGGTTATAGGATATAAGTCCAAGACATATATTTTTGGGCAATAAAATTTTTCGAACAATAAAACGCACTGACTAAATTTTAAAATTAATAACAATCTAAAACTCTCCGTTTATTACACTTTATAAATTTTCTCCATTTATCACACACATCGAACTTAAATTAATAACGATCTAAAACAGTCTGCTTATGTTACATTACAGTTTATTTATTTCCTCCATTTATCATTATCTTTGTTTCTTCTGTACACACAGAGTACAGTTTATCAATTTTCTCCATTTATCATTATTTTCGTTCTTTCTGTACACATTGCGCAATAAATCAGTTTACCGTCATTTTCTCGACATCCAATTTAAGATATTTCTTTTGCTTGCTGCCTGTTGACAAAATCACGTTTCCCAGACGTCGAGAGTTTCCTGCGCCGGAATAGTTCGCGGCCAGTTGCGTTTATTTCTTTCGCTTCGGGCGAAACTCGAGAGCTTTAAATCTCGCCGGCAGCTATTGGATAATCCGGGGACTACATTCCGGATGCGGAAGTCGGTGAAAATTGGCAAGAGGCGCACGTAGCGTGATCGAGACGAAAATTTTTCCAGAGAGAATATTACGGTCGGGTTTTTAAAATTGAAAATATATTTAATAAATTTACGAAAGACGAAATATAGCTTGAATATGTGAATATTCAACCTGTTTCGGGACTCTTCAAACAATTAGTTTAATATAAAGTAAGTCTGAATTGTATTGTAACAATAAAATATTATATACACTGAGAACATAAAGTAAGGAATAAATTCGATTAAAATTCAGGGAATTTTCTTTCAGAAAAATGCTTGGACACGTGTATTATTATTTTTTAACGCGCATTTTTTAAGATAAAATTCAAATGTACAGGGTGTTCCAAAATCGAGATACGATCCCTAAGTTAAAATTTTCAAATGTGAACCCCCATTTTTTATTGCATTTATGGATTCTACGTAAAATTCTGAGTATTTTTCATGTAGCATACCCTATGTCGATATTCAGCTGTTTTCGAAGAAATGGCGTTTAAAATAGTACTATTAGTTACTATTTTATTTCTGGTAAAAGTTAACATGGTTTCATCGAAACATTGGAATTAATACGCAAAAATCGTTATTTACTTAATTAAATGATTTTTCCTTATTAATTCCAATGTTTCGATGAAACCATGTTATTTTTTACCAGAAATAAAATAGTAGTTGTACTTTTTTGAACGCCATTTCTTCAAAAACAAATGAATATCGACAATTATTCCTTACTTTATGTTCACAGTGTATAAAAAATTTATTTTTTTTATTAAGATTACAAGCACAAATTGGCGATTAAAATATTTCGCAAAGAAGTGCTGATAAAAAAAATGGAAACACACCGTTTTGTCAGAAAGTAATACGACAGACATTTTCCTACAACCAGTATCTCATTAAGAACTTTCCAAGAAACGCTCACAATCCACTGTTCTTCCTCGGGGCAAAAACTTAATCGCGCGGCAGCAATTATTTTTCATGTCTGAATCGTCGAGATTTTCCATTTCCTTTCACAGAATTTATTTCAGCCCCGTATATTTCCCCGCGGATTCGACCGTTTTCTATGATTATTGAATCGAATAAAGCCCCCACAGATTTGACTTTCAATTGAGTTTAATTTTGCGTTCTTTGTTGGTTTTATGCAGGGGATTAAGTTAAAATGGTAATGGTTTTCTAGTGGTGGCGGTGCGCTTATTGATAATGCAGAATATAAGTGGCTCCGTTTTATGAAGGGAAAATATGATTTTTTTTTTTGTAATTAGCGTATATTTTTGTAAAGCGTATGCAAAATTTATATTTTTTTTAATTAATGGAGGAAATGTGAAATTTTTTTAAATCTTTTTTTTTTGTAAAATGTGATAATTTTTTTACCACTAAAATATCTTTACATTATATAAACAATAATATACACATATAACATTTTTTTTATTTACAGGGTATTTTTTTTATCGTGGGCCATAGGATTTTATATGCTAAAAATTATACCTTGTATTAATGTATATTTTATCATAAAATTTTGAAGGAAATTTTAGTTAGTAATATAAATCAATTATTTTTCTACATGATGCGCTAGTCAGAATAATTTAAACATGTTTTATTCCATTAAAAAATGAAATTATTTAAAATAAATAACTGAGCAAACATAATCAAAGTACCTTGAATTTCTGAAATGTCAGATTGATTAGTGAATTAATTTCATTTTTTATAGGAATAAAACATGTTTAAGGTCATCATGTGGAAAAGTAATTCATTTATTACTAACTAAAATTTGCTTTAAAATTATATGTTAAAATATGCATTAAAACAAGGTATAATTTTTAACATGTAAAATCCTATGGCCCACGATAAAAAAAACGTACTGTATAATTAATAGAGGGAATGTGAAATTTATTTAATCTTTTTTTATTTTTTATTTTTGTAAAATACAGGGTGTATTTGAAATAACGAACAGGCTCGTAACCACAAAAAGATAATATTATTTTTAAACAATATTCGCTATTATTTTGTTTATAACTGTAACAAAAAGCCAGCAATTAATTATTAAAGTTAATGAGTGAAAATACGCAACATGTTTGGGGGCAGTGGTAATGTGACCTAATTTTTAAACGGCATCGGCTTTAGATATCGAATTACAACAAGCGCGTAGGAAATATCTGAGTGTGTCAATGAACTTGAGGACTGTTTATCTTTTACAAAAAAAAAAAAACGTTGCGATAACACTTCAAATTTCAGAGGCAAGAAATCGTATCTCGCGTTTTAAATAAACAAACACATTCCATGTAGACCTAATTAAATAAGAAAAGCATCGGTTCTCAAAATGTTTAAAAAACCTCGAAAAATTAGGAAAATTCAAATTTTTTTTTTCGAATAAATTTTGACGGAAATGGGTTCACAAATATTTTGTGTATGTGCCCTTAAATGCCTGTTCAAATACACCCTGTATATGGTAATTTTTTTACTACTAAAAAATCTTTATTTATAATTACATTTATATAGACAATAGCAGTGTTGCCAGGAGTAATTTTTAAATTTTTTTTTATCGATTGAACCAAATTACATACCAAAACCTTAATTTATCCCCATTTTGAAGAAAACCCCCCAATCTGACAACAGTGGGATTAGAGAAGGCGCGCTGATAAGATTTCGGAATTTGCACAAAGAAAAGTTTTATAACTCCGTTTTTCCGAAAATATGTAGGTAGTATGAAAAGGTCATTTAAAAAATTAGAAAAATATTTAATCGCGCCGTGGTATCTTCCAAATAATTAAAATAATTCTTTAATTTTTCGGAAATCATCGCTAATTAACTACTTAAAATGGTTTGCATTTTTTTTTCCATAATTTCCAAACAGTTCCATTATTATTATTACTATATTTATATTTAACAATTACTAAAAAAAAATAATTAACTGCAAAAATTATTTTTTTGATTTAAAAATTTTCGAAAAAAAAAATCAAAAATCGAATCGAAATATTTGAAAATTAAGTAATTCCTTAAACACAAATCGCGCAGTCTGTATTTTTTATCTAAATATCAAAGTACATAAGTTTTATCTTAAAACAACCACTAAAACAAAAAAATTCAAATGAAATAAATAACCTAAAATGAATACAAAAATCAAGTACAGGCCAAAAATATCAAAAATTCAGTCTGCAAAATCTAAATTATAGGGCGAAAAATCAAAAACGAACCAAAAAACTCGAAAATATCGACCAAAAATTCGCCCATTAAAATCTACAATTAAAATTAATAATTAGGGTAACAGAACTAAAAACATTGGTAAAAAATTGAAAACTAAAAATGCAGTAAAAAAAAAACAGAAAATTTCAACTAAATCGAAAAGTTTGGTTTAGGTGCCAAAAACATCTAAAATATAGGCCAAAAAAAACAAAAACTCTGGCCAAAACAATTAAAATACAGGCTAAAAATTGAAAATTAAAGCAAAAGCAAAATAATCAGCCCCAAAACTCTTCACCTCAAAGTAAATTGCCGAAACTCTAAACTCAATAATAATTTAAAAAATTCGCCCATAAAAACTATAATTCAGGTTAAAACATCTAAAATTTGGTTAAAAAAAACTCGAAAATACCGGCCAAAAGTTTGCACACAAAAATCAACAATTCAGGTTAAAAATCTAAAGTATTGACCAATCAAAAATTCGCTCGTTAAAATTTATAATCAAGGTAAAAAAAACTAAGAATATAGGCAAAAAATTTAGACCAAAAATCGAAAACTCTCGGCAAAAATAAAAAATGCAGACCACAAAAAAAAATATCAAAAAGCGAATCGAAATATTTGAAAATTAGGTAATTCCTTAAACACAAATCGCGCAGTCTGTATTTTTTATCTAAATATCAAAGTACATAAGTTTTATCTTAAAACAACCACTAAAACAAAAAAATTCAAATCAAATAAATAACCTAAAATTAATACAAAAATCAAGTACAGGCCAAAAATATCAAAAATTCAGTCTGCAAAATCTAAATTATTGGGCAAAAAAATCAAAAACTTGGACCAAAAAACTCGAAAATATCGACCAAAAATTCGCCCATTAAAATCTACAATTAAAATTAATAAATACGGTAACAGAACTAAAAACATTGGTAAAAAATTGAAAACTAAAAATGCAGTCAAAAAAAAACAGAAAATTTCAACTAAATCGAAAAGTTTGGTTTAGGTGCCGAAAACATCTAAAATATAGGCCAAAAAAACAAAAACTCTGGCCAAAACAATAAAAATACAGGCTAAAAATTGAAAATTAAAGCAAAAGCAAAATAATCAGCCCCAAAACTCTTTACCTCAAAGTAAATTGCCGAAACTCTAAACTCAATAATAATTTTAAAAATTCGCCCATAAAAACAATAATTCAGGTTAAAACATCTAAAATTTGGTTAAAAAAAAAATCGAAAATACCGGCCAAAAGTTTGCACACAAAAATCAACAATTCAGGTTAAAAATCTAAAGTATTGACCATCAAAAATTTGCTCGTTAAAATTTATAATCAAGGTAAAAAAAAAACTAAGAATATAGGCAAAAAATTTAGAACAAAAATCGTAAACTCTCGGCAAAAATAAAAAATGCAGACCAGAAAAAAAATATCAAAAAGCGAATCTAAATATTTGAAAATTAAGTAATTCCTTAAACACAAATCGCGCAGTCTGTATTTTTTATCTAAATATCAAAGTACATAAGTTTTATCTTAAAACAACCACTAAAACAAAAAAATTCAAATCAAATAAATAACCTAAAATTAATACAAAAATCAAGTACAGGCCAAAAATATCAAAAATTCAGTCTGCAAAATCTAAATTATAGGGCAAAAAAATCAAAAACTTGAACCAAAAAACTCGAAAATATCGACCAAAAATTCGCCCATTAAAATCTACAATTAAAATTAATAATTAGGGTAACAGAACTAAAAACATTGGTAAAAAATTGAAAACTAAAAATGCAGTAAAAAAAAAACAGAAAATTTCAACTAAATCGAAAAGTTTGGTTTAGGTGCCAAAAACATCTAAAATATAGGCCAAAAAAAACAAAAACTCTGGCCAAAACAATTAAAATTCAGGCTAAAAATTGAAAATTAAAGCAAAAGCAAAATAATCAACCCCAAAACTCTTCACCTCAAAGTAAATTGCCGAAACTCTAAACTCAATAATAATTTTAAAAATTCGCCCATAAAAACAATAATTCAGGTTAAAACATCTAAAATTTGGTTAAAAAAAACTCGAAAATACCGGCCAAAAGTTTGCACACAAAAATCAACAATTCAGGTTAAAAATCTAAAGTATTGACCAATCAAAAATTCGCTCGTTAAAATGTATAATCAAGGTAAAAAAAACTAAGAATATAGGCAAAAAATTTAGACCAAAAATCGAAAACTCTCGGCAAAAATAAAAAATGCAGACCACAAAAAAAAATATCAAAAAGCGAATCTAAATATTTGAAAATTAAGTAATTCCTTAAACACAAATCGCGCAGTCTGTATTTTTTATCTAAATATCAAAGTACATAAGTTTTATCTTAAAACAACGACTAAAACAAAAAAAATTCAAATGCAATAAATAACCTAAAATTAATACAAAAATCAAGTACAGGCCAAAAATATCAAAAATTCAGTCGGCAAAATCTAAATTATAAGGCAAAAAAATCAAAAACTTGGACCAAAAAACTCGAAAATATCGACCAAAAATTCGTTAATTAAAATCCACAATTAAACAACATTAAAGTTAATAATTAGGGTAACATAACTAAAAACATTGGTATAAAATTGAAAACTAAAAATGCAGTCAAAAAAGAAAACAGAAAATTTCAACTAAATCGAAAAGTTTGGTTTAGGTGCCGAAAACATCTAAAATATAGGCCAAAAAAAACAAAAACTCTGGCCAAAACAATTAAAATACAGGCTAAAAATTGAAAATTAAAGCAAAAGCAAAATAATTTGCCATTTTTAGCCCCAAAAATAACTCTTTACCTCAAAGTAAATTGCCGAAACTCTAAACTCAATAATAATTTTAAAAATTCACCCATAAAAACAATAATTCAGGTTAAAATTTGGTTAAAAAACTCGAAAATACCGGCCAAAAATTAACAATTCAGGTTAAAAATCTAAAGTATTGACCAATCAAAAATTCGCTCGTTAAAATTTATAATCAAGGAAAAAAATTTAGACCAAAAATCGTAAACTCTCGGTAAAAATAAAATGCAGACCAGAAAAAAAAATTTAACTAAATATTCGAAAATTTGGAACAAAAATTTGGAACAAAGAAATGAAAAACACAGACCAAACATCTGAAATATATACAAACAATCAAATATCCTGATGTAAAAAATAAAAAATGCTAAAAAATTTAAACTTCATTCCAAAATAAATTGCCGAAACTCAAAACTCGAAAGTAATTAAAAAAATTCGCCCATAAAAACAATAACTTAGGTTAAAAAAATCTAAAATGAAGGACAAACAATCAAAAACTTAGTACAAAAAACTCGAAAATACCCTCAAAACAAAAAAAAATTGCACATAAAAATTAACAAGAATGTAGACCAATCGAAAATTCGCTCATAAAAATTAATAATTAAGATAGAAAAACTAAAAAAATCGAAAAATGAAGAATCTATTAAAAAAAATTGACCAAAATAAAAAACTCTAAAAGTTAGAACAAATAAAGAAATCAAAAATGCAGACCAAACATCTAAACTATAAGCAAAAATAGAAATAAAATTTCTGGTCTAAAAAAATTAAAATATGAAAAATCAAGCAAAAGAAAAATAATTTGCCATTTTCAGTCCCAAAAATAACTCTGGCTCAAAATAAATTGCCAACCAGAAACGCGAAAATGTTTAAAAAAAGTTAATGGACAAAAAATCCAAAACTCCAAAATACCGCCAGAAAAATCACGCATTCAAGTGAATATTTCAGGCCTAAAAAGAAACAAATGCCGGCCAAAAAATCGAAAATTTTAACAGTTATACAGAAACTGCAGGTAAAAAGTCTAAATCCAGGCCTAATGATAAAAAATGCAAACAAAAAGATTGAATATTTAATATGATAATAATAATGTATTTACGAGCAACGAGTGTTGACAGTGGCAATTTTTAATTTCCCAAATATTTAATAAAACTCCCCAAAAATTACGCCGCTGTCCCTCTCCAAAATAATAAATTTTGAAAATAAAATGTAAATACAGTGGAAAATATACAAAATTAAAGCATTGTAATTATAAAATTTATTAAAATTTATTATTCATCTTCATCCTCAATTTTCGGCACACATACATATTTTTTAAATGAAAGTGCAACTTCCATAAATGATATTACAGGTTTTTCCTCATTGTTGAGGAAAATGACTGACTTCTGTATGGTAATGATGATTTCTATACTCGGCGCACCGAATCGGTGGTATCATGGGTTTGCGTGATTTTCGCGTGATGTTCGCTGATTGGTCAGCGCTAACGCATGTGAAGCGTGTGTCACGCAGCCGAAATTTTTAATCAGGCCTGTTGTATGCCATGTGTTCTCGTTTTTCCGTCTTATTTAAATGTAGTGATTACGTTTTATCCTTAAATCAGCCTTTTTCAATTACAATTAATTAGGAAGTGGCAAATAGTTAGATTTTGTGGGTTACAGTAGAAAGATTTATTTCCGGCACAGAACTAAAATGTGACAAGGCTGTGTGAATCAGGCTTTTTATAACGTCTCGACGAACTATTACGAGGACGCGGGGTGAACGCAACGTGATCACACCACCTGGTCGGCGCGACGAGTATAGCAAATGTAATAACATGTTCATTAATTTTCCCTCGTATAAAATACCAACCCCAAAAAATACTCCATTAATTGAAGTTCCCCAAAATACACCCCAATACAATAATTTACCCCCATTTTGGGGGAAAAAACCCCAATCTGGCAACACTGGACAATAGTATACACATATCATTCATTTTTATTTTAAAAGGAAATCGACCAGCGGTCTATTTTTTTTTATAATTAATGCATATTCCGCACTTTTTATAATTTTAAATCCATTTACGTTCGGTTGGTCCGTTTAAAAAAAATACGACACTTGTGGCGTTGTGTGGTTATTTTAATTATTTTTTTTTGTGCTACTCTGATCCCAATTTTATTGAGAGCCATGTCGTAATTTTCACGTAACGTTTTAGGATAATGGAACAAAAAATGACAATTTTTTACCGAAAAAATATCCCTGACACTTCAAAATCTAAAGCTGAACGCCGCTCGAGTGATTACGTGTGGAACTAATTAAGTCATCGACGAAAGAAAACGTTAATCCATTTTATGCAATTCAAAGGGATTTCTTAACATCTTTAAATATTTCGAAATAGGTAAACGATAGGTATAGGGGGAATGTTGAGTAATTCACCTTTATTTGTTACCTAGAATTCAAAAATGACAAAAAATAAAGTGTGTTTTATAAAAAAAAACTTTGATGTGTTTTTTTTATTGTTCTAGTAATAAATAAATTCCATTATAATATTATAATAATAACACAGTTACAAGGTTTTCCATAAAATGATCGCGTCGTATGAGGTGCCCCAGCCTGTATAGACTAATAGATATATATGTATACATACCACTTTATTCAAACTGATTTGTACAATTTATTTGCGTGTATAATTGATTGGTTTGGTTAGTCTGTCTGGACTATCGACCATAGGTCTTTCTGCCCACTAATAGATATTAAAAAATGTTTTTTAACAAAGTATTCAATGCAATATATATACTTAAAGTTGCACTTTTCTGGTTAAATGCGGCGATCCTTCAGCGGACAAGAACTCCAATCTCATCTTGGGTAGATTTAATACACCATATATTTAAAAAAAATGCGGCATAAGCGCTTTCACAGGATTGAGAATCGAAGATCCATCAAGGACTCAATAACATGTAATACAGTCGGGAGTCGCATATAAAGGCCGTACATCAGAGTTCCCGGCGCATTCACCATAAACGCAACCCGGGGGGGGAATCGAATGTAGACATTTTGCAGTACGTGGGAAGGTTTTAGTGATTTCAAACGTTCAAATCGAAATTATTAATTATGAAGTCGCAGAAATACGTCCTTTGAAGTGCACGATGTGTGAATAAGGAGTCTCAAACGTATACGGCGGAGTGGGTTTCGTTTCGAAGTTATAAAGCAGTTTTAGATTTAATTAATGCATCTGCAACAAGTATTAATAATGGAACATCATGTTAAGATGGAGACGTCATATATTCTTCTATTTGATATTGAATTCTCTTTTTTATAAGCTGTCATTTAAGATTAATTTTAACCTCAGTTCTTTCTGCCATTAATTAGTTTAATACATCATAAACTTTTGAGTTTCGAGCAACTATTTTATCTTTTGCGTGTAGTATTTTATCAAGACTAGCAAAACTTCTCATCATACTGTTTTTTTTTATATATCAAAGTCGCTTCTATTGTAAATACTATAATAATAAACTTTTACTTTCGAATGATGAATTGTGGAACTTGTCTGCCGGTTTCCGGCAAAGGTATTTTTTAATTAAAAGTTGCGACTCTCGGGAAAGCAATTAGGGAATCCGTCAGGTGGAGTCTTATATCCTGCACGTGCCGAGCGTGAAATTGCGACCCACCACTTGGGACAGGAATCTCGTCCCTGTTGTTACATTCATCACACATTCCGGCTTATAGTTTTTTTTTTCATTTATGATTTTAAAAAGGATTGTGCGGTTCGTTGCAATATGTTTCTCGTGCTTATTTTTATTGTGGTACCAAATGCACTCATCTCTAATCTTTCATATTAATATTTAAAATTCATTCCTCTCACAAATACAACCAATTTTTCTTTTCTGCGCGACTCGAAAATTGGCGAATGTAAATTGGATTGGGTAGCTGATTTCTAGCTAAACGTTTATTTTTTTCACTTAAAAAAAGGAATATTTAAAGTTTTATTTATTCTATTTAGTGACGTACTTTGATTTTCAACAGCTATCCTAGTTTCCAAGATATGATCATTTGCAGTTTTTTTAATAGATCACCCTGTATATTTTTACAATTTTAAATACACACCTTTTCAACAAGTACAATGATTTAGGGTTTGGTGGGTGTGCGACTTGTGGGTTTTTAAATAATTAATTAACACGTTGACCGCTTTCTCAGTCACCAGTGACTGACCCCGTAGTATTCCCATGGGGCCACGTCAGTCACCGATGACTGACAGCGAGTTCATAAAAAGACCGTAATTTCGTCTAAAAATTCATCAAAATGAATTAAATAAGCATATTCTTACTCATTTTATAAAATAAAACTTAAAAACGAAGAAAACTTTTTCTGACAACTTGTTGGCAGCCAATGTGTTAAATTAAAACTATTAAAATATTTATTAAGACGATTTACGAAGAAGAAATACTGCACATACTTACACGAAGATTTTACGTAGATAGATAGTATATTTTTCTTTGAACTCTAATATTTGAGAGAAAGACAGAGACAATACATTTATTGAGACACTTTTACAAATGACCTCAACAGGCAATTGACCAGAGGTCTTTCAGCCTCTAATATTTGATTTACCCTGAAACGTAATTAAAATTATTAAATTAATTAAATTTGTTTTTAGTCATTATAATACTTAATTTTGCGGAGTAATGAACAGGTTAAATATTTATATATTTCAGGCTACTTTTCCTTTTAATTTAATTTATTTAATGCTTCTGCAACAACTGAGGATTTGCAATTTTAATTAAAATAATTGTAACAAACTTCATTGTTTTAATTACGTGAATTTTTATTAAATAATTTACTGCGTAAATTATAAATTTTTTTCACCAACCTCGTATAGCTTTTTTGCTCTAAAACGTAAAATTCATTAAATTAGGGATATTAAAATTTTACTACATACATAAACATCTTTATTGGTCGTTAAATATTTGCATGATGTGGATTATATTATTTAATTATTTGCATATGGTCACTAGGAGGGATGTCGACTCGCGGATTTTCAGCCCTAGCCCTAGCGTTCTTGTCTTGATTTTAGTTTGTATAACGTAAAAAGAGAAAACAAAAAAATAAATTGATTGTTGATTCAACTGTATACGGAGCAACATCGATTATTATTTATTTAATTAAAAAAATAAACGTTATGATTATGAATGATACCAAAAAACAAACACAAAATATGGTGTTATTAATAGTCCTGAAAAATAGTCGTGACAAATAAATATCCTGAAAAACAGGTTCTTCAAAAACACCTGAAAAACAGACGTGATAAAGAAATATCTTGAAAAACAGGTTCTTCAAAAACACCTGAAAAACAGACGTGACAAAGAAATATCTTGAAAAACAGATTCTTCAAAAACACCTGATAAACAGACGTGATAAAGAAATATCTTGAAAAACAGGTTCTTCAAAAACACCTGAAAAACAGACGTGACAAAGAAATATCTTGAAAAACAGGTTCTTCAAAAACACCTGATAAACAGACGTGACAAAGAAATATCTTGAAAAACAGGATCTTCAAAAACACCTGAAAAAAATTCCCATTAAAAAGTTCTGTTCTGTTGGTGACGCAAATTTAATGGTGACGCCGGTCTCACGCACCGGGGTTTTCAACTGAAGATTTTTCGAAACGTGTTACTAACAGTTCATGTTTTTTTGTTTTTACGTTATGCTCTTTGACAATAAAACAAAGATATTTAATCAATTTAAGCTCTGCAATGCGGCAGCTACTCGAAATTGCAACAAAAAACAATACCGGAGAATAAAGTTATTCGACACACCCGGTCTCACAGACCAGTAGGGTCACCATTGGCGGGTTAAAAAGTCCTGAAAAAAGAGAGTCCGGACAACAAAATGTCCGGAAAAAAAACCCTGAAAAAACCGATCCAAAAATAAATCCTGAAAGAATATCCCAAAAAAAGGAAACAAATTAGGAAAAGTCCTGAAAAAGGTCCCTAAAAAGTCCTGTAAACGGTCCCTAAAAAGTCCTGAAAAAAGACTGAAAACAGTCTTAAAAAAAAGAGTAAAATAAGTCTTGAAAAGTTGTCCTAGAAAAAAGTTCTTTAATAAAAGTCCTAAAAAAGCCTTTAAAAAGTCTAAAATAATGAAGAAAATCCTGAAAAGAAAATTATATAAAATATCTCTGGAAAAGCCCTGAAGAAATGCCTTAAGAAGTACCAAAATATTTCTCAAAATAGTCTGAAAAAATGTCTAGAAAAAAATCCTAAAAAACGTCACGAAAATCATTTTCGAAAATTGTACTTTCCTAAAGAAAAACGTCATAAAAAAAGAATCCTTAATAAAGTCTAGTAAAAATTTCTAAAAATACAGTCCTTAATAAAGTCTAGTAAAAATTTCTAAAAATAGAGTCCTTAATAAAGTCTAGTAAAAATTTCCGAAAAAAGAATCTTTCATAGAGCCCAGTAAAGATTGCTGAAAGAAGACTCCTTTGAATAGTCCTGAAAAAAATCCTGAGAAATACCTCCTTTTCTCCACCTATATATAATTTTTCAATACTACAGTGTCTTTTATTATTGTTTAGTTGCGCCATTTGTTTATTTTTTGTTTACTGTTGTCAAATTTTGATAATTAACTTACATTGTTTTTAAATTTATTATATTATCATGTAAAAGGTTAATTCATTAATTAAATAAATAAATAAAAACAAGTTCGAAAAAGTGCTTCAAAAAAGTACCTGAAAGAAAACCTAAAAAAAAACCTGAAAAAACACTGAAGGAAAGTGGAAAAAATCCTTAAAAAAAATATTCGGAAGAAAGGTCCAAAAAGAGCATTGAAAAAAATCCTGAAAAAATTGTAGTGAAAAAAGTCCTTTGAGAAATATCCTGAAAAAACAGACCTGAAATAGTCCTACAAAAAAAATACAAGATAGCCTGAAAAAATGCTGTAAAAATATTCTACGTCCCAAAATTGTTTCGGAAAAAGTCGTGCAAAAAAATTCCTGATAAAAGTCTGGAAAATAGTCTGAAAAATAGGTTAAGTTTATAAGTTTTGAGTTTTCTTTTTTGAGTTGTTATACGAGGTTATGCCAAATAAAGGTTTTTCTTTAGTCTGAAAATTATTTGTCCTGAAAAAATCCTGCAAAAAGACCTTAAAAACGTCTCAAAAATGTCCTAAAACGTCTTGAAAAAAGTCCGAAAACAATTCTTGAAAGAAAAAGTTACTTGAGGAAAGTCTTGAAAAATGGTCTTAAAAAGTTCCGAAAAAAATGCTGAATACAGAAAATAAAATCTTGAAAAAAAAACGTCCTAAGCACTGTCATGCAAAAACTCTTTTTAGGAGTCCCAAAAAAAGTGATGAAAAAATTTCTTGCAAAAGTCCTGAAGAAAGAAATTCTGAAAAACGCCCCAAATAAAGAGTCCTGAAAGAATTTAAAAAAGTCAGAAATAAAGTCTTGAAAAAATTATTTGAGAAATATCCCGAAAGAAATATCCCGAAGAAAATCCCCAAAAAGGTCTTAAAAAAGACTTAAAAAAAGTTCTGAAAAAATGTCCTGAAAGAAAAATTACAAACACAAGATTCAATTTCTGAAAAAATCCTGTAAAAAAATCCTCAAAAAGACTGAAACGTCCTGAAAAAAGTCCGGAAACAAGTCTTGAAAGAAAAATTACCTGAAGAAAGTTCGGAAAAAAGATGTTAAAAAGTTCTTAAAAAGTTCCTTAAAAAAGTGCCAAAAAAAGTCTTGAGAAAGTCTCTTGAAAAAAAGTCCCCCTTATAAGTCCCTAAAAATAGTTCTTACAAAGGCCCTAAATAAAATCGTGTAAAAATATCTTCAAGCGAACGCCTTAAAGACGTCCCAAAATTGTTCTGAAAATAGTCCTGCAAACAAATTCTCCATAAAAGTCTCAAAAATCATTAAAAAGCCCTTAAAAACGTCCTAAAAATGTCTCGCAAAAATTCCTAAAATAAAAAGTTATGAGAAAAATTACTTGAAGAAATTTCGGAAGAAAAGATCTTAAAAAAAAGTGCTTAAAAATTCCTGAAAAAAGTGCTAAAAAATGTCTTGAGAAAGTCTCTCGTATAAAGTCCCTAAAAATAGTTCTTACAAAGGTCTTGAAAAAAATTTAAGAGAACGCCTTAACGACGTCCCAAAATTGTTCTGAAAATAGTCCTGCAAACAAATTCTCCATAAAAGTCTCAAAAATCATTAAAAAGCCCTTAAAAACGTCCTAAAAATGTCTCGCAAAAATTCTTAAAATAAAAAGTTCTGAGAAAAATTACTTGAAGAAAGTTCGGAAAAAAGATCTTAAAAAGTTCTTAAAAAATTCCCGAAAAAAGTGCTAAAAAAAGTTTTGAGAAAGTCTCTCGTAAAAAGTCCCTAAAAATAGTCCTGACAAAATCTTGTAAAAATATCTTTGAAAGAGCGCCTTAACGACGTCCGAAAATTGTTCTGAAAATAGTCCTGCAAACAAATTCTCCATAAAAGTCTCAAAAATCATTAAAAAGCCCTTAAAAACGTCCCAAAAATGTCTTGAAAGAAAAAATTGTGAGAAAAAGTACTTGAAAAAGTTTTGAAAAATGATCTTAAAGAAGTTCAGAAAAAAAGTATTAATAATAAAAAAAACTGTCCTGTGAAAAAGAGTCCCAAAAAAATTAGTCCTGAAAAAATTTCTTACAAAAGTCCTGAAGAAAGAAGTCCTGAAATAGCCCTGAATAAAGAGTCCTGAAAGAGGAATTAAAAAAAAAGTCAGAAATAAAGTCTTGAAAAAATTACTTGAAAAATATACCGAAAGAAAATCCCCAAAAAACGTCTTAAAAAAGACCTAAACAAAGTTCTGAAAAAATTGTCCTGACAAAAAATTACAAACACAAGATTTAATTTAGATTTGTCATTACTTTAATATGCTGAAAGAGCCACTGTCAAAAAATGAATAACTTACGCGCCTTTTTGGATTTATGATTTTTTTAGTGACAACCGTGGAACAACAATCTGTTCGATATTTGAAATAAAATTGCAGTATTTACGCTCTTTTGACATTTTGTTTTTGCCAAATATACAAAGGCACTGCATAAATAAAATTAAACATTTCTAGCGCCCTTTTGGACTTGATTTTTGATTTTTTTACTGCTAGCCACGGGTCAGTCTGTTCGTAATGTTTAAATAAATTGTTATCAACATATTCACGCTGTTTTGAAAGTTTGTATTTGTTGTATATACCTTCAGGAAGGCACTGCATATGTAAAACAAAAAAGTTTTAGCGCCATTTTTGACTTATGATTTTTTTAGTGTCAATTATGGAACAATGATGTGATCGATATTTTTAATAAAATTGTTTCATAACACTTCTCGCGCTTTTTTGACAGTTTGTATTTATCAAATACACTTTCAGAAAGCCACTGCATGCATAAAATTTAAAATCTCTAGTGCCCTTTGGGACTTATGATTTTTTTAGTGTCAACCATGGAACAATGATGTGATCGATATTTTAAATAAAATTGTTCACGCTATTTTGACATTTTGTTTATGTTAAATATACTTAGACAAAGGCACTGCATAAATAAAATTGTAAATTCGTAGCGCCCTTTTGGCTGACGCGCCGAGAAAATCCGTGGCTAACTTATCGTCGGTCCATTTTATTTATTCATTTGCGGATTTTATATTTAAAAAAAAATCAAGATTGTAGTGCAAACAAACACAAATTATATTCTAGCCGTTAAATACAATGATTCACAAATGCATTTATCGAAAACAGGAACACATTGTACTGCGACGAAGATATTAAACAGAAATGCAGTTCCTATCGATCGATTTCAGGAAAGGTTAAAGTATTTACTGATCCACGTTTATGAGCCGAAGATAATAGAGTTTCGGATGTCTTTCAGAGAGACTGATAGAAGGTAATGTAACTCTGCAGACAGCAGCGGAAACCGAGAACAGCTTTAAATTTGCGAAAGTACATTTCTTGCTTAAATGCAATTATATATTTTCAGTTCACCGGAAACGAACAATATACAGGGTATCTCATTTCAAGTGTGCCAAACGAATGTGAGTGGATAATGTTATTCTGAACAAAAAAGTTTAAATAAACATAAGTCCGATTTTTTTCCGTTAAAGAAATAAATAATCTTATTTATTATTTTTAAGAACGATTTTTAAGAACGATCCACGTAAAAAGAAATTTTGCTTGTCTCGGTTCCTGTAAGTCTCGCAAATAATTTTCATGAACAAAATTAAATTAAATTTAATCGTTTTTCGGCATTTCCAGCTTATTTAAGAACGATCCACTTAAAAATAAATTTTGCTTGTCTCGGTTTCTGTAAGTCTCACAAATAATTTCTATGAACAAATAGTCTTCAGAACGGTCTACGGACTTGAAAAAATACGAAAATAAATTTTTGAAGAAAAATTAAATTTAATCGTTTTTCGGCATTTCCAGCTTATTTAAGAACGATCCACGTAAAAATAAATTTTGCTTGTCTCGGTTCCTGTAAGTCTCACAAATAATTTTCATGAACAAATAGTGTTCAGAATGGTCATCAAAATGTATTAGATTTCCAATGATTTGCCACAACGGCTTAGGGTGTGGTTCCAATACGATGGAGCACCAGCCCCGTATGCAAGATATATGAGAAATTGACTGAACATTCAGTGGATTGAACGAGCAGCGTTTATTATCCGCTCTTGTAATTGTTCTTTTGTATTTATTGGAACGCTATACACTTTTTATTTCATGTCTCCCCAGAAATAATAGTTCATAAGTGTAAGATCTGGAAATCAAAGTGGTCACGGAAAAAGCCCTGCTCGTTCAATCCACCTATCAGGAAATTGAATGTTTGGCCAATTTCTGATATTTCTTGCGTACGGGGCTGTTGCTCTATCGTGTTGGAACCACATCCTAAGTTGTTGTGCAAATAGCTAAACATCGGCAATTGCTTTAAATTCATTGAAATCTAAAAAATAAATAATTTTATATCGATCGAAAAATCTTTGATAAACATTGGACATATGTTTATTTGAACTTTTCTGTTCAGAATAACATTATTCACTTCTTGTTTACGTTTGGTACACTCGAAACGAGATAATATGGGTAGAAATGACACGAATGAAATAAAAAAAAAATTCGCTTTGTCATTTTCAAAAGAATTTTAAAATAAATTTACTGGCAGAAAAAAATTAAATATTATTATCCTTAACAATATTAAGTATAATTAAAACAATTAACGCCCTTTTGAAATTATAATTTTTTTAACAATGATCGGTTCGATATTTTAAATAACATTCTTCATAACACTTGTCACGCTTTTCTGACAGTTTTTATTTCCTCTTTACGTCCAGAAAGGCACTGCATAAATACAATTTAAAATTCCTAGCGCCTTTTTGGAGTTGGAGATTTTTTTATTGATAGAGAAAAAAATAAATATTATTATCCTTATCCTGTGATTTTTTTCAATTCAGTTCAATTATATGCATTACCACGTAGTAAGGGTCGCAACCATCCTTTTATCCGTTTGCTGTTACGTACATTTTTTTTTTCACATTACATTCAATTTACATATTTTAACAACTTCAAGTTGGGCGACCCTGCAATTTTAATTTATACAAACTTGTTGCTTAAAAAAATACCGGCCGCAAACACGTACCACCCTTTCATCCCGATTACTCCTATCGTAACCCGAAAATTATTAACGCGGATCCGCTTTATAGAAAATTTAGTGCGACTCGGCGGCCCTTTAACGGACCATCGATTTTCCCGTTAAAAGGGCCGGCGGCGCTCTGAAGTTTCACTCCGCAACAGTCTTACCAATAACTACAAAGTTTTCGTCTTAAATTTTCTATTGGCCTCGCGCCTCCCCACCTGAAGTCGAGAATACTCAAAGTTGGTAATGGCTAATTCTCTTATTTATTCGCCCTTAAAATGAACGAAGTTTTTAAATTAGATATTTATTATGTATTGGATGGAAAGAAAACACGGGCGCGTTTAAATCGTTGAAACACTTGGAGTTAATTATTTATTTATTGGATTTACCTAAAGATACTGCCGCAACGTTAATGGTATTATAGTAATTTACGATACAAGTAACGTTATGAAGGTTTTAAACTCTCGAGTAAAATAAAAACAAATAACGTTACGTATATCGTAACACGGTTTATTTTATCTTATTTCTATTTCTTTTTAGTTAAAAAAAATGGTGATGTGGCCATCATGTTACTTTCTTCGACTTGATGGTATCATTTATATTTACGCTTTCATGATTCATTTTCAATTTAAATAAACATCGAACATTTTGTAGACTCGGATGAAACTGACGTTTAAAACGTCAAAATTATGAAAAATTATAATTCAAATTGAAAAACTCTGTTTACTCAAAAACTAACGAGAATTGGAAAAAAACTTATTCTTTAGAAGTTGTTCATTTTGGCATTCTCCATAATTATTATTCACATAAATTTGCTGTAACTATTATCGTTTTATAATTATAAACCAAAAATTAAAAAAAAAAAAATTTCTCGAATAGCAATGATTTTATGAAAAATATTTTCAGATAAAAGATGTTCATTTCCATGTTGTCTTTAAAGTTTGTTTAAATGTTTTTGTGATATTTCTCATATTTAACAAAATATTGGCAAAAAACCAAAAACAGTTAAGGTAAACACCCACTTCCGGTGTACTAAATTTTACCAAAAGCTTTTCAGTTCTTCAGATTATCAAATAAGACGTATGTTCAAAGTTTCATATCAATTGCTGTATTAGTTTTTGAGATACAGCGCACACAGAGAGACAGACACACACACACACACACAGAGACACAAAAAAAATCTAGAAATTATTGAAATGGCATCTAGGGACCTCAAAACGGATATTTCCGTCAAAATTTTTTTTTGAAAAAAACACGATCACAACACTTTCTCGTACTTCGTAACGGAGAAAGTAAAAAATGTTTAATGAAGACCGTAAAAAAGCGAAATCATGTTTGTTTGCCAATATTTCCATAGCAACGAGTTGCGTTAAGACACGTATAAAATAAAATGTTTAACTATTGCATTTATTTAAGTCGAAAGGTAAAGTTATAGAAATTGAATTAATTAATTTATTGGATTTGTCTTAAGTACCTTCGCGTTGGAGTGATGTTATAGTATATTACATAACAAAAGCTGTAAAAAGGAAAATTCGCTTTATGTGCTATACTTTACATACGACCACACTTTTATATGCTTAAAGTAAAGGCAAATTGAAATGCAATCTTTTCAAAGTGATGTTTACATTTCAAGGCTTAACTTGATTACTAATAAATTCAGATTAATGATTGGCTATGATGAATTGTCAACAACGTTTCCATGGCAACCGTACGTAATACTATTACCGCACACTTTTTCTTTTTATTACATATTGAAATAAGTAATGATTCGCTTTCGATGGGAACAGTGTGAACAGGTGAAAAATTCAACACAATTTTTCCCTGCGAAAAAAAATTCCATAACGGTAGAAACTCCATCTATTGCCTGAATGCTGCACTGAACCAAATCCGAGTGGCTTAACCAGCGGCGGCAAATTTAACAATAATAATCTCCGTTTTCTCATCAGCAACTGACTACACTGATGAGACCTGAAAGTTCGAAACCGGTCTGTAGGGGTTCTGATGGGGGAACAATATTTAATATTTAATATTTGGCGTTAAATAAATGCAATAGTTAAATATTAAACTCGACGCGAAAGGTAAAAAAATTGTGAATTACACTGAAGCCTGCCGAATTGAATAATTCAAGGCAATCCCTTATGGTGGCCGCGCCGGGAACATCCATAACACCTAAACCCATAAATCCCGTACATCCTCGCACGACCCACTGTAAACACACTCTAAAATTACACGTACCAATCCACGCCCACGCGCCTTGTGCACACACGTGTAACAGGATTTAATTAAGCATTATTGCCCATTAAATCCGTAATTAATCGGCGATACAATCTTGACTAATTGAGGCATGTAATGTGTGCCGTAGTATAAAATCGTTATTCGGGGATTCAATGTGTAAATCTTTCGTCGAATTCGGTAGAATTTCCTTTGTCTTTTCCGCGTCTTATTCCAAATCGGGAAATTTCCTTGTAAGTGATTAAATAATTCGCAAGATGCATAAAGGGCAAAGAGGGATCATTAATGGGATTGCCATATGGCAGACTTCGTTAAAAGTTTGCTTGGGGAAAATTTATTTTCTCGAGTCCTTGTTAGCATCGTTTAAAGTATGCTTGAGCTTCTACAAAACTATTCGAAGTAAATAATGTTTTTATGTATAAAAAGCTTCTTAATTGATTCGTTTCGTATTTTTTTATTATCTGTAAATTTTAGTTACCAAATTATCAATTCGGGCTTGCAAAGAAGTCGTAGATGTTTTTGAATTTATCGCTAAAAATATCGCGCGATTTTGATTGTTAATCTACTGGCACAGTCCATATTAATTCGGGCGGGCAAAGAAGAAATCTTACCTTCATACCCTCATTATGTATGTGAAATTTTAGGAAAACGAATGAAACCCGTATTATAAAATTCCTGGCCCGAGATACAGGCCGCTAAAAATATCGCTTTGGCCGTCATTAAGCCCCAGTGCCACGTCAAGGCATCGCCATTAACTGGGGTCAACCGGCGGATAACGATATCCGCCGGAGGAGTCAAAGACCAAGTCCGATGTTCAAGCCACAAAATTACATATAACATTGGAGCACTGAGAATTCGTACCACAACAGTAGACCTAGTACGGATTTCTGGGAAAATCGACTGGTAGGACAGCTTCGCTCTACCTGCCTGCTCCCTCGTCCATCAGAAAATTTCTCACCATCCCTAGCAGGTAGCCTGCGATTTTCCTGCTGGCTAGCACGTCCACGATTACCCTCCATTACTCAATGTACTGAGATAACACGTTGATTTTTTTGTGCCGCAGTGAATTTGCGTTTGCGGCCCTGCGGCATATGAGTTGTGTCGCATTTTAGGACAAAATTCAACTGGTGGCCTGAAGGACTTGTTTTTTTCTGTATTAAGATGACGATCGACGTGTTAAACGAGTTCTTAACGTCTACAGCTTCCTGTACTCCCAGGAGGCCCACATTAGCCCGATATCCCATCCTGTCGACCTTGAGAAAGGTTCCTTTCTGCTCCCATCCTGCTGACCTTGAGAAGGGTGTCTACTAGAGATGGACGATATTTCACATACCTGTGAGTTTTCACTAGTATTAACAACCAATAGGCAAATTTCACTGCTACTAGAAACCACTGCAACTTAAAATCACTGCTACTTAAAATCACCGCTACTTAAAATCACTGATACTTAAAATCAACGCTACTTAAAATCACTGCTACCTTAAATCACAGCTACTTAAAATCACTGCTACTTAAAATCACTACTACTTAAAATCACTGCTACCTTAAATCACAGCTACTTAAAATCACTACTACTTAAAATCACTGCTACCTTAAATCACAGCTACTTAAAATCACTGCTACTTAAAATCACTACTACTTAAAATCACTACTACTTAAAATCACTGCTACTTAAAATCACTGTTCCCTTAAATCATAGCTACTTAAAATCACTTCTACTTAAAATCACTGCTATTGAAACTGTGACTAAAACTGTGATTGCTCCTTAAAATCACAACTGTTACCTAAAAACGTGATTGTAAGAAGACAATGAAGAATAGCATTTCCAAATATGATTTTATATTCAATACTGTATCCTCCTATTTACTCCTACTCTTATGTTCAAATTACGATGTTCATCAACTGAAAAACAAATATATAAAAACAATTTTGTGACTTATGTGACTTATGTAAGACTTGTCAATAACATCAATAAATGAAATGAAATTTCTACAAATGGTAAACCCAAAACGATTCAAAATTCATTTTAATTTAAGATTCAGTGCGAATATATAAACATATAGTTTGAAATTTTGAAATTGCAAACTTCATTAACTAAAAATAAAAAATTAAAACAATTCACTAAACTGCGAAAATCTCCAAATGCTCCTCCTTATTCAAGTGCTCAAAAAATTAAAACAAAAGTCTTCAAAAATCCATATCTCTGTTGAAAATTGTTGGATTTAGAAAAACCAAATTGATTTTAAATAAGCGATACTTCGGCCATTGAGGATAATTTTTGATAGAATTGTTCCTGCATGTTTTATATTTTCTTATGCGATGTTTTTGTTAAGTGCTCAAAAAATTAAAATAAAAATTTTCTAAAATCTATATCTCTATTAAAAATGTTTAATTTACAAAAAACAAATTGATTTTAAATAAGCGATATTTCGACCATAAAGGATGATTTTTAATCGAATTTTTCCGGCGTTTTTTATATTTTTTTCTGCGATATTTTTGTTCAGGTGCTCAAAAAATTAAAACAACCATTTTCAAAAATCCAGATTTCTATTGAAAATTATTGAATGTACAAAAGCCAAATTGATTTTTTTATATTTTTTTCTGCGATGTTTTTGTTAAAGTGCTCAAAAAATTAAAACGAAAATTTTCAAAAATCCATATCTCTATTGAAAATTGTTGAATTTGCAAAAACCAAATTGGTTTTGAATAAGCAATACTTCGGACATTGAGGATGATTTTTAATGGAATTTTTCCTCCGTTTTTTATATTTTTTTCTGCGATGTTTTTATTCAGGTGCTCAAAAAATTAAAACAAAATTTTTAAAAAATTCTTTTCTCTATTGAAAATTGTTGAATTTACAAAAACCAAATTGATTTTAAATAAGCGATACTTCGGACATTGAGGATGATTTTTTATGCAATGTTTCTTGCGTTCTTATATTTTTTCTGCGATGTTTTTGTTCAGGTGCTTAAAAAATGAAAACAACAATTTTCAAAAATCCATATTTCTGTTGAAAATTTTTAAATTTACAAAAACCAAATTGATTTGAAATAAGCGATACTTCGGCCATTGAGTTTTTAAGGATGATTTTTATTGAAGTTTTTCCTGCGTTTTTATATTTTTTTCTGCGATGATTTTGTTTGGGTGCTTAAAAAAATAAAACAACAATTTTCAAAAATCCATACCTCTATTGAAAATGATTGAATTTACAAAAACCAAATTGATTTTGAACAAGCGATACTTCGGCCATTGAGAATAATTTTTCATGGAATTTTTCCTGCGTTTTTATATATTTTTGCGATGTTTTTCTTCAGGTGCTCAGAAAATTAAAACAAAAATTTCCAAAAATCCATATTTCCATTGAAAAGTTTTGAATTTACAAAAACCAAATTGATTTTGAATAAGCGATACTTCGGCCATTGAGAATAATTTTTTACGGAATTTTTCCTGTGTTTTTATATTTTTTTTCTGCGATGTTTTTGTTCAGGTGCTCAAAAAATTAAAACAAAAATTTTAAAAAATCCTTATCTCCATTGAAAATTATTGATTTGCAAAAACCAAATCGATTTTGAATAAGCGATACTTCGGCCATTGAGGATGATTTTTTATGGATTTTTTCTTGCCTTCTTATATTTTTTTCTGCGATGTTTTTGTTCAGGTGCTCAAAAAATTAAAACAGCAATTTTCAAAAATCCATATTTCTATTGAAAATTTCTGAATTTACAAAAACCCAATTGATTTTCAATAAGCGATACTTCGGCCATTGAGGATGCTTTTTGATGGATTTTTTCTTACGTTTTTTTATATTTTTTTCTACGAGGTTTTTGTTCAGGTGCTCAAAAAATTAAAACAAAAATTTTCAAAAATTCTCATGTCTATTGAAAATTGTTAAATTCACAAAAACCAAATTGATTTTTAATAAGTGATATTTCGGACGTTGAGGATGATTTTTTTTTATGGAATTTTTCTGCGTTTTTTATTTTTTTTTTCTGCGATGTGTTTGTGATCATAGTCACAGTTAAAAATCACTGATTTTAGTTAGTAGCAATATGAATCAACTTCGTACGTGTGTCATAAACACTAATTTACACCCTATATACTATTCTTTTTAAGATATTTGAAATGATTTTTGCATTATTTATATATTTTTATAGAAAAAAAACGGAATGTATTGAAATCTATTTACACGACGCACGACGATCGCGATTGATTGATTGATTGATGAACTCAAGGGCCAACTAAACTGAACTAGCGGTGCACTTTCATTGTTACAAAGTAGGGTTTTGTGAGGGTCGTCACGCGAACACCATTAATTTCACTCCGATTTCTTTCACTTGTTGCGTAGAGGGCCGAGGGTGGAGCGGCCTGAATCGCAAGTGACGAGACGACCTCACGTGGCAAGGGCGAACACCATGTTCCAGAGTAAATAACTAATTAATAACTTTAATTAAGACACCGACCTTTGAAACAATTTGAGACGGTACACGCACTACGTCAGTATTTCATTAGATGATATCAAGTTTCGGCGAGTAACTAAATTAATTAGATGAAGATGAAAAGTAGCCTGAATACACGAATAAACAACCTGTTTACAAGATAAGTCTTGCAGGTTGAATATTCATATATTCATCGTCTTTATTTAATACGTCTGCAACAAATAAGGGTTTTCAATTTTACTAACTGAATTAATTTCTTGCATGATGTTTTCATTTATTCAGGCTATTTGCGTCCGTATTTAATGCATCTGTAACAAGTTTAATAATTAATATATATATATATATATATATATATATATATATATATATATATATATATATATATATCATATCTTTATTATCAGGTTAGTTCTTACAATAGTGTTTTACAAATTTTTAATTCTATTAATTGAGAATAAGACATCAAATCAATATACTCGTTTATATATGTCTCGACAGTACTTCAATGTTGACTTCATTTATAGAAGAGGATGTAGTAACTTTTAAATTATTGTAATGGAACGGTTAGACAAATACTAATTTATTTTTTGAGAGATTTTGACCTTTTTTTTTAAGAAAAAGTGAGACATTAATTAATCATATAGAGATTTTGACCTTTTATTTAGTGGTACTGGCAGAAATCATGACAATCGGAGGATCGGATATTGGATTTCAAGCAACAGTTTACCTCAATTAATGTAAAATTGCTTCGCTTGTATTAAAAAAAAATAGCCTTGATTTAATTCAATCAATGCTTCTGCAACCATTTTGATTGCTTTTCTTGAATTAAAAAAAGAAAATTAGCCTTTATTTAATTCATAAAATGCATCTGCAACCATTTAATTGCCTTCCTTGATTGTAGATAAATCAAATAATATTTATTCTATATAAAAATAACTTTTTTCTTCGATTAAGTTCTCATTCAGCACTCCGTGAAACGTATTGTAATATGTAAATAACTTCATTTCAATCCAAGTATTTTCGCAAATGAAACGATTCACGCTTTAAATTTAATGAAACAGTTTCCAGCGGAAATAACGTTTCCATAGAAATCCCATTGTTTGCTAAAGTTTAAACATGCATTAATCACTTTATTTAATAAAATTCCTCGTCGCAATTTTCCGAAAATAACTCGTAATCTCGTTAGTGTCAATCATGAAATTTCTGAAAGTGTAACGAACTGCCGTTGTCAGGTTCTGGGAGAAGAACAGCGTATTGTTTCAATAATTGAATTAAATCCGTTAAGGAATGGAAATAATTTATTTTCCTGCGTTTCGATTTAAGTGTTTGAATACGAATGTAATATTCACTTCGCAAATACAATTTATGCATGAAACAGAAGGATTTCATATAAATCACAAAATTTACTTAAATTCAAACGATAAACGATTTAGTCTATTTGTGAAAAATCAACTCTACATCGGGCAGTAAATTTAATTAATTAATGATTGTATTGAGAGAGGGCGCATGTGAGACTGTGTGACCTCTGAGGCGTAATTGGCAAGCGACCCAGTCTAGCAAACTAGAGGTTACATGTTCTATCCCTGTCACACTTATAATCCGATTATGTATGATTATTTTCGAAATTATTTGCATTTGCAAGTAATAAATTTAAATTTTTTTTTTCTGATTAGAAAAAAAAAGGACAATCTTTTGTATCATTCAATATCTGTGCCGAGTGGTACTAGCCAGGGAAGCCACCCATCACTAGATTTTATAATTTCATCTGATTAGAGCGCGTATTTGTGAAAAATTTCAATTATTTTGGCGACTAGAAAAAAATACGAAAACAATTGCCATCGACTTGAAACTTTCTAAAATTACTGTAAATTCATTCGTGATATTAATTCTGTGAAAAACTGCATACATCACATCATTAGATTTTGTATTAATTTCATCTGATTAGAGCGAGTATTTGTACAAAATTTCAATTATTTTGGCGACTAGAGAAAAATACAAAAATAATTGCCATCGACTTAAAACTTTCTAAAATTACTCTAAATTCATTAGAGATATTGATTCTGTGGAAAACTGCATACATCATATCACTAGATTTTGTAATAATTTCATCTGATTAGAGCGCGTATTTGTGAAAAATTTCAATAATTTTGGCGACTAGAAAAAAATATAAAAACAATTACAATCGACTTAAAATTTTCCAAAATTACTCCAAATTCACTCGAGATATTGATTCTGTAAAAAACTGCATACATCACGTAACTAGATTTTATAATAATTTCATCTGATTGGAACGCGTATTTGTGAAAAATTTCAATAATTTTGGCGACTAGAAAAAAATACAAAAACAATTGCCATCGACTTAAAACTTTCTAAAATTGCTCTAAATTAATTAGAGATATTGATTCTGTGAAAAACTGCATACATCACATCACTATATTTTATGATAATTTCATCTGATTAGAGCGCGTATTTGTGAAAAATTTCAATTATTTTGGCAACTAGAAAAAAAAAACAAAAACAATCGCCATCCACTTGAAACTTTCTAAAATTACTGTAAATTCATTCGTGATATTAATTCTGTGAAAAACTGCATACATCACATTACTAGATTTTGTAATAATTTCATCTGATTAGAGCGCGTATTTGTGAAAAATTTCAATTATTTTGGCAACTAGATAAAAATACAAAAACAATCGCCATCGACTTGAAACTTTCTAAAATTACTGTAAATTCAGTCGTGATATTGATTCTGTGAAAAACTGCATACATCACATCACTAGATTTTGTAATAATTTCATCTGATTAGAGCGCGAATTTGTGAAAAATTTCAATAATTTTGGCGACTAGAAAAAAATACGAAAACAATTGCCATCGACTTGAAACTTTCTAAAATTACTGTAAATTCATTCGTGATATTAATTCTGTGAAAAACTGCATACATCACATCATTAGATTTTGTATTAATTTCATCTGATTAGAGCGAGTATTTGTACAAAATTTTAATTATTTTGGCGACTAGAGAAAAATACAAAAATAATTGCCATCGACTTAAAACTTTCTAAAATTACTGCAAATTCATTCGTGATATTAATTCTGTGAAAAACTGAATACATCACATCACTAGATTTTGTAATAATTTCATCTGATTAGAGCGCGAATTTGTGAAAAATTTCAATAATTTTGGCGACTAGAAAAAAATACGAAAACAATTGCCATCGACTTGAAACTTTCTAAAATTACTGTAAATTCATTCGTGATATTAATTCTGTGAAAAACCGAATACATCACATCACTAGATTTTGTAATAATTTCATCTGATTAGAGCGCGTATTTGTGAAAAATTTCAATAATTTTGGCGACTAGAAAAAAATACAAAAACAATCGCCATCGACTTGAAACTTTCTAAAATTACTGTAAATTCATTCGTGATATTAATTCTGTGAAAAACTGCATACATCACATCACTAGATTTTGTAATAATTTCATCTGATTAGAGCGCGTATTTGTGAAAAAAAAAACAATTTGGCGACTAGAAAAAAATACAGAAACAATCGCCATCGACTTGAAACTTTCTAAAATTACTGTAAATTCATTCGTGATTTTGATTCTGTGAAAAACTGCATACATCACATCACTAGATTTTGTAATAATTTCATCTGACTGGAGCGCGTATTTGTAAAAAAATTCAATAATTTTGACGACTAGAAAAAAATTCAAAAACAATTGCCATCGATTTAAAACTTTCTAAAATTACTCTAAATTCATTAGAGATATTGATTCTGTGAGAAACTGCATACATCACATCACTAGATTTTGTAATAATTTCATCTGACTGGAGCGCGTATTTGTAAAAAAATTCAATAATTTTGACGACTAGAAAAAAATACAAAAACAATCGCCATCGACTTGAAACTTTCTGAAATTACTGTACATTCATTGGTGATATTGATTCTGTGAAAAACTGCATACATCACATCACTAGATTTTGTAATAATTTCATCTGATCAGAACGCGTATTTGTGAAAAATTTCAATAATTTTGACGACTAGAAAAAAATTCAAAAACAATTGCCATCGACTTAAAACTTTCTGAAATTACTCTAAATTCATTAGAGATATTGATTCTGTGAAAAACTGCATAGGTCACATCACTAAATTTTACAATAATTTAATCTGATTAGAGCGCGTATTTGTGAAAAATTTCAATAATTTTGACGACTAGAAAAAAATACAAAAACAATCGCCATCGACTTGAAACTTTCTAAAATTACTGTAAATTCATTCGTGATATTGATTCTGTGAAAAACTGCATACATCACATCACTAGATTTTGCAATCATTTCATCTGATTAGAGTGCGAATTTGTGAAAAATTTCAATAATTTTGGCGACTAGAAAAAAATACAAAAACAATCGCCATCGACTTAAAACTTTCTAAAATTACTCTAAATTCATTCGAGATATTGATTCTGTAAAAAACTGCATACATCACATCACTAGATTTTGTAATAATTTCATCTGATTAGAGCGCGTATTTGTGAAAAATTTCAATAATTTTGGCGACTAGAAAAAAAAACAAAAACAATCGCCATCGACTTGAAACTTTCTAAAATTACTGTAAATTCATTCGTGATATTAATTCTGTGAAAAACTGCATACATCACATCACTAGATTTTGTAATAATTTCATCTGATTAGAGCGCGTAT
Organism: Ocypus olens; assembly: GCA_910593695.2. Lineage (NCBI taxonomy): Eukaryota > Metazoa > Arthropoda > Insecta > Coleoptera > Staphylinidae > Ocypus > Ocypus olens. The sequence goes on from OU343053.1 coordinate 50,022,616, forward strand.
TTGTGAAAAATTTCAATAATTTTGGCGACTAAAAAAAAATACAAAAACAATTGCTGTCGACTTAAAATTTTCCAAAATTGCTCTAAACTCATCCGAGATACTAATTTTATGAAAAACTGCATACATCACGTCACTGGATTTTAAAATAATTTCATCTGATTAGAGCGCGTATTTGTGAAAAATTACAGTAATTTTGGCGACCAGAAAAAAATACAAAAACAATTGCCATCGACTTGAAACTTTTCAAAATTACTCTAAATTCATTCGAGATATTGATTTTGTAAAAAATCCCTTGTAGTTAGCAATCTTCTTAGATTTTTTTAATATTATTGGTCTACGAAGGTGCCAAGAAATCGATTTTCACATTCTGGGCGATTCTAGAGGAAAGTATGCTCTTTCAAAGGAAACAAACCGTAGATTGCTATATTTATAAATAGCTTCGCAAATTGTACTTGAAATGAATAATTAAAACTTAAAAACGTGAAATACCATAATCAAGATGAAAAATATGGGATTTTGACAAAAGTAATATATTTTTTATAAAATGAAACACCGAATTCAATTTATTACGATTCCAAAAATTCTAAAATGCACTGATAACGGAATACAAATGCTGCACCACATTTGTCTTTTCTGAATAACGAAATTAGTCAATATTAGGTAATAAACTAAGTTAACATTTAATTTCAAAATAAATACTGGAGAGTGAGAAAAAAGCGAAAACTGATAAGAATAGTTGTAACCATAGCAAATTTAATCTTAATTTTTTTAATTTAATTTTAAAATGGTGATTTACCGTAATAAATGTGTTATTATTATTATTATTATTAACATGCAGGCGTAACGCATCTAACTTGTTTTCTACAAAAAGGTAAACCCGCCCGCATATTAGTTTTAATTTGTAACATATTTATGTTATAATAAACCTTTCAGCATTATAATTTTATGCATGAACTAACTAATTTAAACTAAACACGATGCACGAATGTAATCACGTTGTACAATTCGTGTTGTTCATTTAATTCCACCCTCTAGTTAACATTAATGGTTGCTCGAGTATTATTTCAGTGCTTAGGCTTTGCATTGTTGTTAACAAGGGACCGACGTGACCCTTCATGCTCGATTTCCGTGACCAGATTATTTATCGGGGAAATGCATTTTAAACGTGAGATGCTTGCTCAGATATTCTAATTAGAAACTACGTGGTTTAATAATTTCAGAATATCATAAAGAAAACATATTGTAGATTCGAAAACGTAGAAATAATTGCTTGTATTGATAATTTTACAGAAACAAAAGTATCCTATAAAAAATAAAATATGCAATCTCATTATTTATAATTTAACAGAAACAAAAGTATCCTATAAAAAATAAAATATGCAACCCACAACCGAGATTTCGGGATCGCGTAAAAAAAATTACTATTTTATAAAACTAAAATTAAAATGTAATATGAGCGTAATTCCCCGGTTATTGATAGCTATTTTCGCATGAGTAAATAAATTGCGAATCCGCCTACTATTTAAGGGTTAAAGGGTTACTGGTTATTAAGCGGTGCAGGTGTAATTATAGGGTAGGATTAAGGCCGGTAAGGTTAGCGTATAGGTTGGTTAATTAAAGGGGAATTTAACAAATCTGCTTGTTTATTCTCTTCGAATATGTCATGGTTAGTTTATCCCTTAGTTATAAATATATTGGCGCATTCACCATTTCTAAATTTTAATGATTCTCGATAAATCAAACGCTAAGTATGTAATTACCATAAGCCTATAGATGTACAGTCAATCCACAATTTCAATTATTTTTGCTCGAGTCCACGCGAATTCCCTTTTTAAAATGACAAGAATTCGAAGTCCAATATGGCACTGTTTGACACGTTTCAAATTTATTTTTTTAACAACAACGTGCAGATAAGAGTCTACTTAAACGATTTAAACGATGAAATTTTGGGTAAAATTGTTTATAACTTTTTTATGATTTTTTTTTTCGCGGGTCCACCCAAACCATATATATAATATGGCAAACTTTCAAAGGCCAAAATGACACTGTTTGACGCGTTTCAAATTCAATTTTTTTATAGCAACGTGCAGATAAGAGTCTATTTAAACGATTTAAACGATTAAATTTTTGGCAATATTTTTTATAAATTTTTTATAATTTTTTTTCGCGGGTCTACCTGAACTATATATTTATATAATATAGCAAACTTTCAAAGTCCAAAATGGCACTGTTTGACGCATTTACAATTTTACCCAAAATTTCATAAATCATTAATATTGAAGAAATTAATGAACGATTTTTCAGTAATAAACGATTTTTTGTTAATAAACGATTTCTCTTTAATAAACAATTTTTCATTAATGTTACGATCAACGAAAAAAGTCGCGAAATCTTGTAACCAACTGGTGTGTTCATTGGCGATTAATTATCTTAACAATTAACGCAATTGCACAAGCAAATGTCTCGATCATTAATCGCTATCATTAATACACTCGTTGGTTAAACAACTATTAAACAGAAGATGTTCCTTTTTTTTTGGCTTCAATATTTATTTAAATATTTTCATAATATTTTTCATGTTTGAAAAATTAACAGAAAAAAAACCATTAAAATGAACATTCGGTGTATCAAATTATACCAAAACCTTTTTTTTCGGGACATTTTTTCCGAGACTTTCTCAAAACTTCTTTTCGTGAGTTTTTTCAGCAATTTTTTTCGGGATTTTTATTTTCATCATATTTTTCAGGATTTTTCTTCAGGACTTTTCTTTGAGACTTTTTCAGCACTTTTATTCGCGACTTTTTTTACACTTTTTCTATTGATATTTTTTTAGTTCTTACAAGACTTATTTTAAGACTTTCTTCACAGAACTTTTTTCAGCACTTTTATTATCATGATTTGTTCTTCAAGACCTTTTTCATGAACTTGAGAACTTTTTCAGGATTTTTTTTTCAGAACCTTTTTCGGGACTTTTTTCAAGATTTATTCCGAATTTTTTTAAGAATTTTTTAGGTTTTTTTAAGTCTTTTTTTAGGATTCTTTTCAGGACTTTTTCAGGACTTTGTTGCAAAACTTATTTCGGGACATTTTTTCCAGGACTTTTTTCAAATCTTGTTTTAGGATTCTTTGCAGGACTTTGTTTCAAGCCTTTTTTCAAAATTAGTTTTCAAGACTTTACTGGACTTTTTTTCAGGACTTTTTCAAGCCTTGTTTTCAGAATTTTCTCAAGACTTTTATCAGGATTTTACTTCAGGAATTCTGGAATTTTTTTCTAAACTTTTCGCAGGACTTCATTTTATGCATTTTTCAGAACTTTTTTAAGATTTGAGCACGAATTTTTTAGGACTTTTTTTCGAGGCTTTTTTCGCGACTTTTTCATGCCATTTTTCAAGACTTTTTCAATACCTTCATCAGGATTTTATTTCCTGAATTCTGAACTTTTTTTTACCTTTCGTAGAACTTTTATGCCTTTTTCGGGATTTTTTCAAGAATTTTTCACGACTTTTTCAAGACTTTTATCAGGACTTTATTTCAGGAATTCTGCACATTTTTTTTTACACTTTTCACAGGACTATCCTTTATGACTTCGGATCTTTTTCAAGATTTTTGAACGACTTTTTAGGACATTTTTCACGACTTTTTTAAAGACTTTTTCAATACTTGTATCAGGATTTTATTTCAGGAATTTTGGACTTTTTCTCTGAACTTTTCGCAGAACTTTCTTTTATGACTTTTTCAAGATTATTTCAAGACTTTTATCAGGACTTTATTTCAGGAATTCTGCACTTTTTCTAAACTTTACACAGGACTTTCTTTCATGCCCTTTTCGGGACTTTTTCAAGATTTTTGCATGACTTTCTTAGGACTTTTCTCACGACTTTTTCAAGCCTCTTTTTCACGACGTTCAATACATTAATCAGGATTTTATTTGAAGAATTCTGGAATTTTTTTCTGAACTTTCTTTTATGCATTTTTCAGGACTTTTTCAAGAATTTTCCACAACTTTTTCAAAACTTTCATCATGATTATATTTTAGGAACTCTGCACATATTTTCTAAACTTTTCACAGGACTTTCCTTTATGTCTTTTCGGGTCTTTTTCAAGATTTTTGAACGACTGTTTTAGAACTTTTTCACGACTTTTTTAAAGACTTTTTCAATACTTTTATCAGGATTATATTTCAGAAATTCCGGATTTTTTTTCTGAACTTTTCGCAGGATTTTCTGTTATGCCTTTTTCAGGACCTTTTCAAGCCGCTTTTCAAGACTTTTGCAATATTTGCATCAGCATTTTATTTCCTGAATTCTGGACTTTTTTTCTGAAATTTTCACAGTATTTTCTTTTATGCCTTTTTCAGGACTTTTTCAAGAATTTTTTACGACTTTTTCAAAACTTTTCTCATGATTTTATTTTAGGAATTCTGCACATTTTTTTTAACTTTTCACAGGACTTTCCTTTATGCCTTTTCGGGTCTTTTTCAAGATTTTTGAACGACTTTTTTAGGATTTTTTTTTCGCGACTTTTTTAAAGACTTTTTCAATACTTCTATTAGGATTTTATTTCAGCAATTTTGGACCTTTTTTCTGAATTTTTCGCAGGACTTTCTTTTATGGCTTCTTCAGGACTTTTTCAAGAAGTTTTCACGACTTTTTCAAAATTTTTATCAGGACCTTATTTTAGGAATTCTACACTTTTTTTCTAAACAAAAAGTTTAGAAAAAAAAGTGTAACTAACAGGAAAACAGGACTTTCTTTTATGCCTTTTTCGGGACTTTTTCAAGATTTTTGCTCTACTTTTTTAGGACTTTTCTCAAGACTTTTTCAAGCCTTTTTTAAAGACTTTTTTTCAATACTTGAAAAGAGGTCTATTTCAGGAATTCTAAAAATTTTCGCAGGACTTTCTTTTATGCATTTTTCAGGACTTATTCAAGATTTTTGCACGACTTTCTTAGGACTTTTCTCACGACTTTTTCAAGCCTTTTTTAAAGACTTTTTTCAATACTTTAAAAGAGTTTTATTTCAGGAATTCTAAAAACTTTCGCAGGACTTTCTTTTATGCATTTTTCAGGACTTATTCAAGATGTTTGTACGACTTTTTTAGGACTTTTCTCACGACTCTTTCAAGCCTTTTTTAAGACTTTTTTCAATACTTTAAAAGAGTTTTATTTCAGGGATTCTAAAAACTTTCACAGGACTTTCTTTTATGCATTTTTCAGGACTTTTTCAAGATTTTTGCACGACTTTTTTAGGACTTTTCTTACGACTTTTTCAAGCCTTTTTAAAATACTTTTTTCAATACTTGAAAAGAGTTCTATTTCAGGAATTCTAAAAACTTTCCCAGGACTTTCTTTTATGCATTTTTCAGGACTTTTTCAAGATTTTTTGACGACTTTTTTATTGGTTTTTTTTTCAGAATTCTTTCAGGGCTATTTCTCTGGACTTATTTCAGAATTTTTTCCAAGGTTTTTTTCCAGGTTTTTTTAGACTTTTTTTATAATTTTGAAAAAATATTTTCGGGACTTTTTTCAGTACTTTTTTGCAACTTTTCTAGGACTTTTTTCAAGAACTTTTTCTGAATTTTTATCCAGGATTTTTTTCAGGACTTTTCTTTGGGAACTTCTTTTAGGTTTTTTTCTGAACTTTCTATTCGTGACTTTCTTGTCAGGACTTTTTTGGAAGCCTTTTTAGTACATTCTTGAGGACTTTCAGACCTTTTTTCAGTACTTCTTTACAGGATTTTTTTCTAAGATTATCTTTTCACGACTTCTTTTCGGGACTTTTATACAGGACGCTTTGTTTGGAATTTTTATCAGGACCAATTTATTAAAATTAGTTTTCGAGAGAAAGTAAAAATGTATGCAATCAACCTTTCTTAACAAGTTGTAAATTTTATGTGATTACATACTTGGTTAACATTGGATTAACGACGTTAAACTTAATTGATTTAAACCGCGTTAAAGTAATTTTCACTTGAGCTGTTGGAAGCTGCAGCAGCGACATAAGCAAGTCTCACCCCGTTATCGATTCGGGTGCAGAAACCGTGTAATCGCGTTCGAAATACGAGACCCTTGCATTATAGTCGAGCTGCATCATTCACGATATTAATTCAATCAAACGTTAATATATTTGAGGCTTGGGAATTGCTTCACCGATCCGCAATAGCCACTTCTTTAACAGACCATGCGGTCTGGCACACTTGAAAGTTTGTATGGAGAGAAGTTTGTTCAAGAAGGAGTTATTAACATATATGTGATCAACTTAGGATATGGATTAAATAGTTCGAGGCAGGCAGTTATCGAAGTTTGTTTACAAACAAATTCCTTAAAGATTGTTTTAATGTTAAGCTTTCAATGAGTATTATCGTAGATCTTTGGTGTGTTCTTCAAACTGAGTAGATCTATTAGGTAATTGATTTTATCAAGAGTGCAGTGAACAGAGTATTTACATGGCTAGATCTATTAAAACTTTACAATTAAGCATTTTAGTATAAACGTCGAAAGTTGATTAGTTTCCAATTACCCTAACATCACATCTTTATGAAATTTATTTAAAAGCGAACGCGAGTTTGTTGGCTTACCTAAATTCGAGTAAATTTAGCAAAAACAAATTCCCACGAAACTCTACAAGATCCCCAAAATCCCCGAAAATTACCGAGCTAATCCTCTTCGCTAATTCCCCCGCATAAATATTTATACATCAATGCCTAGTCGAGTCCTTCGCCGTAGAACTCACCAGGCCGGATTAAATCCTTTGAAGTGCACCAGCGCAAGGATTGTAGAAATTGTGTGCGTCCAACCCTTACGATTTTAACGACGCGCCCTCCGGTTCTGCATGATTACGCTGCTCCGGACGAAGAGAAAAAGAAGATTGTCAATACTTTCTCGATTGTCAGTTTAAAGTATCACGGCTTCCCGAGGGATGACCGCTTAATTTGGCCGGCCACCCGGAGGGAATTATCCGGCGAAATTTAATTTCACCGGAAAGATCGTTAAAGCCGATACTGGGAACGGTCCCTTTGTGAAGAGAATTGCTGCATATGATGTTCATCGCTGTGGAAATCTTGAAGCGTTTGATTCAAATTATTCAATGTGTAATGCAATAAATCACGCCCGTAATCCCCTCCGGAATTTATTGCAACTGAAGCGCCAATTAATGTCTTAATTAAATCCACCTTTGACGGTGCGAATAAATGCCCGAATTATAAGTTCACGTCTGTATTCTGAGATCAATTGCCGAAATTAATATACCTTTGTGTTGAAAGCATTCCTCTATACACGTACATGTTAATCATGGTCTAGACTGTGGGGCTAATTAAGGGCGCGAAATAAGCAATCTGCGGTGGTAATTAGTAATACACCGAGTATTTACAGTAAGCCCGGCGCATTCACCATTTCACGAAACTGAAATCATAGAATAACATGAAATTTTTATAAATGTAATTATAGAGAATACCAAAATAACGGACTGAGAACAAGTTTTCTTAAATCCTACTAGTCTTTGATAAACATGATGGAAATGAAAGATATATAAACCAGAAATTTATATTATCAAAAGTTGCCATTTTGTTTACAGTCGTGATTTGTCAATTCTTGAAGTGGTATGTCGAAACAAGGTTAATTTTCAATGTGTTTTAAAATTTTGAAGCTTATTTCTGCCGAAATTATTTTTTTACAATTTTTATAAGCACCGACTGCAATTTTTTTCTCTGATTTTCAACTTCTGATGGTTGTCATTTTGTTTCCAACTATAATATGCCAAATATTTAAGTGGATTATTAAAATTAGGTTCATTCTGGATAAATTTTGAAATTTTGGAGTTTAGTTCGGCCGAAATAATTTTTTTACAATTTCTATAAACGACGACTGCAATTTTTTTCTCTCCTTTTCAACTTCTGATGGTTGTCATTTTGTTTCCAGCTATAATATGTCAAATTTTAAAGTGGATTATTAAAATTAGGTTCATTCTGGATGCTTTTTAAAATTTTGAAGCTTATTTCGGCCGAAATTAAATTTCTGCGATTTTTATAAGCGCCGACTGCATTTTTTTTCTGTTTTTCAACTTTTGATAGTTTTCATTTTATTTTCAGCAATAATTAGTCAAATATTGAAGTGCATTGTTAAAATTTGGTTTATTCTGGATGCATTTTGAAATTTTGAAGCTTTCTTCGACCGAAATTATTTTTTTACAAATTTTATAAGCGCCGACTGCAATTTTTTTCTGTTTTTCAACTTTTGGTAGTTGTCATTTTATTTTCAGCCAGAATTAGTCAAATATTGAAGTGGATTTTTAAAACTAGGTTTATTCTAGATGCATTTTAAAATTTTGAAGCTTTCTTCGCCCGAAATTAATTTTTTACAAATTTTATAAGCGCCGACTGCAATTTTTTTCTGTTTTTCAATTTTTGGTAGTTGTCATTTTATTTTCAGCCATAATTAGTCAAATATTGAAGTGAATTATTAAAATTAGGTTTATTCTGGATGAGTTTTGAAACTTTGAAGCTTTCTTCGCCCGAAATTATTTTTTTACAAATTTTATAAGCGCCGACTGCAATTTTTTTCTGTTTTTCAACTTTTGATAGTTGTCATTTTATTTTCAACCATAATTATTAAAATATTGAAGTGGATTATTAAAATTAGGTTTACTCTGGATGCATTTTGAAATTTTGAAGCTTTCTTCGCCCGAAATTATTTTTCTACAAATTTTATAAGCGCCGACTGCAATGTTTGTTTGTTTTTCAACTTTTGATAGTTGTCATTTTATTTTCAACCATAATTATTAAAATATTGAAGTGGATTAATAAAATTAGGTTTATTCTGGATGCATTTTGAAATTTTGAAGCTTTCTCCGCCCGAAATTATTTTTTTACAATTTTTATGAGCGCCGACTGCAATTTTTTTCTGTTTTTCAACTTTTGATAGTTGCCATTTTATTTTCAGCCATAATTAGTCAAATATTGAAGTGGATTATTAAAATTAGGTTTATTCTGGATGCATTTTGAAATTTTGAAGCTTTCTTCGCCCGAAATTAATTTTTTATAATTTTTATAAGCGCCGATTGCATTTTTTTCTGTTTTTCAACTTTTGATAGTTGGCATTTTATTTTCAGCCATAATTTGTCAAATATTGAAGTGGATTATTAAAATTAGGTTCATTCTGAAAGCATTTTAAAATTTTGAAGCTTTCTCCGCCTGAAATTAATTTTTTACAATTTTTATAAGCGGCGACTGCAATATTTTCCGTTTTCCAACTTTTGATAGTTGTCATTTTATTTTCAACCATAATTAGTCAAATATTGAAGTGGATTATTAAAATAAGGTTAATTCTGGATGCATTTTAAAATTTTGAAGCTTTCTTCGCCCGAAATTATTTTTTTACAATTTTTATAAGCGCCGACTGCATTTTTTTTTTCTCTGCGACATTTCATTAAATCAGGGATCTATTTTTCTAGAGGTTTTAATTAGTAAAATTTAAATCTAGTATCTCGAATTGTGTTTCAGGAATAATTGAAATTCCATTCAAGTTTTGTTATGAAAATATTACAGTTGATTGTATACGTGATTTGAAATTTGTCCATTAAATCCGCGCCCTGACGACAATTGACGGCGCCATTCAGTTGGTAGGCCTGGCATTTATGTTGAATGCCATCACGGCGTCCAACTATTCAAATTGAAAATATATCCAATCGGATCAGAAATTGATTTTGGAGAAACTTAGGATTGTGTCCCGGCGCATTCACCAGTTGTAGAACAATTTATTTTCATGGCATTAACCCGAGGATTTTCAGCCCGAATAATGTGTTAATGAACAATCTTTTTTCTATTTCTATTATTTGAAAATAATAAAGGATAATCAGTTGGTTTGTTTCACTTTAAAACACACGTTAAAAAATCACAAAATCGCCAAAACAACCAAATATTATTTTTACACGTATGAAAAATGTTATTCATTTTTTCGATGGCCCTTTTTAACTTTTTATTAATACAAATATTCAATCATGTTTCATCAAGTGATTTATCAAAAACAAAACAAAAATTTCACGTGTGACAAAAGTGAAAACGCCTTAATAATAATAATAAAGCACTTTATTCCAACTAAGGATTAAAAAGTTAGAAAGGGCCATCGGAAAACGCCTTATTTTCAATGAATAACATTTTTCGTACGTGTAAAAATAATATTTGGTTGTTTTGGCGATTTTGTGATTTTTTAACTTGTTTAAAAATGGCAGACCTCGCTTTGTGATGGCGATATTTTCTGACGATTAAGAAAAAATATTCCCTGCACATTTAAAACAAAAATTGTACCAACATAAAAAATATAAATAATTCCATAGCCTGCTAGAGAATAAAAGTATTATAACAAATGGTATATTCTGAACATTCGTATTGTACCGTCAGGTTGGCATCATCGCTTTTATTAATTGCTAAACATTGTTCATCTCTCAATAGCAATCGAAAGATTTTACGTGATGATATTAATCAACGTTTCAGCGACAAGCTACAAACTTATTTTACTACATTACAACATTGTTGGTTTATTTGAATGCGAAAATCAATTATTAAACATTCAAAATATCGCATTTGAAAGTACATAATATTGACAAGTATGAAAGTATGTATCTCTGCGCTGAATTATAAGTAATTCATGTTTTGAAAATTTACACTAAAATCAATAAAATTAAAATTCCCTGAATTCATGTAGAAACGTACAAAAAAATGAGAAATACGATATTTTTCATCTTCTACAATTTAAGAGTCTCTTAGAGACTACAATTAACAAAATCATCCACTGAAACAACTACTTTCCTGGCTAGTACCACGACGAATATTGAATGACTCAGTAGATAATTTGTGTGTTAAAAATATCAAAGTTATCAACAACAAGGTTGAAACTATCGTATTTCTCATTTTATTACACTAAAATTTTCTAAAATTTTTGAAATTATTTTTCCATACTTCGCAACGTACCATGGAACTAATGCGTCATTTTTACACCCTGTATAATAAATGGACTGTAAATTGAATTTTAAAATGATGCATTTCTTTTTTGGCAATTAATGTAAGATGAAAACGGACGTTAGTGTAGCGATTTAATTTTTCCCAATTTTTTTAAAAATGTTATTGAATTATTCCTATCGCGTGGATTCGGCTAACAAAAAGTTTGTTTTCTCTCTTAATACTCAGCGTAAGTAATGGATCCTTGAGGATTCTTTCGCGCTAAATTGCTTTTGTAACTTCAATCCTAATTACGGCCTTTGTGCGAAATCGTGTTGTTCTTAATCCCTTTGAACGTTTTAGGAATAACAAGGTTGGCTTTATAAATAAATTATATCGGATCGTCCTAAAATAATCTCATTAATTGTGTTTATTTATGGATTTAATTTTATAAAGGATAATCAGTTTAAATTTAGAATGATTAAAATTCCCGACTAGTTTAGCTTTATTAGGGCGAAACTGTTCGATAATTTAGTAGAATTAATATCTATTTCATATTACTACCCTTAATAAAGTTAAATCTATAAATAACAGCATTAGTGAGATTATATTGGAATTACCTGATATAATGTATTTATTTTTCTATGTAAATTACCTTATTTCTGTAAAAAAAAAAATTCTCGCTACATTTACAATATGTTTTTATTTTTGTTTTAAGTACTTTTGTAAAAGGAGATTTTCCGTTAATAAATCTATTGTTATTATTATTATTATTATTAATGTATTTATAAAACCGCCCTTGTTATTCTTAAAACGTTTAAAGTATGGTTGGAATTTTCCTTCGAAGATTTTCAATTTCAAAGGTTCGAAGCTTCGGAGTTTAAAGTTTTGAAGTTTAATAGTTCGAAATTTTGGATTTTTTCGTCACCAATTACTTTATTTTATTTTAATGAGCCACACACAGACGACGGCGCGGCGCAGCGGAGCCGTCGTTCGTCACTGCTAACTTTGTATAAATTTAATAGGCTCGTTCGTCACTGGTAACTTTGTATAAATTTAATAGACGCCGCAGCGTAGCGGAGCTGTCGTTCGTCACCAGTTACTTTGATCAATTTTAATGGGATACGCTCAGACGACGGCGCAGCGCAGCGGAGCCGTCGTTCGTCACCGGTTACTATACTCAATTTTAATAGGCCACGCACCGACGACGGTACAGAGCAGCGGAGTCGTCGTCCGCCAACAATTAAAAATTTTTTTTTTTCAATTTAAAAAAGTTTAAAATTAAAAATTAAAAGAAATGAGAAATTAAAAAAAAATTAAAAAAATTTAAAAATTAAAAAAAATATATATATTTTTTAATTAAAAGATTACAAAAAACAAATTTTTACCTCTAGACAACTTAAGCCTAGGAAAACTAGTTTTATATCTAATTATTTTACCAACATTGACTTGTGTACAACTTTGCAAAAGTTCTTAACATAAATAAATTTATCTTATCTTATCTTATCAATCCGTAAATATTAACGGACAAAGTTATTGTGTTCGGTTTCTAAATTATAATTATTTTGATTCGATTTTTAATAAATAAAACACCATTATTTTGTTTGTCTAACTTTGAAAATTTATTATTTCCGCGACCTTAAAGTGCCATTATTGAACTTGCAGCAAGTTCGATAATGGCACGTTAAAGTTTCCGGAAATAATACAATTTCAAAGTTATACAAACAAAGTAATGTTGTTTTATTTATTGTATGAAAAGTATAACGAAATAGAAGCCCAGAGTATAAACTCCATTCGAACGTTACTTTATTAACCTTGAATCATGCTGCAATTTTTTTGAATTTTCATCCTTTATTTAATTATTTATTATTTATTTATAATAATAATAATAATAATAATAATAATAATATTTATTTCTGATAGCCGTACATAAAATTATAAGTAGTTTGATTCATTAAGAATATTACCTTAATCCTTGTCTTTATCGATAACATGTGGACCACATGTTATACCAATTTACAAAAGAGGGTACAAGTCTTTTTAAGGGGTTTCGCTATAGCACAGGGACGTTTTATTTCTATCTTCCTAGAAGCCAAAACTTATCATTATAAGAATTCCATACTCAAGGAAAAATTGGTACATTAAAATAATGCGAATAAAATACAAATGAAATCTCCGGGTTGTGCATCCATTGTTTAAAATTAAATCAAAATCGGACCAAATACGACTTTATCAAAACGATGGATTATATTTTTTCACTACTGATTAAACTCCAGCCACGAATCCGGCGCCTCCACCATTTGTCCATTTACTAAATTATCAAGTAATTTCAACTAATTTGTTGAAAAATGGATAAAAATAAATTAATCGAGCAAATGGCATTGATGTTATAGCAATAACAGTAAGCTTCTAACTTTTGATTTTCTTGAAAGAAAAACGAGAGAAATTGATTGGCGTTAAAAAATTTCAGCCATCTTCAATAGTAAAAAAATTAGCGTGTCACCATGAATATGTTAGAAAATTAAAAGAAAAATTGATTTTTCAGACTTTGATCGGCCGTAACGGCTAAACGAAAACTCCAAATTAAACGCGGTTTACAAATCTGTGCTCCTCGTATGAAAATTAGTCGGATTCAATTAAAATTAGAGATTTTTAATTTTTGACGAAAACTAGAAAAAATGCACAAGCTATACCCTTGGAACTTTTGCTAAAAAATACAACTTTTTTCATAATCATCGTAGACCATTGAAGTATACCTCCTTTTTTTATCAGAAAAACGAGAGAAACTGGTTGCCGTTAAGAAATTTCAGCTAACTTCAACAGCAAAAAAATTAGCCAAGCACCATGAACCTTTTAGAAGATTTTCAAAAAAGTCGATTTTTTCAGACTTTGATCGGCCGTAGCGGCTAAACGAAAACTCCAAATTGAACGCGGTTTACAAATCTGTGCCCCTCGTATGTAAATTAGTCGGATTCAATTAAATTTACAATTTTTTAATTTTTGACGAAAACTTGAAAAAGTACACTTTTGCTAAAAAATGCAACTTTTTTAATAATCATCGTAGACCATTGAAGTATACCTGTAGCGGCTAAACGAAAACTCTAAATTGAACGCGGTTTTCAAATCATTGCTCTTTCTGGATTTTTCAATAAGACATTTACCGAAACATGGTCAATTAAAAAAAATCAAAAGTCATTGTTAGGCGTAGTTTAGATTCGATAGTTTTGGCGGTAAATGTTATAAAGGGGTTTGTTTATGATATTAAACAAAAAAAAATAAGCTTGTTATTTTAAGAAATTGCCTTTGTTCAATAACACTAGCCAACAAAATTGGACTTTTTCTCTGTCCTTGGGACGAGACCGAAATTTTTCGATTGCTTGGGTGTAACAAAGTACCGAAATCGCGATGAAACCCCCGAGACTTTGGTTTTGAGGTTAGGATTCGCAAAAAAACCTCTTTTTTTTACTTTTTTCACTATAACTTTGGAACAACGCAAGATAATTTGAATCTGAAAATACTGCTTGAAAGCTTATAAACAGGGCTACATTTGGTATATAAATGACCTTGGTAGCGTAATCAAAACACTTATTTTTATGTTAGATACTTACTATTTATGTTAAACTTTCTACTGACTGTTCTAATATATATCACCATTGTATACATCCATAGAAATAAACTGTTTATTATTTATTATTTTATAAATTCCGTAGAAAAACCGCAAAAATCGCGTATTTTGATACATTTTTGCGATTATAAAAAAAAACGACGCTTGATATCTCAGATCAGTTTCGCTGACCTGAAAGTTTATTAAATGGGCTACAATTTATGTATGGCACACCTCTGTGACTTAATGAGAAGTCTTCGAAATAATGGGATTTGTTTGAAAAAATCGCGAAATTTGTAATTTTTTCGGCCTGTTTCCCCTTCAAATATAAAATTCGACAACGCATTTAAAATCTGTCATATGCATTTGAATGCCTATTAAAAGGGCTACAATTTCTACATGGCACACCTCTTTTACGTGCTCAGAAGTTTTGTAAACATTAATTTGTGTTTGAAAAAAATCACGAAAACTGCATTTTTTCGAATTTATTTTTCATTATTCATCAATATTTTTGAATAACATTTACATAGCATTTAGAAATCAGTCTAAAAAATATAAAAATGCATACGACAGATTTTAAATGCGTTGTGGAATTTTATATTTGAAGAGGAAAAAGGCCGAAAAAATTGCAAATTTTTTCAAACAAATCCCATTATTTCGAAGACTTCTCATTAAGTCACAGAGGTGTGCCATACATAAATTGTAGCCCATTTAATAAGCTTTCAGGTCAGTGAAACTGATCTGAGATATCAAGCGTCGTTTTTTTTTTATAATCGATTGAAATCGCAAAAATGTTTCAAAATACCCGATTTTTGCGGTTTTTTTACGGATTTTTTTTATTAGGGTTTTGATTACGCTATCAAGGTAATTTATATACCAAATATAGCCCTGTTTATAAGCTTTCAAGTAGTATTTTCAGATTCAAATTAACTTGCGTTGTTCCAAAGTTATAGTGAAAAAAGTAAAAAAAAGAAGTTTTCTGCGAAAACAAAGTTTTGGGGGTTTCATCGCGATTTCGGTACTTTGTTACACCCAAGCAATCGAAAAATTCTGGTCTAGTCCCAAGGACAAAATGGCTGTTGGCTAGTGTAATTGGACATTAATGCCGAATAGTATCAGTCACCTATTAATGCTAGTTTTGCTTAGCTTTAGAAAAATAATCGTACAAATTCTTTCACAGGTTAAGATTTTCAACAAAATAACGATTTTTCCATAAAATATTATTTATTGCAGCGTGGTGAAAACTGACGTTCATTTATCACATCGATTAATTATTTAAATGCAATACAACGATTCATCCCACAAAACAACAAAATTATTATTTATCGAACCGCAGTAAAAACCGACGTTCATTTATCATCTCTATCGATTACTCTATTATTTAAATGCAATTCGACCGTCCATCCCCATTCATTGACCAAACTAAATCACCTGGAAAACTGCGCACCACTTCGAAACCAGCCAATAATAAAAAGGGTAAAGGAGCTCGGGCCACCTGATCCGTCCACCGAGCTTTTTCCTATTTTCCCATTCAGCCGCCCTGCCCGACCCCTTTTCCCAGGCCCCCCACCCCCGGACAGGAACACGACCCTCGAGCCGTGTTTATCTTATCTCCGTACGTGCGCTCGCAACGTCGCAATAAAAATGAGGGGCGACCGTTCGTGCGTGAAAACGCTCCCGTTTTCCCGGACCAGAACAAGAACGAGAGAAGCTTTCCCATTTCCCAGATGCGTGCGACCTTTTCCCAACCCCGTTTCGCCGTATTGTGTCCAAGTGGAATGTTTTACAATCAACTAGTAGATGGTTGCAAAAGTAACAGAGAATAATTAACCCATTAATCTAAATGCAAACATCATAATAAAACATTGATGATCACACTAGTTTTACTTTCTCCGTTACAAAGTACGAGAAAGTATTGTGATCGTGATTTTTTTTTCAAAAATTTTTTTTACGGAAATATCCGTTTTGGGGTCCCTAAATGCCATTTCAACAATTTCTGGAAAAAAAAATTGTGTCTGTATGTGTGTGTGTGTGTGTGTCTGTCTGTGCGCGCTGTATCTCAAAAACTAATAAAGCAATTGGTATGAAACTTTTGGTAAAATTTCGTACACCGAAAGTGGGTGTTTACCTTAACTGTTTTTTTGTTTTTTGCTAATATTTTCTTAAGTATGAAAAATATCACAAAAACATTTAAACAAAAATTGAAGACAACAAAGAAATGAACATCTTTTGCTTGAAAATATTTTTCATAAAATCATTGCTATTCGAGAAAAAATTTATTGTTATTTTTTTTATTTTTGATTTATAATTATGAAACGATAATTGTTACAGCAAATTTATGTTAATAATAATTGGAGAGAATGTCAAAACGAACAACTTATGAAGAATACTTTTATTTCGAAATCTCTTTAGTTTTTGAGTAAACTGAGTTTTCGAATTTGAAGTATAATTTTGACGTTTTAAACGTCAGTTTCATCCGAGTCCACAAAACGCCGATTCAAATTTAAAATAAACCATGAAAGCGTAAATATAAATGACACCATCAATTCGGAGAAAGTAACATGTTGGCCACATCACCATTTTTTATTCCTACCTTGAAGACTATTGAGACATTATAGTCCCAGGCCACTGGGACAATGGTTTCCACCTAATTTTTGATATCGTATTATATACATTCTTATTCTAGAGTCCGACATAGAAAAGTCAAATATAATTAAGAAAAAAAAACAATTAGACTCGAAATTGTTAAGACTGCAGAAGGGTTAGCTCCTTAAAAAAATCTGGGGAAATTTCCCGCCAATAAATTCCTCAGATTTAACTCTTAATGGGCACTGTGGGTCCAATAGGCCCAGACGCAAACTTTATCTCAAATTTTCAGCGCGAAGAATATTTTTTCTATTTTCCCTCCCAAATATATTTAAAACCTATTTCCCTATTAGCTGCGTATACCTCAAGTCTATCAGCTCTTTAGTTTTTTCATGATAATGAAAATAAACGGACGTCTTATTTTGTGGGTCTAATAGACCCAAAAGTGCCCGATACGTAAATAAAAAATAATAATATTAATAATAATAATTTTTTTAATTTTTTTTTTCTCATACACAGAATATATCAACATACATATTCAATTATGAAATACACGCAGAAACTCACAATATTCTGTTCGGGGAAAAAAAACAAGATGTAATTCAGTTGTGTGCCAAGGCACACACTGTTCTACCGTTAAATCAAATATTCAATTTTGTTTTTTTCGTATTTTGGTGAATAAATACATAAGTAAAACATTTATCTAGCACTTTAAGTAAAACAGTTTCTTTGTTAATATTACACTTTATTTTTTAGTTCCAAAAATGTATCACGAAGTTAACGCTTCAACCATAAATCAACTTATCTAGCAATTAATTTTTTTTTACAATACGTAAATTGTGTTTTTTTACTTACTTATAATTTTCAGAGCTAATTTTTTTGAACGATGACCTATAATTTGCGAACCGACTGGAAGTTAGCCATAAATTTTAGCCACGAATCCGGCGCCTCCACCAATTTTGCCTTTAGTAAACTTCCAAGTTATCTCTACTATTTTACAGAAAATGGATTAAAATTCATGATTAATCAAATTACTGTAGTGCCATAGTAATAACAATAAGCTTTTAACTTAGAATTTACCCCGATTTTTCGATAAGACATCTATCGAAACATACTCAATTTTCAAAAAATCAAAAGTCATCGTTAGGCGTGGTTTAGGTTCGATATTTTCGGCCACAAATGTTCTATGGAGCTTTTTTTATAATATTTAGGCTTAAAAAATGACAGATATTCTTCATTTTTGTTTAAATAATTTTTTAACTTAACGCTATTATAAAATTTCGTCTGTTTTCAAAAAATCAAAAATCAGCGTTAAGCGTAGTTTAGGTTCAATATTTTAGGCCACAAATGTTCTATGGAGCTTTGTTTACAATATTTAGGCTTAAAAAAATGACTCGTATCCTTCATTTTTGTTTAAATATTTTTTTTAACTTAACGCTATTATAAAATGTCGTCTATTTTCAAAAAATCAAAAATCACCGTTAGGCATGGTTTAAGTTCAATATTTTCGGCCACAAATATTCTATGGAGCTTTGTTTATAATATTTGGGCTTAAAAAATGGCACATATTCTTCATTTTTGTTTAAATATTTTTTTAACTTAACGCTATTATGAAATTTCGTCTATTTAAAAAAAAAATCAAAAATCACCGTTAGGCGTGGTTTAGGTTCAATATTTTTGGCCACAAATGTTTTATAGAGCTTTGTTTATAATATTTAGGCTTAAAAAAATGACTCATATTCTTCATTTTTGTTTAAATAATTTTTTAACTTAACGCTATTATGAAATTTTGTCTATTTTCAAAAAATCAAAAATCACGATTAGGCGTGGTTTAGGTTCAATATTTTCGGCCACAAATATTCTATGGAGCTTTGTTTATAATATTTAGGCTTAAAAAAAATGACACATTCTTCATTTTTGTTTAAATGATTTTTTAACTTAACGCTATTATGAAATTTCGTCTATTTTCAAAAAATCAAAAATCACCGTTAGGCGTGGTTTAGGTTCAATATTTTCGGCCACAAATGTTCTATGGAGCTTTGTTTATAATATTTAGGCTTAAAAAAATGACTCATATTCTTCATTTTTGTTTAAATATTTTTTTAACTTAACGCTATTATGAAATTTCGTCTATTTTCAAAAAATCAAAAGTCACCGTTAGCCGTGCTTTAGGTTCAATATTTTTGGCCACAAATATTCTATGGAGCTTTGTTTATAATATTTAGGCTTAGAAAAATGACTCATATCCTTCATTTCTGTTTAAATAATTTTTTAACTTAACGCTATTATGAAATTTCGTCTATTTTCAAAAAATCAAAAATCACCGTTGGGCGTGGTTTGGGTTCAATATTTTCGGCCACAAATGTTCTATGGAGCTTTGTTTATAATATTTAGGCTTAAAAAAAAGACTAATATCCTTCATTTTTGTTTAAATATTTTTTAACTTAACGCTATTATGAAATTTCGTTTATTTAAAAAAAAATCAAAAATCACCGATAGGCGTGGTTTAAGTTCAATATTTTCGGCCACAAATATTCTATGGAGCTTTGTTTATAATATTTAGGCTTAAAAAATGACTCATATTCTTCATTTTTGTTTTAATAATTTTTTAACTTAACGCTATTTTGAAATTTCGTCAATTTAAAAGAAATCAAAAATCACCGTTAGGCGTGGTTTGGGTTCAATATTTTCGGCCACAAATGTTCTATGGAGCTTTGTTTACATTATTTAGGCTGAGAAAAATGACACATATCCTTCATTTTTGTTTAAATAATTTTTTAACTTAACGCTGTTATAAAATTTCGTCTATTTTCAAAAAATCAAAAATCACCGTTAGGCGTGATTTGGGTTCAATATTTTCGGCCACAAATGTTCTATGGAGCTTTGTTTATAATATTTAGGATTAAAAAAATGACACATATTTTTCGTTTTTGTTTAAATAATTATTTACCTAAACACTTTTACGAAATTTCGTCTATTTTCAAAAAATCAAAAGTCATCGTTAGGCCTAGTTTAGGTTCGATATTTTTCGCCACAAATGTTCCATGGGGCTTTGTTAACAATATTTAAGCTTAAAAAAATGACCTAACGATGACTTTTGATTTTTTGAAAATAGACGAAATTTCGTAAAAGTGTCTTGGTAAATAATTATTTAAACAAAAATGAAGAATATGTGTCATTTTCTTAAGCCTACATATTGTAAACAAAGCCCGATGGAACATTTGTGGCTGAAAATATTGAACCTAAACTACGCCTAACGATGACTTTTGATTTTTTGAAAATTGACTATGTTTCGTTAGATGTCTTATTGAAAAATCGGGGTAAATCCTAAATTAAAAGCTTATTGTTATTATTATGGCACTACAGGAATTTGATTAATAATGACTTTAAATCTATTTTCTGTAAATTAGTAAAGATAACTTGGAAATTTACTAATCGTAAATATGGTGCAGGCGCCGGATTATGGCTAACTTCCAGTAGGTCACTTTCGGTATCGGAGTCAAGGTCAAATTTACTTTCGGTACCGGCGTCAAGGTCAAGGCCACTTCCGGGAGCATTTCCTGCCCTTGATGTTTCTACTAAAAAGGTGTTTCGGTAACCGAAAAATGAAACATTTACAAAGTTAAATTTTAAAAGTTAAAATTATTATCAGGAAATTGTAATTTCTTGGAACGGTGTAAATTAATTCTACAAAATGCAATCATAAAGGGTATGACAGAATTAATTGTTTAATTGAAAATCGCTGTTTCATCTACACGAGACCCTAATGATCAATTTCAATCGTGTTTTTGCCCGATAATAATTTAACAACAATTACACGCCATGTTCATTACCGAATGCTCGAGTTTCGGAGAATAATGGATCCTCGGAATTGTGATTAAATTAATGCTAGGTTTTAAGTCGTTTCGGATGCATCGTTAGCGCTTTAACTGGATGCCTTGCAAATATGTAAATTTGCGGGTTACCTTGTAACGCGATATTTAATTGTTTCCATTAGTTTCGAGGAATGGGCGAATATGTGCGAGAATTAACGTAAATTGGTCTCAATTTCATAATGTATGGAGCTGCTGTAACTATTACAATTAATTAATAAAAAAATATTCATTTCATTTCATTCATTCATTAGGTTAGAATAATAAATCACTTTAAAGAGAACTTTGATCGATTTGATAATATAAGAGACATTTTTGTAATATTTGTTTCGACTACTAAACAATCTGTATATACTCTGGCCGCGCTATGAAGGCGTCTGAGGTGATCAACGAAGGGTCGGAAGGTCCGCCCTCGTCAGAAGTGATTGGATATTTTGTTACTTTACACTCGCAGATGTTTACACTTTATTTACTGGCTATTGATGTAATATCGGTTTCTATTTATAAATGAGTGTTTTTTAAAAGGTTATAGATAGTACCTCAGATGCCTTCATAGCGCGGCTAGACTTGCACATACTTTGTCAGTGAATTAAAAAGAAAATGCAGAGATTAACAAAATGAACAATTTATAAATGATTTTGAAGAAAAAAAAGTGCTTTGCCAAGAAATGTATTGTAGGGGAAATACCTAATTTGCAAATACCTGATAAATAAAGATTGTTCAGGTTGAAATGTGTCTTAAAATGTAAATTACTAGTAATAATGAGCCAACTATACTATAATCATCAAAATTCATAAGTTACGAATAACAACAAAAAAATCATTTTGAAACCTAATACTGCGTTAGAGTTTCATTAAGTGAGTTAAGATTTTGTTGAGCAAAGTAGATAACTCCCTAATTAGTTTTCCCCAGTTTGCAACAACGTACCAAATTTATATAAATATCAGCCCTCACCTTATTTCATGAATAAAATTGAAACGTGTTTACATACAATTTCCCCTGGCAGATATTTGAAGTTCTGCATTTGCATACTCAAAAAAGATATTCGAGGGTGGATGTCTCCTGCCGAATTTAATCAAACATCCGCAATATCCACAACAGGAAATCATAGAGAGAGGATCCCTTCACGAGACGTCCTAACCGCCAGGAATTACGTATACCGTTAAATACCTTTCAGTCACGACTTCATCAACTCCGGAGGATTAATAACCAATATCCGGGATTGGATAACAAAGCTCCCGCAGTCGAAATTTGATCTCAAATTAAATTCCATTCCGAGATATAATGGAATCCATTTGTTGTCAACAGGAAAGATGTTTAATATCAGGCAATATCTTATATGATATAAATAATAGTGTTTTTTTTTCAACAGTGGTAAATAAGTAAAATTGATTTCAAATAAATTTATTCATTACGAAAAAAAAGCGCTACTCGAAAAATCGCGAGAGCTTTTTCGCGATTTTTCGGATGGAGCTTTTTTTTTGACGCTCAGTATTTAAACGCCTGGTTAAACTGGAAAAAATAAAGTTAATATTTCCTTTTGATTTGTACACATGCTAATAACGATAATTGCATTGTTGGCGAACGTACTTTAAATTTTGTTCACATCAAGTGGTTCCAGTTTCCGGTAAAGCTAGCACACATTTGCCAATTAGTCGAAACTAATGGAAACAATTAAATATCGCATTACACTGTATCCCACAAATTTACATGTTTTACAAGGCATCCAATTAAAGCCCTAACGATGCACGCCGAACGAATCAAAACCTGGCATTAACTTCATCGCAATTCCGAGAAATAATTGCTCTCTGAAACTTGAGCATTCGGCAATGAAAATTGCTTGTATTTCTAATCAAATTGTTTACGGGATGAAAACCCACTTGAGGAGGGTCGTGTTCGCGTCATTTACATCCCTACGCATAAAATATTATGCTCGAAACTGATAAACAAGCAATTTTTATTTTCCAAGGTTAATGGACATTTGTACCTTTTTAAGAATTATAATTAAACACTATTAACGATAAAAGTCATTTTGCTGATATCTGTTCCTGGAAGTCCCACATAAAAAAATTATAAACAAATAGTGTTCAGAATGAGCTCTTGTAAAACAAAGAATAAAAAAGAAAAATTTGAAGAAAAATGTAATTCAATCGATTTTTAAGCGTTTCCGGTCGATTAAGCACTATTTACGAAAAAAGTCTTTTTGCGGATCTCTGTTCATGGAAGTCCCACAAAAAAATTATAGACAAATAGTGTTTAGAATGAACTCTCAAACTGGAACAAACAAAAAAAAAATTTTAAAGAAAAATTTAATTCAATCGATTTTTAAGTGTTTCCAGTCGATTAAGCACTATTTACGAAATAAGTTATTTTGCGGAACTCTGTTCCTGGAAATCCCACAAAAAAATTACAGACAAAAAGTGTTCAGAACGAGCTCTTGAAGTAGAAAAAAATAAAAATAAAAATTTTTGAAGAAAAATTTAATTCAATCGATTTTTAGGCGTTTTCAGTCGATTAAGCACTATTTACGAAAAAACTCATTTTGCGTACTCTGTTCGTGCAAGTCCTACAGATTTTTTTATAGACAAATAGTGTTCAGAATGAGCTCTTAGACTTAGAAAATAAAGATTTGAAGAAAAATTTAATTGAATCGATTTTTAAGTGTTTCTCAGACGATTTAAGACCTATTTACAAAAAAAATTCATTTTGCGTATCTCTGTGCAAGTCCTACATTTTTTTTTATAGACAAATAGTATTCAGAATAGACTAGAAAAAAATTAAAAAAAATTTGAAGAAAAATTTAATTCAATCGATTTTTAGGCGTTTCCAGACGATTTAAAAACTATTTACAAAAAAATCATTTTGCGTATCTCTGTTTGTGCAAGTCCTACAATTTTTTTATAGACAAATAGTATTGAGAATAGATTAGAAAAAATATTTAAAAAAAATTGAAGAAAAATTTAATTCAATCGATTTTTAGGCGTTTCCAGACGATTTAAGAACTATTTACAAAAAATTCATTTTGCGTATCTCTGTTTGTGCAAGTCCTGCATCTTTTTTCTATAGACAAATAGTATTCAGAATAGACTAGAAAAAATATAAAAAAAAAATTGAAGAAAAATTTAATTCAATCGATTTTTAGGCGTTTCCAGACGATTTAAAAACTATTTACAAAAAAATCATTTTGCGTATCTCTGTTTGTGCAAGTCCTACAATTTTTTTATAGACAAAGAGTATTGAGAATAGACTAGAAAAAATATTTTAAAAAAATTGAAGAAAAATTTAATTCAATCGATTTTTAGGCGTTTCCAGACGATTTAAGATCTATTTACAAAAAAAAATCATTTTGCGTATCTCTTTGTGCAAGTCCTACAATTTTTTTTATAGACAAATAGTGTTCAGAATGAGCTCTAAGACTAGAAAAAATAAAAATAAAAATTTTGAAGAAAAATTTAATTCAATCGATTTTTAGGCGTTTCCAGACGATTTAAAAACTATTTACAAAAAAAAATCATTTTGCTTATCTCTGTTTGTGCAGGTCCTACAATTTTTTTATAGACAAATAGTATTCAGAATAGGCTAGAAAAAATATAAAAAAAAATTGAAGAAAAATTTAATTCAATCGATTTTTAGGCGTTTCCAGACGATTTAAGAACTATTTACAAAACAATCATTTTGCGTATTTCTGTTTGTGCAAGTCCTACATTTTTTTCTTATACACAAATAGTGTTCAGAATGAGCTCTCAGACTTGAAAAAATTTAAAAAATAAAAATGTGAAGAAAAAGTAAATTCAATCGATTTTTAAGTGTTTCCAGTCGATTAAGCACTATTTACGAAAAAAAGTCATTTTGCGTACTCTGTTCGTGCAAGTCCTACATTTTGCGTATCTCTGTTCCTGGAAGTCCCACATGGAAAAATTATAAACAAATAGTGTTCAGAATGAGCTCTTAGACTAGAAAAAATAAAAGAAAAATGTTTGAAGAAAAATTTAATTTAATCGAATTTTCGGCGTTTCCAGACGATTTAAGCACTATTTACAAAAAAGGCATTTTGCGTACCCTGTTCCGGGAAGTCCCACATGAACAAATTATGGACACATAGTGTTCGGAATGAGCTCTTAGACTGGAATAAAATAAAAATAAAAGTTTGAAGAAAAATTTAATTCAATCGATATTTAAGTATTTCCAGTCGAAGCACTATTTACGAAAAAAATCATTTTGGGTACTCTGTTCGTGCAAGTCCTACAATTTTTTTTATAGACAAATAGTGTTTAGAATGAGCTCTTGGACTTGAAAAAATAAAATAAATAAAGATTTGAAGAAAAATTTAATTCAATCGATTTTTAAGTGTTTCCAGACGATTTAAGAACTATTTACAAAAAAATTCATATTGCGTATCTCTGTTTGTGCAAGCCCTACAATTTTTTCTTATACACAAATAGTGTTCAGAATGAGCTCTCAGACTTGAAAAAATTTAAAAAATAAAAATTTGAAGAAAAAGTTAATTCAATCGATTTTTAAGTGTTTCCAGTCGATTAAGCACTATTTACGAAAAAAGTCATTTTGCGTACTCTGTTCGTGCAAGTCTTACAATTTTTTTTTATGGACAAATAGTGTTCAGAATGAGCTCTAAGACTAGAAAAAATTTGAAGAAAAATTTAATTCAATCGTTTTTTAGGCGTTTCCAGACGATTTAAGAACTATTTATAAAAAAAAAATCATTTTGCGTATCTCTGTTGGTGCAAGTCCTACAATTTTTTTTATAGACAAATAGTGTTCACTATGAGCTCTCAGACTTGAAAAAATTTAAAAAAATGAAAATTTGAAGAAAAATTAAATTCAATCGATTTTTAAGTGTTTCCAGTCGATTAATCACTATTTACAAAAAAGGCATTTTGTGTACCCTGTTCCGAGAAGTCCCACATAAAAAAATTATGGACACATAGTGTTCAGAATGAGCTCTTAGACTGGAAAAAATTAAAAAAAAAATTTGAAGAAAAATTTAATTCAATATATTTTTAGGCGTTTCTAAACGATTTAAGGACTATTTACAAAAAAATTCATTTTGCGTATCTCTGTTTGTGCAGGTCCTATAATTTTTTTTTATCGACAAATAGTGTTTAGAAAGCTCTCAGACTTGAAAAAATTAAAAAAATGAAAATTTGAAGAAAAATTCAATTCAATCGATTTTTAAGTGTTTCCAGTCGATTAAGCACTATTTACAAAAAAATCATTTTACGTATCTCTGTTCCTGGAAGTCCCACAGGGAAAAATTATAAACAAATAGTGTTCAGAATGAGCTCTTAGACTAGAAAAAATAAAAAAAATAAAATGTTTGAAGAAAAATTTAATTTAATCGATTTTTATTTACAAAAAAAGGCATTTTGCGTACCCTGTTCCGGGAAGTCCCACATGAAAAAATTATGGAGACATAGTGTTCAGAATCAGCTCTTAGACTGGAAAAAATAAAAATAAAATTTTAGGCGTTTCCGGTCGATTTAAATATTGTCTATAACTAAGAAATTCTAATTGTAACTCATAATTTATGTTAAAAATAATCACAAGGAATGCCAAAACATAAAACTCCTAATGAATCTAAATTTTAGTAGTTTTGAAAAAAATCGTTTTTTTTCTCTTTTTTATAGCAAAAATAATATCACGAAAACACGCCGAATTTACAATTTTATAATACAGAAGAGAGCATAACATAAGTTAGGAGGCGCTATTACAAATTAAAGCTTTATTTATACATACAGGTTGTCTCTTTTCGAATTTGCCAAACGAAAACGGGTAGTGGATAATGTTATTCTGAACAGAAAAGTTTAAATAAACATATGCCCGATTTCTTACCTTTATCGAGATAAATGATAAAGATTTTTCGATAGTAAAAACAATTAATGCGACACCTCAAATCTCTTCAAAATGACCTGAAGAAATTTTAGATGATTTTCCGCTTGAACAACGACTTAGGATGTGGTTCCGGCATGATGGAGCACCTCCCCATTATAACCGAAATTAGCTAAATATTCAATTTCCTAATATGGATTGGACGAACACCGCCTTTACCCTGGCAGATCAAAATCAAATCAATCAAAACTTAATTTATTCTCAAGAAATAAGCAATACATATAAATGAAAATATGTCAAACAATACAATTTGGATAATAGAAAATAAATACATAGAATTCAAAATAGCATAAAAATAGATCTAACACCTATGGACACTAGGGTGTCGGTTATTTCCCAAATCGCTAATTTCTTTGAGAGGTTGGTGCATAACCATTTTGAAATAAAAAGGTATTTCTTTCCTAAAAGGAACTCATTGGTATTTTTACGTGCCTGCAGGCAAATCAAATTTCTCATTGGATTAACATGGAAAAATCGTCTTTAAACGCTGAATATTTCTTTTCTACAAATTGTAGGTCAATATACCGTGGCAATACTTGAGTACAGGTATTTTTTTTTGCAACAGTAAAAATATTTTTTTTCGCGAATTTTACGTCGGTCACGCTAAAAAAATTGAAAAACCAAAAACAACAGATCATGCACCTTTATCCATTTTTTGATGCAAAAGTCATGAAATAACGTCAAAATAGTACGAAATTCGTGTTCCACGGAAAATTCACGATCTGATATTTTTCTACTTTAAAATATTTTTTGAGAGCAAACATGGATTTTCCAATTAAAAAAAAATCACCAAACATTTTTTGGACGGTCTTTTTATTTACAAATACCGCAAAAGAACTGCAAAACAGAAAAGGTTGGCAGAGCATCCGAAACCTAAGCTTTTAATATACCAATTAATATCTTTCAACGTCATTTTAAAATTGAATTTCATAACCGAAGATGCCAATTTGTATGGCCATGTGGATGTTTATAGATGACACTCAGAACGTAATAAAATAGTAATAATTAAAAGTTAACGACTTTTTATTGCAGTCGTAAAAGTTTCATCAAGGAATTTCGCCCTTTTATTTCCAATGGCGAAATATAGTTCATCTCGTGCCTCAAGGGCGTCAATCTTCGCAGTTACTTCCGAGCCTCACCCTTTATTACGAGCCGATCTCGGGCGGAAATGGTCCGCTTTTAATCAAGGCCCCAATTTTAATATTTGATTGCGGCTATCTCGGCCGCGATTTCAATATTTTATTACCGCCAACAATTTCCCTCCCAGCCCGGTGTAACCGATATTGAATATTCACGGTGAAATTTTATTAAAAGCAAAATTTAATTAGGTAGCTGTGAAATTATGAATTATCTGAAATATATTAGTAGCGGTAAAATGTCGCAAAATTTTATCCACAATAATTATTAAAAATCGAAATTCAATTTCGCAACCTAATTCACAATTATTTACAGAATCATAGGAATTACATTCACATAGAACACTCAAATAGAGTAATGAGGACCTAAAATTTACGGTCCAGTAGGCTATTTGAACATTAATAAATGTCATATAGCATTTGCACGTTCAGTGAAGTAACCTTGATATTTGCTAAAAATTGATCATGAACGGATCACTTATCGTTTCCCGGCGCATTCACCATTTCTATACATGGCTATCACAACCTCAGCAATTCCCGTACTGAACTTATTTTTAACCTTGATATTGGCTAAAAATTGATCATGAACGGATTGTACACTTTTCATTTCCCGGCGAATTCACCAGTTATCCTTATACGCATCACAGACTCATTAATTCCCGCATTGAACTTATTTTTACCATTGATATTGAAGCTAAATTGACTCCTATCATGATTCCATATTCAATTACGCAATGGAATGACGGCGAAGGTCACTTCTCTCGAGGACAGACACACAATTGCACGACGGGCGGAATGATGATGTTCGATTTAATTAAGATAAGGATGGCTCTAATTTGCGGGAAGCGTAATTCTTCCTCCGCCGCGTTCGTTTAGTAATGATAATGATCGGGCCGGGGTGGATGTATTTGTGGGGCAATTCCGCCAAATTGTGTTTTGCCTCGATGGTAATTTAGGAGCCGACGGGCCACAATTAGCCTATTTTATGTCAGCCCCTTTAAATGATGCACAACGGACAATAAATTGTGTGCCATATGGGGAAATGGTGGCGAACAAAGGGCGGATTGTGAGCCAAACGTTATTAAAAAAAGGGAATTGAATAATTGTTAAAAAATTGGAACGCTAATTAATCCACAATATTCTTAACGAGGAAAAATATCTCGCCGTATTCGCAACACTAAAAATATTTTCCTTAGATCAGCAAGCACAGTTGTGAGTTCCCGGCGCATCCACCATGAAATCAATTTATAAAAGAGCTCAATTTTGTTGTCTGTTAAACTTATTATTCACCAATAATTTGAATTGAAAAGAGTTCATCTCAGATGATCTTCTACTCATACCAGATGAACGACGAACAGCAACATCATTCCAGAGGGTGTAATATTCCTTAAATTCCTTTATTCGACTTATTTCAGACATATTTTCGGCACTTGATACCAAATTGCGAAAACTGATGTGTGCGGTGATGGTACAGTTTGCTTCATTATTAGGAAGAGAACTATTACAAGTTAGTAGCTTTATATTTGTTTTGGCACAAACGAACTTTTCATTGTCTCTTCAAATTTATTAAATAAATGTTCGAAAGAAGGAATTTTTCCTAAATAATGGAAAATAGCCAAATTATGTTTAATACAAAAAATAGGAAAATCATCAAATAATATGTCTACTTGACTTGACTTGTACATTACGATAGAATTCAACGTGAATTTAGTTTTAAGTTCCAAAAAATTGTAAAAATTTTGTTAGCTTGAAAAAAATATATAAACAATTGCCATCGACTTAAAAGTTTCCAAATATATCCAAAATACATTCTTAATTATATTTCTGAAAAAGTACTAAACGCCCTTGCTGTACATTACGAAAGAATTCAACGTGAATTTAGTTTTAAGTTCCAAAAAATTGTAAAAATTTTGTTAGCTTGAAAAAAATATATAAACAATTGCCATCGACTTAAAAGTTTCCAAATATATCCAAAATACATTCTTAATTATATTTCTGGAAAAGTACTAAACGCCCTTGCTGTACATTACGAAAGAATTCAACGTGAATTTAGTTTTAAGTTCCAAAAAATTGTAAAAATTTTGTTAGCTTGAAAAAAATATATAAACAATTGCCATCGACTTAAAAGTTTCCAAATATATCCAAAATATATTCTTTATTATATTTCTGAAAAAGTACTAAACGCCCTTGCTGTACATTATGAAAGAATTCAACGTGAATTTAGTTTTAAGTTCCAAAAAATTGTAAACATTTTGTTGGCTTGAAAAAATTATATAAACAATTGCCATCGACTTAAAAGTTTCCGAACATATCCAAAATACATTCTTATTTATATTTCTGAAAAAGTACTAAACGCCCTTGCTGTACATTACGAAAGAATTCAACGTGAATTTAGTTTTAAGTTCCAAAAAATTGTAAACATATTGTTGGCTAGAAAAAATTATATAAACAATTGCCATCGACTTAAAAGTTTTCAAACATATCCAAAATACATTCTTAATTATAATTCTGAAAAAGTAATAAACGCCCTTGCTGTTAATTACGAAAGAATTCAACGTGAATTTAGTATTAATTTCCAAAAAAATTGTAAACATTTTGTTGGCTTGAAAAAATTATATAAACAATTGCCATCGACTTAAAAGTTTCCAAATATATCTAAAATACATTCTTAATTATAATTCTGAAGAAGTACTAAACGCCCTTGTTGTACATTACGAAAGAATTCAACGTGAATTTAGTTTTAAGTTCCAAAAAATTGTAAACATTTTGTTGACTTGAAAAAATTATATAAACAATTGCCATCGACTTAAAAGTTTCCAAATATATCCAAAATACATTCTTAATTATAATTCTGAAAAAGTAATAAACGCCCTTGCTGTTAATTACGAAAGAATTCAACGTGAATTTAGTATTAATTTCCAAAAAAATTGTAAACATTTTGTTGGCTTGAAAAAATTATATAAACAATTGCCATCGACTTAAAAGTTTCCAAATATATCTAAAATACATTCTTAATTATAATTCTGAAGAAGTACTAAACGCCCTTGTTGTACATTACGAAAGAATTCAACGTGAATTTAGTTTTAAGTTCCAAAAAATTGTAAACATTTTGTTGACTTGAAAAAATTATATAAACAATTGCCATCGACTTAAAAGTTTCCAAATATATCCAAAATACATTCTTAATTATAATTCTGAAAAAGTAATAAACGCCCTTGCTGTTAATTACGAAAGAATTCAACGTGAATTTAGTATTAATTTCCAAAAAAATTGTAAACATTTTGTTGGCTTGAAAAAATTATATAAACAATTGCCATCGACTTAAAAGTTTCCAAATATATCCAAAATACATTATTTATTATATTTCTGAAAAAGTACTAAACGCCCTTGCTGTTTATTACGAAAGAATTCAACGTGAATTTAGTTTTAAGTTCCAAAAAATTGTAAAAATTTTGTTACCTTGAAAAAATTATATAAACAATTGCCATCGACTTAAAAGTTTCCAAATATATCCAAAATACATTATTTATTATATTTCTGAAAAAGTACTAAACGCCCTTGCTGTTTATTACTAAAGAATTCAACGTGAATTTAGTTTTAAGTTGCAAAAAATTGTAAAAATTTTGTTAGCTTGAAAAAAATATATAAACAATTGCCATCGACATAAAAGTTTCCAAATATATCCAAAATACATTCTTATTTATAATTCTGAGAAAGTACGAAACGCCCTTGCTGTTCATTACGAAAGAATTCAACGTGAATTTAGTTTTAAGTTCCAAAATATTGTAAAAATTTTGTTACCTTGAAAAAATTATATAAACAATTGCCATCGACTTAAAAGTTTCCAAATATATCCAAAATACATTCTTATTTATAATTCTGAAAAAGTACTAAACGCCCTTGCTGTTCATTACGAAAGAATTCAACGTGAATTTAGTTTTAAGTTCCAAAAAATTGTAAAAATTTTGTTACCTTGAAAAAATTATATAAACAATTGCCATCGACTTAAAAGTTTCCAAATATATCCAAAATACATTCTTATTTATATTTCTGAAAAAGTACTAAACGCCCTTGCTGTACATTACGAAAGAATTCAACGTGTATTTAGTATTAATTTCCAAAAAAATTGTAAACATTTGTTGGCTTGAAAAAATTAGAAAAACAATTGCCATCGACTTAAAAGTTTCCAAATATATCTAAAATACATTCTTAATTATAATTCTGAAGAAGTACTAACCGCCCTTGCTGTACATTACGAAAGAATTCAACGTGAATTTAGTTTCAAGTTCCAAAAAATTGTAAACATTTTGTTGGCTTGAAAAAATTATAAAAACAATTGCCATCGACTTAAAAGTTTCCAAAAATATTCAAAATACATTCTTATTTATATTTCTGAAAAAGTACTAAACGCCTTTGCTGTACATTACGAAAGAATTCAACGTGAATTTAGTTTTAAGTTCCAAAAAATTGTAAAAATTTTGTTACCTTGAAAAAATTATATAAACAATTACCATCGACTTAAAAGTTTCCAAATATATCCAAAATACATTCTTATTTATAATTCTGAAAAAGTACTAAACGCCCTTGCTGTTCATTACGAAAGAATTCAACGTGAATTTAGTTTTAAGTTCCAAAAAATTGTAAACATTTTGTTGGCTTGAAAAAATTATATAAACAATTGCCATCGACTTAAAAGTTTCCAAATATATCCAAAATACATTCTTAATTATATTTCTGAAAAAGTACTAAACGCCCTTGTTGTACATTGCGAAAGAATTCAACGTGAATTTAGTTTTACGTTCCAAAAAATTGTAAACATTTTGTTGGCTTGAAAAAAATTATATAAACAATTGCCATCGACTTAAAAGTTTTCAAACATATCCAAAATACATTCTTAATCGACTGGAAACGCTTAAAAATCGATTGAATTAAATTTTTCTTCAAAATTTTTATTTTTTTATTTTTTCTAGTCTAAGAGCTCATTCTAAACACTATTTGTTCATGTGGGACTTCCAGGAACAGAGATACGCAAAATGAGTTTTTTTTTCTTAAATAGTGCTTAATCGACTGGAAACGCTTAAAAATCGACTGAATTAAATTTATCTTAATTTTTTTTTATTTTTTATTTTCTCAAGTCTAAGAACTTATTCTGAACACTATTTGTCTTAAAAGAAATTGTAGGGCTTGCACGAACAGAGATACGCAAATTGTTTTTTTTTTTCGTAAATAGTGCTTAATAGACTGGAAACACTTAAAAATCGATTCAATTAAATTTTTCTTCAAAATTTTTTTTTTTTTTTCTTGTCTAAGAGCTCATTCTGATCACTATTTGTCTATAATTTAGTTTTGAGGGACTTCCAGAAACAGAGATCCGCAAAATGACTTTTTTCGTAAATAGTGCTTAATCGACTGGAAACACCTAAAAATCGATTAAATATAATTTTTCTTCAAAATTTTCAGATTTGAACGGCCGTAGCGGCTAAACGAATAATCCAAATCGAACGCGGTTTTATAATATGTGCTCCTTGGGTACAACTTGGTTGGTTTTAATTAAAATTGGCGATTTTAAATTTTTGACGAAAATTTAAAAAACTGACCCCTTCTTACTTTTGCCCAAAAATTGCATTTAAAATGATTTCCTGAAGAAACCACTGGTTCGATTCGGGGCTTCTATATGTCACCGGAAAGATCCATTCGAGACGCTTTAGAAAATGCACTTGCCTAACCACAAACGTCAATTTGAAGTCCGTGGCGCGTCAACAAAGAAATTTCGAAAATGGAAAAAATCGAAAAAATCAACTTTTTTAATAATCATCGTAGACCTTTTTTTCATCAGAAGAACAAACTAAATCGATTGGCGTTAAAATAATGTATGTAGAAAAAATTGCAAAAAAAGTTGGCAAGTCACTATGAACATTATGAAAAATTTGGAAAATTTTTTTTCAGACTTTGAACAGCCGTAGCGGCTAAACGAAAAATCCAAATCGAACGCGGTTTTTAAATCTGTGCTCCTTGGGTGCAAATTAGTTAGGATTCAATTAAAATTGGCGATTTTGAATTTTTGACGGAAACTTGAAAAACATGCCAAGAGGGGATTTCTTACTGTTGCCCAAAAATTGCAATTAAAATGATTTTCTGAAAAAGCCACTAGTTCGATTCGTCGTTTCTATATGTCACCGGAAAGATCGCTTTAAGACGCTTTAGAAAATGTACTAGCCTTGACATTTGTGGTCAATTTGAAGCCCGTCATTTCAGCTATCTTCAAAAAAAAAACGGAAAACATCCGCCCCGACAAAATATGTTCACACGGTTGGCACCAGATGGCGCATTCGAATACCCGTCATTGCGGCTGCCATATTTTCAAGTTTAATACGATAATTTACTAGAATTTAACGTGAACCAAACGATCGCGTCTTGGTACACGAACAACTATTTGCGGATTAAATCTTATTATTATTATCGATTTAAGAATGTGTGCCAGGCTTAAGATTAAGCGCTCAATTTGACGCCGTTAAAATGATGACCAACAAATTCGTGGAAGCACGTCCCGTCGAAACTTTATGATGATTTACGAGCACCCGAAACAACTGGAGCGGAAAAATTGGAACCGTTCTTTTTCCGTCGATAAATAATCTGTAAATAATAACGAGACCCGCTTTCATCCAATCCAGAGTCATCTACATTTGATCTCAATTATTATTTATAGTTTCCTTTATACAAATACAAGACCATAAAAAATGCCGTTTACAATAGAATATGACATTCAATTTGTTTGTCGGAGTGGAAATAATTTAAACATAGTAATACTGCAAAGCTTTTACGGTAGCGTTTCTTCATTTTTTGCATCCAGGTGTGGATTCGGATGGACACCGTGGGAAAAATGTGAAATCTAACATTGTTTTGTATAGAAGAAATTGAGGAAGTGACGGCCCTCGGGGTGACTCATGGTACGGCCGAGGTAGCAGAGGTGGCAATACAGGTAGGGTCGGTTGCAGACACCGCACCTATCTGTATTACCAACTCTGCTATAGCCCGTTCTTTGGAATCTGGCGGTTGTGGTCGTAACAGAGGGCCGGAGCTCGGTGAGTAGGGGACGTAATATTTTTTTATCTCAAACCAATCTTTGTTGAGAAGTACTGGTGTAAAAGTGCTTATACCAATAGGAGCGAAGGACAGTAATAAATATATCGCAATACCTTTTCTTCGAGGGTGCGTCGATCCTCAGAGCGGACCGACCGTTTTACGACCTCAGCCGCCAGATTCTACCGAACGGACTATACCTCGGCCGTACCATGAGTCACCCCGCGAGCCGTCACTGAATTGAGGCAATAATTTATGGTGATATTGTGTGCCTATGTCTTATTCTAATAAATTCTTGTTACAGTAATTTACGATACAAATAACGTTATGAAGGTTTTTACATTACGAGAGAAAAGTTTTTTTTTTAATTCACGAGTACTGTGAAATGTTTAAGCAGTCTTTTCGATTAAATTTAATACCTTATTATGTATTCCTTTCAATTTTCAGTAGCAAATTTATTCCAAATCAAATCACACCAATTTTTTTTTCTATAAACGCCGAAGGAATTGAAATATTCGCTTGTGAAATATCGCCCCGACTCATCATCCGCAAAAGTGGGACGAGTTTCGGGTCGGACGGGGATCGATGGGAAATGAATTTTCTAAGCGGCGTTCGCTTAAATAAAATAACGGAACGTCTACGTCCCGACGCGAAAGTATAAACAATTTATGTGAACATTCCGATGCACTCCGATGGCGTGTGAAAAGTTCCGGTTTCCGCATGAATGCCGCTGACAATTCGTATAACACGCAATTTTGTCTTTTAACTTTGTGAATAGCGAATGTCAAACAGTGCGATTAATTCTCGTTGACTGGTGCAATCAATAAGGACATCAAAATGCGTTTTCCCGGCGCATCCACCATATGTATAGCCTCTAGCAAAACTGTATTTATTTCCGTGTTCGCTGAAAGATACACACGTCGCGTTAATTATTTGACTGAAAAATAGTTATTTGTGTATTGAGTGAGCGAAATAGGTGTTTTTGTTACGCATGAAAAGTCAGTTGAAAGCGGCGTACGTAATACAAACATTAAATTTTCTGCAGCTAAAACATTGTTAATAAGACTATGAAGAATCTGTCTGGCCATCAAAATAATTTCTAAATGAGGTCAAACGCCAACTTTTAATTTTTTAAGTTGAACATGTTTTCGAATATTATGCGTTTCAGAAAAAAAAAGTTTAAACAAAATGAAAGAAAAACGGATCTCTAATTATTAATAACATTGTTAATAAGACTATGAAGAATCTGTCTGGCCATCAAAATAATTTCTAAATGAGGTCAAACGCCAACTTTTGATTTTTTTAAGTTGAACATGTCTTCGAATATTATGCATTTCAGGAAAAAAAATGTTTAAACAAAATGAAAGAAAAACGGATCTCCAATTATTAATAACATTGTTAATAAGACTACGAAGAACGTGTCTGGCCATCAAAATAATTTCTAAATGAGGTCAAACGCTAACTTTTGATTTTTTAAGTTGAACATGTCTTCGAATATTATGCATTTCAGGAAAAAAAATGTTTAAACAAAATGAAAGAAAAACGGGTCTCTAATTATTAATAACATTGTTAATAAGACTATAAAGAATCTGTCTGGCCATCAAAATAATTTCTAAATGAAGTCAAACGCCAACTTTTGATTTTTTAAGTTGAACAAGTCTTCGAATATTATGCGTTTCAGGAAAAAAAAAATGTTTAAACAAAACGAAAGAGAAACGGATCTCCAATTATTAATAACATTGTTAATAAGACTATGAAGAATCTGTCTGGCGATCAAAATAATTTCTAAATGACGTCAAACACCAACTTTTGATTTTTTTAAGTTGAACAAATCTTCGAAGATTATGCGTTTCAGGAAAAAAATGTTTAAACAAAACGAAAGAAAAACGGATCTCTAATTATTAATAACATTGTTAATAAGAGTATGAAGAATCAGTCTGGCCATCAAAATAATTTCTAAATGAAGTCAAACGCCAACTTTTGATTTTTAAGTTGAACATGTCTTCGAATATTATGCGTTTCAGGGAAAAAATGTTTAAACAAAACGAAAGAAAAACGGATCTCTCATTATTAATAACATTGTTAATAAGACTATGAATAATGTGTCTAGCCACCAAAATAATTTCTAAATGAGGTCAAACAGCAACTTTTGATTTTTTTAAGTTGAACATGTCTTCGAATATTATGCATTTCAGGAAAAAAAAATGTTTAAACAAAACGAAAGGAAAACGGATCTCCAATTATTAATAACATTGTAAATAAGACTATGAAGAATCTGTCTGGCCATCAAAATAATTTCTAAATGAGGTCAAACGCCAACTTTTGATTTTTTAAGTTGAACATGTTTTCGAATATTATGCATTTCAGGAAAAAAAATGTTTAAACAAAATGAAAGAAAAACGGGTCTCTAATTATTAATAACATTGTTAATAAGACTATGAAGAATGTGTCTGGCCAGTAAAATATTTTCTAGATGAGGTCAAACAGCAACTTTTGATTTTTTTAAGTTGAACATGTCTTCGAATATTATGCATTTTAGGAAAAAAAATGTTTAAACAAAATGAAAGAAAAACGGATCTCTAATTATTAATAACATTGTTAATAAGAGTATGAAGAATCTGTCTGGCCATCAAAATAATTTCTAAATGAAGTCAAACGCCAACTTTTGATGTTTTAAGTTGAACATGTCTTCGAATATTACATTACATTACATTACATTTTTTTATTTAATTAATGGGAGGGACATGGACCCGCACGGTGACTTCTTCGTTCCAAAAAAGTGAGCGCACGGATGGGATTCGAACCCACGACCACGAGGCCTGTGAGCAGAAGCTCTACTCACTAGGCCACCGCGGCCCCGAGAATCAAGTTAAAAATATAAATATTGAATGTGTGAAAAAGTGTGATAAATGTAATTTTCGGCGAATAATAATAAGTCTTTATTTATTTCTCTCTTAAATTATAATAAGACATACAATAAGAAAATACAATATTTGGTGATTTTTTTACGTGTCAACAAATGTGTTTTGGATCATTCATGTTGTTTAATAAATAAATCGCATCTATGCAAATATTTATCAATCAATATGAACGATCCAAAGAAAAACATTTACCATCCTCGGATTCGAATACAAAACAAAATGTAAACATTATTATAAATTTTTCATACGGCTGTATCTTTACTCATTCCGATATTTGCATACCGCGATACTCGGGAAAAACGGGGACCAGGAATTTAAGAATCCCCTTTCTAATCCAATTTGTAGATAAAGTTTATTCGGGACGGCGACCTTTAAATCCCATTTTCTTTCAGTTCGCCCCCTCTCGCGAAAAAGGAGGGATGTTTCATGCGTTTCGGCAATATAAAATTCCCCATTTTCACTTTCCTTCCTTCGCCCGTTCTTACATCTGACAGCAGAGATTAGGTTTTTTTTTCCTAATTCGGGATTCCTGGAGCTTAACTTGTAACAATTTTCGTCTCCAAAGGAATTTTATTAGTGCGTTTGTTCTTATTGATAAGAAATATCTTGACGGCTCGTGGGGGAAAATATTGTCTTCGTGAAAAATGGCTCTTTTAATATAATAATAATGATAATAAATTCATTCAATTTGACATGCATTTTGGATAAATTTAGAAAGTTTCAAGTCGATAGTAATGTTTTTTTTTTCAAACCCTGTACTACGCCACTGGCTAAATTACGCACTTATAACCTCAGATATTTTGGACATAACAAATAACCGGCAAATTGTAATATTTTGCATGGTGATTACTAGAGAGAGGATTTTATGCAGCAAAATGCATATTTTTGCATATTTACCCATACAATGCATATTTTGTCTTTTAATGCATATAACAGAACATGTGCAATTCAATGAAATGTTGACCAAATGTTATCAAATTAATTGCCAATTCGTCCTGCGATAAACATGTTTTTGGCGGTTTACTTTTTTTTAATTAAATTAATATCTATTCCATATTAATTTTCTCAATTTTTAATTTTCTACAAATATTCGCAAATTTATGATAATTCGTCCTGCAATAAACAGTACTTTATGCATTTACATGTTTTCGGCGGTTTACTTTTTTTTGATTAAATTAATATCTATTCCATATTAATTTTCTTAATTTTAAATTTTCGCAAATTTATTCAGTATTTATTTATTTTACTAATCAGGCTTAAAATAACTGACCCCCATTAAAAAAAAAATTATCAACATGCCTATTCAAGTACAGTTTTGAATATTTCTATGTACTTCAGATTAATATTAACTTCTAGCCACCAAAATTAATATAAAGTTCTAAAACAAATATTTACGATTTTATTTATAGATTTTAATAAATGGCAATTTTATACCTCCGAACGAGTTTTGCAAGTGTGTCGATACGAGGGGTGGAATTTAAATAAATCCTCTTATCTTCCGAAATGAGGAAAGCCCGGAACCGGCTTTCTAATATTGATTAAAATATAGGGGAGTGTGATTTTTTTTTTCATCAGAGCGAACGTGATTAATTCTAAGGGAAAATTCCGCCGTCTGAAAATAAATCTGCACTCGAATGGTAAAATCACGTCTTGTGTTGGAAAAACAGGACAATTGCTTTTTACATTGATCGAAACAATTATTTGCATTAAGGAATTTCTAACAGAGATAAATGTAATTATTGATAATAATGATGATGAATTAAATAAAGGCGAAAAGATCGAAACAATTATTTGCATTAAGCAATTTCTAACAGAGATAAATGTATAATAAAAACACTTTTACTTTGTTCGTATAACACATTTTTTTATTGTTGAGTATAGTTTCAGCAATAATTTTAAATTTTTTTTTTTTGGTCACCAAAATTGGTAGTTTTGCATTTTCACAAATTTACACTCAGTTCACACGAAATTATCATAAAATCTAGTGATGGGATGTATGCAGCTTTTCCAGCGAAAGAATTGCTTTTTACATTGATCGAAACAATTATTTACATTAAGGAATTTCTAACAGGGACAAATGTAATTATTGATAATAATGATGATGAATTAAATAAAGGCAAGAAGATTGCAACAATTATTTGCATTAACCAATTTCTAACAGAGATAAATGTATAATAAAAATGCTTTTACTTTGTTCGTATAACACAATTTTTTATTGTTGACTATAGTTTCAGCAACAATTTTTAATATTTTTCTTTTGGTCACCAAAATTGGTAGTTTTTCATTTCACAAATTTACAATCTGTTCACATGAAATTATCAAAAAATCTAGTGATGGTGTGT
This sequence comes from Ocypus olens, assembly GCA_910593695.2. Classification (NCBI taxonomy): domain Eukaryota; kingdom Metazoa; phylum Arthropoda; class Insecta; order Coleoptera; family Staphylinidae; genus Ocypus; species Ocypus olens. The sequence continues at coordinate 50,062,993 of OU343053.1, forward strand.
AAGCAGCTTCTCCCGTGAGTCAATTTTGAGTCACTTTGGAAAATTTCACGTCGCTGCCATTCGTTTGTATATTTTTTTTTTCGAGTTAGTAAAATTATTACAATTTACCACAATTTCCATTTTCTCCAATAAAATTATACTAAAATCTAGGGTTTTAAGTAATTTTTTCCAAAATATAGCAGTAGGATGTAAGCATTTTTTTTTTCAGGGAATACATTTTTATAATTTTGAGTGTCAATTTGGAAAATTTAGCGTCGCTGACATTTGGTTTTATTAAATATACAAATATTTGAATTTTGCTTTATTTTACAATATTATAATATTTCAAAGAGCTATCGACCAAGAGATCTTTCTGCCTTTTTATTCTGTTTTTTCGGTTATGTTTTCTTTTTTTATTGCGGGGGATAGTTATTGGAGTTTTGTGTCCGACAGATACTTGAATTTTTTTGAAATCAAATTTATATAATGTTTCTTTCAACTGTTTAAAGAAAATCATTCTAACCTCAGTAACAAAAATTTGCCCTGGAAAACAAAAATTTAACTTTCTCCAGAAATTGTATGTTTTACATTTCTTTAGTTTTACTTGAAATTTTGTAAAATTACACTTGAAATTGTTTAAAAAAAATAGTTCTATCGTTGCAGTAATCAAAAACCTTATCTTAGAAAGAAAAAATTGATAATTAAAATTTCACTTCCTCCAGAATTTTCGCTGTAAATTTTGCATTTCTTCCGACAGATTCTTGAAATTTTCGAAAATTGCACTTTAATAATGTGTCTTTACAATTGTTTAAAGAAAATCATCCTATCGTTGCAGTCACAAAAAACTTTGTCTTGGAAAGCAAAAATTGATAATTAAAATTTCACTTCCTCCAGAAACTTTGCTGTAAATTTTACATTTCTTCCGACAGATTCTTGAAATATTGTAAAACCACACTTGAATAATGTGTCTTTACAATTGTTTAAAGAAAATAATCTTATCGTTGCAGTAACAAAAACTTTATCTTGGAAAGCAAAAATTGATCATTAAAATTTCACTTTCTTCAGAAATTCCGCTGTAAATTTTGCATATATTTCTTGAAATTTTTGAAAATTACACTTTAATAATGTGTCTTTGCAAATGTTTAAAGAAAATAATCCTATCGTTGCAGTAAAAAAAAAACTTTATCTTGGAAAGCAAAAATTGATAATAAAAAATTTTACTTCCTCCAGAAATTTCCCTGTAAATTCTACATTTCTTCCGACAGATTCTTGGAATTTTCAAAAATTACACTTTAATAATGTGTCTTTACAATTGTTTAAAGAAAATCATCCTATCGTTGCAGTAACAAAAAACTTTTGCTTGGAAAGCAAAAATTAATAATTATAATTTCATTCCCTCCAGAAATTTCGGTGTAAATTTTGCATTTATGCCGACAGATTCTTGAAATTTTCGAAAATTACACTTAAATAATGTGTCTTTACAATTATTTAAAGAAAATCATCCCATCGTTGCAGTAATAAAAAAATTTCAGCTTGGAAAGCAAAAATTGATCATTAAAATTTCACTTCCTCCAGAAATTTCGCTGTAAATTTTGCATATATTTCTTGAAATTTTTGAAAATTACACTTTAATAATGTGTCTTTGCAAATGTTTAAAGAAAAGCTTCCTATCGTTGCAGTAACAAAAAACTTTATCTTGGAAAGCAAAAATTGATAATTAAAAGTTTACTTTCTCCAGAAATTTCACTGTAAATTTTGCATTTATTTCTTGGAATTTTCGAAAATTACACTTTAATAATGTGTCTTTACAATTGTTTAAAAAAAACATCCTATCGTTGCAGTAACAAAAAACTTTATCTTGGAAAGCAAAAATTGATAATTAAAATTTCACTTTCCCCAGAAATTTCGCTGTAAATTTTGCATTTATTTCTTGAAATTTTTGAAAATTACCCTTTAATAATGTGTCTTTGCAAATGTTTAAAGAAACCTTCCTATCGTTGTAGTAATCAAAAACTTTATCTTGGAAAGCAAAAATTTCACTTCCTTCAGAAATTTCGCTGTAAATTCTACATTTCTTCCGACAGATTCTTGAAATTTTCGAAAATTACACTTAAATAATGTGTCTTTACAATTGTTTAAAGAAAATCATCATATCGTTGCAGTAACAAAAAACTTTATCTTGAAAAGCAAAAATTGATAATTAAAATTTCACTTCCTCCGGAAATTTCGCTGTAAATTCTACATTTCTTCCGACAGATTCTTGAAATTTTGTAAAATTACACTTGCATAATGTGTCTTTACGATTGTTTAAAGAAAATAATCTTATCGTTGCAGTGACAAAAATTTTATCTTGGAAAGCAAAAATTGATCATTAAAATTTCTCTTCCTTCAGAAATTTCGCTGTAAATTTTACATTTCTTCCCCCAGATTCTTGAAATTTTTGGAATTTACACTTTAATAATGTGTCTTTACAATTGTTTAAAGAAAATAATCCTATCGTTGCAGTAACAAAAACTTTATCCTGGAAAGCAAAAATTAATAATTAAAATTTCACTTTCTCCAGAAATTTCGCTGTAAATTCTACATTTCTTCCGACAGATTCTTGAAATTTTTGAAAATTACACTTTAATAATGTGTCTTTACAAATGTTTAAAGAAAAGCTTCCTATCGTTGCAGTAACAAAACACTTTATCTTGGAAAGCAAAAATTAATAATTAAAATTTCACTTCCTCCAGAAATTTCGCTGTAAATTCTACATTTCTTCCGACAGATTCTTTCAATTTTTGAAAATTACACTTTAATAATGTGTCTTTACAAATGTTTAAAGAAAATCTTCCTATCGTTGCAGTAACAAAACACTTTATCTTGGAAAGCAAAAATTAATAATTAAAATTTCACTTCCTCCAGATATTTCGCTGTAAATTCTACATTTCTTCCGACAGATTCTTGAAATTTTTGAAAATTACACTTGAATAATGTGTCTTTACGATTGTTTAAAGAAAATAATCTTATCGTTGCAGTAACAAAAACTTTATCTTGGAAAGCAAAAATTGATCATTAAAATTTCACTTCCTCCAGAAATTTCGCTGTAAATTTTACATTTCTTCCGACAGATTCTTGAAATTTTTGGAAATTACACTTGAATAATGTGTCTTTACAATTGTTTAAAGAAAATAATCCTATCATTGCAGTAACAAAAAACTTTATCCTGGAAAGCAAAAATTAATAATTAAAATTTCACTTCCTCCAGAAATTTCGCTGTAAATTCTACATTTCTTCCAACAGATTCTTGAAATTTTTGGAAATTACACTTTAATAATGTGTCTTTACAGTTGTTTAAAGAAAATAATCCTATCATTGCAGTAACAAAAAACTTTATCCTGGAAAGCAAAAATTAATAATTAAAATTTCACTTCCTCCAGAAATTTCGCTGTAAATTCTACATTTCTTCCAACAGATTCTTGAAATTTTTGAAAATTACACTCTAATAATGTGTCTTTACAATTGTTTCAAGAAAATCGTCCTATCGTTGCAGTAATAAAAAAACTATCTTGGAAAGCAAATCAAAATTTCACTTCCTGTAGAAATTTTACTGTAAAATTTAGATTTCTTTCGACAGATAATTTCCACAGAAATTTTAACAAATTAAACTTAAATAATCTTTTTAACTGTAAAATAAAGAAAATCATGCTGGACTAATTTTTTTCTTTTTATTTCTCTGCGAATTGAAAACACGGATGAATTTCATACCAATTTGCGTATCCAAACCAATTTTTTTTAAATCTATTGCTATATTTGCAGCCGTTTGAAGACAACTTAGTTAAACACTCTAAAATCTCGAAAAATATCGTTCAAAAAATGTGTAATGATATTCTTAGATGCCACTTTTTAGGAATATAAACCTTGGCGTGTGGGCAACAGGTTGGATTGTAGGATAGGGCCCACCCACCACCTATCCCACCATCTAATTCATGGATGATTAACAAGAGTTTAACACGTCGAAATCAATACACACGCGTAGGAAAGACACCAAAAACTTGATGTTCTTTTGATTAAGATATTTAGAGGTGGACACCTTGGTGTGTGGGCAACTGGTTGGATTTTAGGAAAGAGTAACAGTAATAATAATAATAATTATAATAATACCTTTATTTTATGGACAACTATTTCTGTACAACATTACTTACAAACAAAAAAACAAATCGTATTATTTTGGTAGAAAAATCCTCCAGCTTCACTGTCGGACTTTTTTACTTGTAAAACTAATCCTCATTGTCACTGCAATATTTATCGTGATATAACTATCAATTCCTAAGTACTAAGGGTATAACTATAGATAATTATTATTTTTACGTATATGGGTACATATGTTAATTAATTAATTAAATTATTTACAAGGCCATACTCAGTTCATTATTAATTATAATTAGTTATATTATAGTATTTTTGTATTCAAAAAGGAGTAATCGTAAATGGGTAAATAAACATGATAACTTGCGCCACCACTGGACTTTTTTTTAGTTCCCACTGCGGCAATAGTTTTAAAGCGATGAATTAATTTGATCAGTTATAAAAATATGTACATCGTAAAACTTGATTAGTTAAGGATTGTGTGATTTTTTTAACAAATAATTTCTTATTAAAAAAATGCAAACTCATTATTTTGAGTGTAATCTTTCGAAACTTTGTAAAATGAGGAAATAACAGATGTTGCATAATAAAGCTAGCACACAAAGGCCACATAAAGACAACGAGTTGCCGACAAATGAAAATGTTTCCAACTGAAATACAACGGCAGACGAGTTCCTCCACTGAAGAGAATGAACACGTTTGCCAGCAATATAAAATGCAGTGGAGTAATTGCAACTGGGGTAATTAACGCAGCTTGTACAATTCGCGTTACACTCGTACATTCTAATGTTCAGGGCCGGAACTCACAGAATTCGTCGTGGCTAAAAATTTCTAAACTCCATTGAAGATATAACATATAGAAAATACTTGTAAAATCGACGGTTTATTGATTTTGGGTAAACATTTATGAAAGATCTCCTGGTCAATACCCAAATATCATAATATTTTAAGATGAAGCAAAACTCAAAAATGTAAATATGTTGTATTTTGTATACAGGGTGAGTTTTTTTGTGATGTTTAGCATGGAGATCTCGGAAACTATAAGAGGTAGAGAAACTGTTAACCGTTTCGGCCCTGGTGGTGGCAATTGCCACCGCAACATTTACATGTCTCTACTTACTATGACTATCCATATTTTTGCTGTTTATCACTAGATGTCACTTCAACAAAACCTCACCAATTAATTCCTATACTAATTAATCAAATGAGTTCAAATTTGGTAGTTATGGTCTTAAGAAGCTCTCCATCAATAATAATTAACATTTTTTTTCATATTTAAAAATCCAGGGCTGAAAGGGTTAAATAGGCAAAGAAGTGCAATTTTACGAATGCAAATTCGTTTTGGTCAGTTTAAAATTATTCAATGCATTAATATTACATTAATGTGCAGTTTACTGTATACTCTTTAATTTTGATCTATTTATTTAAAACTAATTATTAAGTTAACATTTTTATCTTAAATTTCAATTGCGTAAAATAACTAAAAGTTAGTTTCAAAAATTTCCATAATTATTCCCCGCCGTTCAAGTTCGAGCAAATATTTCAGATGTTTGTTCAGAGATTGCAGAGTAATCCGACTCAACTATTTCAGTAACATTCGTGAAGATTCTCGAACCGTTTCCGGGTAATAATTTTCCACTAGACCGCGACGTACCTACTCTAAACGAGGAGAAAACTTGTTTCCTGTAATAACTTGCAATTACTGCCGCTTGCAGTCACGCGATTTCAAAATTGCCTGTAATGGAGGACTAACAAATCTGATTATTGATTTTCATAATTGGGTAAAGAAATAAGGCTTATAAAATATTTAAACACCATTACTTTGTTTGTAAAAAAAAATTTGATTTGATTTTTTACTTTCTCCGTTACGAAGTACGAGAAAGTATTGTGATCGTGATTTTTCAAAATTTTTTTTTACGGAAATATCCGTTTTGTGGTCCCTAGATGCCATTTCAACAATTTCTGAAAAAAAAAATGTGTCTGCGTGTGTGTCTGGCTGCGTGTGTGTCTGTCTGTCTGTGTGTGTCTGTCTCTGTGCGCTGTATCTCAAAAACTAATAAAGCAATTGGTATGAAACTTTGAACATACATCTTATTTAATAATATGAAGAACTGAAAAGCTTTTGGTAAAATTTCGTACACCGGAAGTGGGCGTTTACCTTAACAGTTTTTTGTTTTTTGCCAATATTTTCTTAAATATGAAAAATATCACAAAAACATTTAAACAAACTTTGAAGACAACAAACAAATAAAAATCTTTTGTTTAAAAACATTTTTCATAAAATCAGTTTTATTCGAGAAAAAAATGTATTATATTTTTTTAAATTTTTGGTTTATAATTATAAAACGATAATAGTTACAGCAAATTTATGTTAATAATAATTGTAGAGAATGCTAAAATTAACAACTTATAATAAGTTTTTTTCGAAATCCCTTTAGTTTTTGAGTAAACTGAGTTTTTGAATTTGAAGTATAATTTTTTCATCTTTCATAATTTTGACGTTTTAAACGTCAGTTTCATCCGAGTTTACAAAACGCTCGATGTTCATTTAAAATATGATTTCGATTGAAAATAAACCATGAAAACGTAAATGGCTACGATATTATCAAGTCGGAGAAAGTAACATGATGGCCACATCACCATTTTTTACTTTCCCCGTTACGAAGTACGAGAAAGTATTGTGATCGTGATTTTTTTCAAAAAATTTTTTTACGGAAATATCCCTATTGCCATTTCAACAATTTTTGGGAAAAAAAATTGTGTCTATGTGTGTCTGTCTGTCTGTCTGTCTGTGTGTGTGTCTGTCTGGCTGTGTGTGTCTGGCTGTGTGCGCTGTATCTCAAACTAATAGAGCAATTGATATGAAACTTTGAATATACGTCTTATTTAATAATCCAAAGAACTGAAAAACTTTTGGTAAAATTTCGTGCACCGGAAGTGGGTGTTTACCTTAACTATTTTTTGTTTTTTGCCAAAATTTTCTTAAATATGAAAAATATTACAAAAATATTTGAACAAACATTGAAGACAATAAACAAATGCACATCTTTTACTTGAAAATATTTTTCAAAAAATCATTGCTATACGAGAAAAAAATTATTATTATGAATTTTTTATTTTTGGTTTATAATAATGAAACGATAATAGTTACAGCAAATTTATGTGAATAATAATTGTAGAGAATGCAAAAATGAATCACTTCTAAAGAATAAGTTTTTTTCTAAATTTTGTTAGTTTTTCAGTAAACCGAGTTTTTTCTTTCATCATTTGGACGTTTTAAACGTCAGTTTCATCCGCTCGATGTACATTTAAAATAAGATTTCAATTGAAAAAAAAACATGAAAGCATAAATATAAATGATACCATCAAGTCGGAGAAAGTAACATGATAGCCACATCACCATTTTTTTATGTTTCGTCCGCTACAATTTATTGCGGCTTCTAACTAACTTAAATTAATACAGATTATGGAAAAATCCCATGCGTCATTTTGCAAGTAACTATATTTTTTTTATATGTTAATAAAATATTTATTATTGTTATTAAAGTAAGTTTCCTCTTTTCTCTAAATCTCTCGTGCTTCTGGATTAACAAAAACTTTTATTAGCCTCAAAATTTAAAATATGAAGGTGGGTGTACCGCGTCGCAGCTCAAATGACGTTGTTTAATAATAATAATAATAATTTATTTGAGCTAAATACCAAAACGGTTTACATAAGTCAGATGGAGATACAAGTTTGTAAACATGCAGACAACATTGTTAAAGTGAGTCTAGTTAGAATCCGAAATACCATTTAGATTTGTGGTTCCCAACCTATTCTGAACAGGAGACGTTTTTTGACGGCGCATTTAGCCGCAACCCACAAACTTTTCGAAAGCACAAAAAGCTATGCGACTGATACTTGACCTGTTTTTATTAAAAACATCAAAACTAAAAAAAAAAACATTTTTTGATATGAAATTACATTAATTATAATTCGATTATATTCAATTAGATTCGATTAGATTCGATTAGATTCGATTAGATTCGATTCGATTCGATTAGATTCGATTAGATTCGATTAGATTCGATTAGATTCGATTAGATTCGATTAGATTCGTTTAGATTCTATTAGATTAGATCAGATTAGATTAGATCGATTAGCTGCGGAGAGTAGCAACTAAGCTGAAATCAAGACAACACCTCCTTCCATATTTATGAAAAAAGGGCTTTTGTTTCACGACAGCGCTCGTTCCCATTCCTCTCGACACAAGACACAAAATTTCCTCGCAAATTTTGTGTTGCCCATGGCATCTTGCTCCAGGCAGGACCTCATCAGTGACAAAAATATGTTCGTTTTAGTTTTTTTCGTATAGATAAACTAATGGATAGCTTATAAATTCTTTTCTTTGGATGGATAATAAATCGACATTTTGCAAACGCTGGAAAAAGATCTCATAATATCTGGAGTGCTGTATTTATTTGACGATAATCATCATCATCATTAGTACGCGACTTTCTAAGGCTATGTAAATAAGCTGAATAGGTTCAGGTTTATTATATTAAGTTTCTATTGCTTTTTACGCCGCAGGAAATATTTCTTTTATGATGCAAGTATTCCTAACGATGTTGATTTTATTTAACGATGAATTTATAAATAGATCAGCTGCATTTTTTATTCCGGCGTGGAAAGCATCCGCAGACAATAAATAATTTCTTTCCGATTCACGAGACCCCCATTCTCCGAGTTGATTTATTGCCCAAATGTTATCGCCATGTAATGGAATTAAAAGACACCTCCAACACGCGAACGTGAAACTGAATCCACACCTTGTTTACTCTCCTAGTTATCCGTAAAAACTGACACAGAAAAATGCCGATCAATAAAGACGATTTTCGTAATATACTGCGAGGATTGCGAGAATTAAACAACGTTGGCTTAGGTCTAAAGCTGGTCGAGTTAGCAACGAAAATGAAACTTTTAATTAACAAGCTTGATTAGACACACAAATATAATAATGCACGGGGATTGGATAAACAAAGGTAATTGCGTAGGGTTTGATGTTAAGCTCTGAATATTACTTAAAACACCATCAATAAATCATGTTTTTAATAAGAATATTGCTACGAAATGGATATTAACCCGTAGCCAACAAGCTCTGAATATTAAATACCACTTATCTAAATCATTTTATTAATAAAAATAGTAACATGAAATAGTTAGCTAACGAGCTAGTTAATAAAAATCGCAACCATCGTTTTACAGACAATTTAAACGAGCTCATTTATGAATTTATTATATGGTGGATGCGCCGGGAACGTAAAACTTACGTTATGCGATTCGATTGTACGAGAATAATTTTTGAATATGGCACCATATTAGTTAGGTTACAGAAGTGAGAAGAAAGGTAGAAGAGGTGGGGGTAAGGGGTAAGAATGCAAAAAAAAATGTGGAAAGAATATGCCAATAAAAGTCTTCTTTTTTTGTTTTTTTGTTATGTTACGACAGTTAAGATTCAGATAAAGCGAATATTCGTTAGATTACGACAGTTTGTACACTGATAAGGTGAAACTAATGAAGAATCTAAATCATCTTTCTATCCTCTAATATTCGTAAGATTACGACAGTTACACACTATTAACCTCTTCACGCCCAGGCCGCAAAAAAATTAAAACAAAAATATTTTACAAAAAAAAATACACCTTTAGCGCCATCTATGGAATATTTTTTTTTCATATTTCTTTGCATAAATGAGTAAATTTGTGAAAGTGGAATAATATGTCGTAGAAAAATGTAACAACAAGAAAAAAGTAATTTTTCAGGATTATCCTATAGCCCAATCAAAGCTACATGCGCGTGAAGTGGTTAAGGTGAAACTAATAAATAATCTAAACTATTTTTCTATCCTCTATTTACTTACTATTCAAAATAACATGAACTGTTAATACGTAAACATTAAAACAATTAATCATTCCAATAATGTTTCCCTTTCATTCACCGAACCAATTAGCATCCCTTCCGAAAATCTAAAACACCTGTTCCCCCTTTGTGTGGAGGGGGACCAACACTGAAAACGCCATCGCGATAAATCCGACCCAATTTGTTTCGGGAGTGGATTTAGCCAGCAGGAGAGAAAAAAAAAGTGTAGGCATAAATTTTCCCGATAAGCTTTGTAGCTGCTTTATAGGGTCAACGTGATCGGAAAGAGGAAAAAACAACAATTGTAGTCCTAATTATAAACCGAATAAATTATAAATGCCCCAGATAAATCATTCAGACCCGCCGCGGGCTGAATGGTGGAGGCGCCGGGTCTGCATATGTTATTCCCGCTGCTCGGTTTTCATGTAAAAGAAATAGAATTTTTAGGTGGATTCGCCCCTCGTTATTTGTTGTAAGAGGGTTAATGAAAGTTTGATTTTAATGCGTACACGTGCATATGATTACGTACAAGCGTAAATGTTTAATGCCGTAATTAAAGGTCGGAACGCATGCTCTATATTTATATAATAAAGTCAATAATATCTATTACAAGGCATTTTTAATTCACATATTATCCAACATTCAAAACTCCTTTAATAATTTATATAATAATCTGTGACTTAAAATATAAAACGTAATTTCCTAAAACTTTTGAACGGTAAATATTATTTATAAACTAATCTACTTTAAAAATTTGCAAAGTTTATAAAAATATTTACTTTATTAAGGGAACTGCAACATTCTGAAGTTAACTCTACACGAATGACCACGCGATTTCAACCGAGAAATTGAAAAAATTCGTCAAAAATAAAAAACGTAACTTCCTAAAACTTTTAAATAAAAAATATTATTTATAAACTAATCTACTTTAAAAATTTGCAAAATTTATAAAAATATTCAATTTATTAAGGGAACTACAACATTCTGAAGTTAACCCGCGCGATTTCAACCGAGAAATTAAAAAATTCGTCAAAAATAAAAAACGTAACTTCCTAAAACTTTTGAATAAAAAATATTATTTATAAACTAATCTACTTTAAAAATATGCAAAGTTTATAAAAATATTCAATTTATTAAGAGAACTGCAACATTTTGAAGTTAACTCTACACGAATGACCGCGCGATTTCAACCGAGAAATTCAAAAATTCATCAAAAATAGAAAACGTAATTTGCTAAAACTTTTGAATAAAAAATATTATTTATAAACTAATCTACTTTAAAAATTTGCAAAGTTTATAAAAGTATTCAATTTATTAAGGGAACCACAACATTCTGAAGTTACCTCTACACGAATGACCGCACGATTTCAACCGAGAAATTCAAAAATTCATCAAAAATAGAAAACGTAATTTGCTAAAACGTTTGAATAAAAAATATTATTTATGAACTAATCTACTTTAAAAATATGCAAAGTTTATAAAAATATTCAATTTATTAAGGGAACTACGACATTCTGAAGTTAACCCTACACGAATGACCGCGCGATTTCAAACGAGAAATTAAAAAATTCGTCAAAAATAAAAAACGCAATTTCCTAAAACTTTTGAACAAAAAATATTATTTACGAACTAATCTACTTTAAAAATTTGCAAAGTTTATAAAAATATTCAATTTATTAAGACAACTACAACATTCTGAAGTTAACTCTACACGAATGACCGCGCGATTTCAACCGAGAAATTCAAAAATTCTCCAAAAATAAAAAACGTGATTTCCTAAAACTTTTGAATAAAAAATATTATTCATGAACTAATCTACTTTAAAAATATGCAAAGATTATAAAAATATTTAATTTATTAAGAGAAATACAACATTCTGAAGTTAACTCTACACGAATGACCGCGCGATTTCAACCGAGAAATTCAAAAATTCGTCAAAAAATAGAAAACGTAATTTGCTAAAACGTTTGAATAAAAAATATTATTTATGAACTAATCTACTTTAAAAATATGCAAAATTTATAAAAATATTCAATTTATTAAGAGAACTACAACATTCTGAAGTTAACACTACACGAATGACCACGCGATTTCAACTCAGAAATTAAAAAATTCGTCAAAAATTAAAAACGTAATTTCCTAAAATTTTTGAATAATAAATATTATTCATGAACTAATCTACTTTGAAAATTTGCAAAGTTCATAAAAATATTCAATTTATTAAGGGAACTATAACATTCTGAAGTTAACTCTACAGAAATGACCGCGCGATTTCAACCGAGAAATTCAAAAATTCGTCAAAAATAGAAAACGTAATTTTCTAAAACTTTTGAATAAAAATATTATTTATAAACTAATCTACTTTAAAAATATGCAAAGTTTATAAAAATATTCAATTTATTAAGGAAACTACAACAATCTGAACTTAACTCTAACACGAATGACCGCCCGATTTCCACCGAGAAATTCAAAAATTCGTCAAAAATAGAAAACGTATTTTTTTTAAACTTTTGAATAACAAATATTAATTAAGATCTAATCTACTTTGAAAAATTGTAAAGTTCATAAAAATATTCATTTTATTAAGGTATCGACAACGTTCTGAACTTAATTTTATATGAAACAATCACTAAAATAAAAAAAAAATCATCAAAAACATAAAACGTAATTCCTTGGAACTTTTCAATACCGAAAATTATTAACAAATCAATTTGCTTTCAAAATTCTAAAAGCTCATAAAAATATTAAATTTATTAAGATAACCACAATTAACTCTACAGGAATGACCCATCGAGAAATTTAAAATAATTTAACGTATTTCCCTGAATATTTTCAACATCAAGCATTATTTATAAACGAATCTACTTTGATAGTTCATCGATATTTTCTTTTTATAAATAGACGCGTTATCAAAAAAACCACAACCTTATAAATTGTGATTTTCCACCACAAATTAAAAAAAAAATATGTCAATAATATAAAACGTAGTTTCCTGATCATTTTTAACGGACATTATTTATGAAGCTTACTTTAAAAATACATTTTAAACAACAAAGAAAATAAACCAATTATTGGTTACTTTTGTTATACCCGGTATTTTTTAGTGTTACTTATTAGTTAATGAATATTACACTCTACTTGTTTTCCCAGATAATTATCAGAATCACAAACCACACGCACCCTTAATTCATCCCCAGCTGGTCATTTCTTTATAAATTATCCATTCACTGGAAAAATATATTTAGTGTGTACCAGAACATTAATGTTAAAAAAATATATATTTAGTGAGTAAAAAATCCTTTGTTCGAAATTACTTTTATTTTGGAGGTTATTAGCAGCCCGCTAATCGTGGAATAATTGCAATTACACCATGCGAAAATCGTTATTACTCCTTTCTAAAAACCTTGGAATAAATTTGAATAAACAGCCGAAATTAATAGTGGCGGAACAATTCCGTAACGCCAATTTGAATTTTATTTGCATGAACTGTCTAGCGCCCTTTCACGCAATCGTATTTTCTCAATTGTAGTATTTAGAAGTAATTTGTAATTCTATGGATCATGAATTCCTAAGTTAAAGCATTTGAATTCATCAATACAATTAATTAATTATTGGATTTCAGTGTTGAATATTTTGATTATTCGATTGTGATACATTACAATTGAAAAAATGGTGGTAGGATCGAATTATAGTTGGAAGAAAAAATGTTGAGGCATGAAGTCTACTGCGCAATTTACAAATTTATTACTAATTCAAAAACCAATATATAATTACTAGTTCTAGAAAATTTCTAATGTAGGTAATCAGATAAAAACCATATCGTGACTGAGTGGCTTACGCCTAAGTTAAAAGAACAAAAAAGAAGACAAAATGTTGTAACTCGTAAAAAAGAAAAATTTGGCGCGCCCGGCGCATCCACCATAAGTAGTTAGTGTATACGTTTTATTGATTTCTCACTGTGCACTTATATTTTAAGTAATAAAATGATAAAAAGACGTGATTTTTGACTATAACCATCATTTTATAGTCTTAACAAGCAAGTTGAATATTCATATATTCAATTTTAATTATCACATTTTTTAAAGCGTCTGTGGAAATGTTATTTTAATAATCACATCTCACTTTTACCAACTGCAGCATGTAATAAAATCCGAACGATCCGAAAGCCCTCCACTAATGCACAACTCGCCGTTATTTATACGTTTTTTCCTTTTTTTTAAATCTACAAATAGCTGTTCATAAATTACGTGGGGCATTATTAAAAACGCGACCGTTAAATTGCAGATGGCGCCCTTTCAACCCTTCCCCCGTTCCTCTTCTTGCATTCGCGAACTAATTAAAGCCGTTCCGAACGCGAATAACAGTGTTTTGAGCGCTCCGCTCCGGCGTCTTCGGCAATTATTAGCCGAGTGTGGAAACATCGCCATCCTCCCCTAACCAGGGCGACAGTTTCACACATGCAGGAGCGATTATTCGGGTTGTCAGGTGCGGCTGATGAATTGTGGGGTTAATCTCGGATGGAGCGTTTTTGGTGAATGCGCCCCGGAAGGAAATTGCACGCGGTTGATTGATGACGAGGGCATAGTTGCATGGTAATTATTCGTGAAGTGGATGGGGCGGGGTGGGGGTGAAGAATTGAACATGATATTTTTCGAAGGAGGATATTGTAAGTTCTTTACAAACCTGAGATAATACGAATCAGAAAGACTAAGACCTCCGATCGAAATATTCTTGGACCCCCTTAAAAGGTGGGGGTAAGTCTTGTAAATTTAAATGTAGACATCCACTTTTTAATGCACCATTGTACGTACTCTCGATAAATCCCTTTGGGGGTTAAAAAATTAAAAATTACATTTTTGCTGAAACGCCAATAAACTGCTGCATTCTGCACATTTTTTTTTTTTTGATCAGGGAATTGCTATCACTTTTATGACACTTTTACTTTCTTTTAAACAATACGTCACGATTTGTATATAGTTAATTTTGTATCAATTCTTTGTTTTAAATATGTATTTAAATGCTTTTGTGATATTTTTCATATTTACAAAAATATTGGAAAAAAATGGTGATGGTGGCCATCATGTTACTTTCTCCGACGTTACGTTTTCATGGTTTATTTTTAATTGAAATCATATTTTAAATGTACATCGAGCTTTGTGTAAACTCGGATGAAACTGAAAATTATGAAAGATGGAAAAATTATACTTCAAATTCAAAAACTCAGTTTACTCAAAAACTAAAGGGATTTCGAAAAAAACTTATTCTTTATAAGTTGTTCATTTTAGCATTCTCTACCATTATTATTATTTCGTACACCGGAAGTGGGCGTTTACCTTAACTGTTTTTTGTTTTTTGCCAATATTTTCTTAAATATGAAAAATATCACAAAAACATTTATACAATTTTTGAAGGCAACAAAAAAATTAACATCTTTTGCTTGAAAACATTTTTCATAAAATCATTTTTATTCGAGAAAAAAAATTATTATTATTTTTTTAATTTTTGGTTTATAATTATAAAACGATAATAGTTACAGCAAATTTATGTTAATAATAATTGTAGAGAATGCTAAAATGAACAACTTATTAAAAATAAGTTTTTTTCGAAATCCCTTTAGTTTTTGAGTAAACTGAGTTTTTGAATTTGAAGTATAATTTTTCCATCTTTCATAATTTTGACTTTTTAAACGTCAGTTTCATCCGAGTTTACACAACGCTCGATGTACATTTAAAATAAGATTTCAATTGAAAATAAACCATGAAAACTTATATATAAATGGCTACGATACCATCAAGTCGGAGAAAGTAACATGATAACAGAAATAGCCCTGTAAATTCCACACTTTCATCGACAGATGCTCGACACTTCGACAGACACATCCTTAATAACATATCTTTAGATCTTCTTAAAGAAAATTATCCGAACAAAACTGAAAGAAAAAATTACACTTTTTCCAGAAATCGTCCAGTAAATTCCACAATTTTATCGACAGATACTTGAAATTTTGACAAATACATCTTAAATAATATATCTTTAGATATGTTTTAAAAAATCATCCGAACTTTCTTCTAACAAAAATGGCAGCACTAGAAGACAAATTTTGAAGACCGAAAATGCATTTTTTTCAGAAATCGTCCTGTAAATTCCAGACTTTTGTTGACAGATGTTTCAAATTTTAACAGATATATCCTAAATAACATATGTTTAAAACTGCTAAAAGAAAATTATCCGAATTTTGCTCGAACAAATCTGGAAGACAAATTCTGAAGACAAAACTTGCACTTTTCCCAGAAATGGCCCTTTAAGTTCTACAATTTTGTCGACAGATGGTTGAAATTTTGACAAATACATCATATGTAAAATATCTTTAGAACCGCCTAAATAAAATTATCCAAACTTTGCGGTGACAAAAATTGCAGCGTTTAAAGGCAAATTTTGAAGACCGAAAATTCACTTTTTCGAGAAATCGTCTTGTAAATTTCAGACGTTTGTTGACAGATGCTTGAAATGTTGACAGATACATTCAAAGTAACATATCTTTAAAACTGTCAAAAAAATATCCGAACTTTGCTCTAACAAAACTGGAAAACAAATTTTGAAGACAAAAATTGCACTTTTTCCAGAAATCGCCCTATGAATTCTACAATTTTGTCGACAAATGCTTGAAATTATGACAGAGACATCCTAAATAACATACCTTTAGATCTGCTTGAAAAAATGATCCGAACTTTGCTCTAACAAAACTGGAAGACTAATTTCGAATACAATAATTGCACTTTTTCCAGAAATCGCCCTGTAAATTCCACAATTTTGTAGACAGATGCTTGAAATTTTGACAGATACATTCCAAATAAAACATCTTTAGAATTATCGAAATAAAATTATCCAAAGTTTGCGGTGACAAAAATGGCAGCGCTTGAAGACAAATTTTGAAGACCGAAAATGCACTTTTTTCAGAAATCGTCCTGTAAATTCCAGACTTTTGTTGACAGACGCTTGAAATTGTGACAGATACATCTTAAATAATATATCTTTAGATATGTTTTTAAAAAATCATCCGAACTTTCTTCTAACAAAAATGGCAGCACTAGAAGACAAATTTTAAAGACCGAAAATGCATTTTTTCCAGAAATCGTCCTGTAAATTCCAGATTTTTGTTGACAGATGTTTGAAATTTTGACAGATATATCCTAAATAATATATGTTTAAAACTGTTCAAAGAAAATTATTCGAATTTTGCTCTAACAAATCTGGAAGACAAATTTTGAAGACAAAAATTGCACTTTTTCCAGAAATCGCCCTTTAAATTCCACAATTTTGTCGGCAAATGCTTGAAATTTTAATAGATACATCCTAAATAATATATCTTTAGAATCGTCTAAAGAAAATTATCCGAACTTTTCTGTGACAAAAATGGCAGCGCTTAAAGACAAATTTTTAAGACTGAAAATGCACTTTTCCCAGAAATCGTCCTGTAAGTTCCACACTTTTATTGACAGATGCTTAAAATTTTGACAGATACATCCTAAATAAAATATCTTTAGAATCGACAAAATTATCCAAATTTTGCGGTGACAAAATAGGCAGCGTTTAAGGACAAATTGTGAAAACCGAAAATGCACTTTTTCCAGAAATATGTTTTAAATTGAAAATAAACCATGATAGCGTAAATACAAGTATTGCCATCAAGTCGGAGAAAGTAACTTGATGGCCACATCACCATTTTTTTTTTCCAGAAATTGTTGAAATGGCATCTACGGACCCCAAAACGGATATTTCCGTAAAAAAAAAAATTCAAAAAATACAGCACGCATAGACACACAGACACAACTTTTTTTTTTCAGAAATTGTTGAAATGGCATCTAGGGACCCTTTACTTTCTGTAAAAAAAAAAAAATTTCAATTTTTTTTTTGCGGAAACATTCATTTTTCGTGCTTCGTAACGGAAAAAGTAAAAATTACAGGAGTACTAAATAAATCTGCACACAAGGACAAATTGATGTAACATGGGTTTAAGATAATTTTACCCATGCACAAACTCGAAACTCAATTTTGCACCTTGCAACTACTAATTTTATTATTTGTGAAACCATTATAAAACGTTAATCGTGTTGCAATTGCAATTTAAAGGTGTGCTTTCACAAAAGTTTGGAAATATAGTAACCTAATATTAAATCGTGCTCTCATCATAAATATAAACGAGATAGAGAGAGGGGGACAGAGAGAGAGAAATAACAGATGGAATTACGATTCTGGCCGTTTAATCGAACGCTGCCAATCACCCCCCCGAAACCGGAAACAGGATTTTCCTGTCAACGTAAATAATTCATTCGAGGCGTAAAGTACAGCCAGAGATAATTTTCATCTACACCAGCCATATAAATCAGCGCACTCATCGGCCATCGCATAAACTTTCAATGCCATTAAATCGGTTTGAAAGGGATCCATTTCCTGACATCGCCCCGCGCATCCACCATATTTCATCGAGACGATGATTCTGTTTGCTCCCCTTTACGCTCAAATGGTTTTTCTATAACTGCTATCCAATAATGTGTGTTATTATAAGGTGTGAGCCACAGAATTTTGTTTCTAAGTTGGCCATGCCTGAGAGAGAGAGAGAGAGAGAGAGAGGGAAACATAGCAGTCATCCTGAGATTAATTCATTTTTTTTTTAAACGAAATTCAATTCAACTAATAATAATATGCTACATTCCTCATTTATCTCACAGCCAACTCTGAAACAAAATTTTGTGGCACGCACAATACTTTTAATT
Source organism: Ocypus olens (assembly GCA_910593695.2). Taxonomy (NCBI): domain Eukaryota; kingdom Metazoa; phylum Arthropoda; class Insecta; order Coleoptera; family Staphylinidae; genus Ocypus; species Ocypus olens. Next base: position 50,081,776 of record OU343053.1, read on the forward strand.
TTTGACGAATTTTTCAATATACTGGTCGAGGATCTTTCGTGAGGAATTAAATTCAGAAGGTGAATATTTTTATGAAAAGGTCGAACTAATAATAATATACGACTTCTCATTTATCAATCACTGCGAACTCTGAAACAAAATTTTGTGGTTCACACAATACTTTTAATTTTTGACGAATTTTACTGGTCGAGGTTCTTTCGTAAGGAATTAAATTCAGAAGGTGAATATTTTTTATGAAAAGGGCTGGAAATTCGCGAAGATCGCAATCGCTATGATTGCGAAAACAATTTTCCACATTTATGCAGAAGGTCGAGTATTATTCATCAACAAACAGTGGTTATGATGTATGAGAGAATTCCGTTTCTGAATTGCTAATTGGAGAGGATCAATGTAACGATTTGCATGCTAATTAGCAAGTCTGTTGTTTCGTACCGCCCGATGACAATAATATGACACAGATCGATATTTAGTTTCATGACGAGTGGGTTGTTGTTTCGAAATAATATACAATTCAAATTGGGAATTCTGCATGCAGTGTGTGTGTGTCTTATTTTTTCAATTTGAAGCCCGTGGCGTGTTCGCAAAGAAATCTTCAAAATCAGAAAAATCATGTTTTTTTTAATTACCATTCTAGACCATTGGTTCTCAAAATGGGTGCCGCGGGTCAAATGGAAATTATTGTTCTTCAAGCTAACGATCACATCAAGGAGAAATACAAGAAAGGAAACTTCCCTCGAATTTTACAAATTGTTTTAAATTTGCAAATTGCTTAATTTGTAAACTAGAATCTCTAGAACTTGAAGATCTATAATTTCCATTTGCCCCGGGGTACCCATTTTGAGAACCAGAATGATAATTTAAAAAAAAACATGATTTTTCTGATTTTCGTGATTTCTTTGCGAACACGCCACGGGCTTCAAATTGAAAAAAAAAAAGTAAAAGTTTGATTTTTTTTGACTAAAATTTTACATTTTTACAAATTTCGATTTTTTTGATCTGAAATTTTCTTCATTTTGGTTACTCATATAATTATGAAACGATAATAGTTACAGCAAATTTATGTTAATAATAATTGCAGAAAATGCCAAAATAAACAACTTATAAAGAATTTTTTTTTTAGAAATCTCTTTAGTTTTTGAGTAAACTAAGTTTTTGAATTTGAAGTATAATTTTTTTTTATAATTTTGACGTCAGTTTTATGCAAGTCTACAAAACGCTCGATGTACATTTAAAATATGAGTTTTTCGAGTTTTTGAGTTTAAGCTTTTGATTTTTTTCTCCTGTAATATAGATTTTGCAGACTGATTTTTTTGGCCTGTATTTTTAAAGTTTTCGATTTTTGCACTAAATTTTCGATTTTCTTTGGCTTATATTTTAGTTGTTTCCCTTGTTTATTAATTTTAATAAGCGATTTTTCATGTTTAGATTTTTAACCTGATTTTTTTAGGGTATTTTCGAGTTTTTGAGTCCAAGCTTTTGATTTTTTTCTCCTGTAATATAGATTTTGCAGACTGAATTTTTGATTTTTTTGGCATGTATTTTAAAAGCTTTCGATTTCCGCTCTAAATTTTCGATTTTCTTTCGCTTGTATTTTAGTTGTTTCCCTTGTTTATTAATTTTAATAAGCGATTTTTGATTACTTTAGATTTTTTAACTTGAATTATTGATTTTTTTAAGGGTATTTTTGAGTTTTTGAGTCCAAGCTTTTGATTTTTTTTCTCCTGTAATATAGATTTTGCAGACTGAATTTTTGATTTTTTTGGCATGTATTTTAAAAGTTTTCGATTTCCGCTCTAAATTTTCGATTTTCTTTCGCTTATATTTTAGTTGTTTCCCTTGTATATTAATTTTAATAAGCGATTTTTGATTACTTAAGATTTTTTAACTTAAATTATTGATTTTTTTTTTAGGGTATTTTCGAGTTTTTGAGTACAAGCTTTTGGTTTTTTCTCCTGTAAAATTGATTTTGTAGACTGAATTTTTGATTTTTCTAGCCTATATTTTCAAAGATTTTTTTAAGGGTGTTTTCGAGTTTTTGAGTCCAAGCTTTTGATTTTTTTCGCCTGTAATATAGATTTTGCAGACTGAATTTTTGATTTTTGTTTGGCATGTATTTTAAAAGTTTTCGATTTCCGCACTAAATTTTCGATTTTCTTTCGCTTATATTTTAGTTGTTTCCCTTGTATATTAATTTTAATAGCGATTTTTGATTACTTTAGATTTTTTAACTTAAATTATTGATTTTTTTTAGGGTATTTTCGAGTTTTTGAGTACAAGCTTTTGGTTTTTTCTCCTGTAAAATTGATTTTGTAGACTGAATTTTTGATTTTTCTAGCCTATATTTTCAAAGTTTTCCATTTTCGCTCTAAACGTTCGATTTCCTTTGGTTTACATTTTATTGATTTTCCTTGTTTATTCATTTTATTAAGCGATTTTTGATTACTTTAGATTTTTATAAGCGAATTTTTGATTTTTTATAAGTGAATTTTTGATTTTTTTAAGGGTATTTTCGAGTTTTTGAGTCCAAGCTTTTGATTTTTTTCTCCTGTAGGTAATATCCATTTAGCAGATAGAATTTTTGATTTTTTTTGGCATGTATTTTCAAATTTCCGATTTTCGCTCTAAATTTTCGATTTTCTTTGACTTATATTTTAGTTGTTTCCCTTGTTTATTAATTTTAATAAGCGATTTTTGATGACTTTAGATTTTTAACCTGATTTATTGTTTTTTACGAGCGATTTTCTTTTTAGAGTATTTTTGAGTTTTTGTGTCCAAGCTTTTGATTTTTTCTTCTGTGGGTAATAATAATAATAATTAGCCATACTAATTTATTTTAACATGATGCATTGACACGCAACATTTTTATTAAACAAGAGTTAGACTTGCAATCAACCCTTCTCTTCAAAAACGCTTCATTCCGCTGTGGACCCCGTTTAAAACCTATTTTTCTCTCCGTTGTCCCTCTTTCATTCAATTAGTATTAATTAATATTGCATTCATGGCTACCAGTCGATAAAAATCAATCAATTAACTTACGTAATTAATTTAATCCCCTTTCCTCCGCCCCGGCTAAACGAACACATTCAGCTGCGGAAAAAGCTCAACTCGGTGCTGCATTTTTTATGCGAGAACTTAGAGGAAAGTTTCCGCAGTTAACTTAATAAAAAAGCCCTTCGGCGTGAAACTAAAGGTAGCAGCTGTGAGTTACTACAGTTTTTAATAGAGTAAATAATCGTTATGGCAACAATAATAATAATAATAGATTTATATTCCAACCGGAAAAAGTTTCAATTGCAGGGGAAAATATAAATAGAGTAAATAATGATGTTCATTAATTAATAACAATGAATCGGATAAAATTACACGATGGACACATTTTAAAATATGATGTATGTGAAGTTGGCAATATTTCTAGCAATATCCCGGCGCGTCCACCATGTATAAAAATTAATAAGGCACATCGCTTTATTTCTACATTAAATTGCCACTAACATATTCCCTTAGTTTTCGTACTACTAGTGATCCCTTTTGATGACGATCTTCTTTTAAAATTCAATTTTTATTTTTCTGTAACAATAGCAACTATTAACTACTGTCGAGAAAATCTGGGATTACCACCTGCAAACCACCCAGCAATAAACATTTTTATCACATCGGCATCGAAAAACACACATTTAAGGCCAAAACGGCAAAAGGTACAAATCGCAAATGAATACTTTATATTTTCTTATAACAATAGCTACTATGGCTATTATCTCCTGTCGAGAAAATCTGGGATTTCCATCTGCAAATACCTAGCAATAAACTTTTATATCACATCGGCATCGAAAAATATAAATTTAGGACCAAAACGGCCAAAGGCACATATCCGAAATTAATAATTTTAATTTTTTATAACAATACAACTAGAGCTATAAACTACTGTACTGTTTGTAGGTGATACCAAGGAAAAGAATTTATTTTTATACTGGTGGATGCGCCGGGAAATTGCTAGAATATTGCCAACATACATTAAAATATGATGTTCATCAATTAATAACAATTAATCGTTGAAAGTTACATGGTCACATTTTTCCAAAACCGCTCTGTTCGTTTCAGTACCGACCCCAATGTTGGTCTTCTAGGTGCACGTGCAAAATGAATTATTAGGAGCTGAGCAATATCAACTAAATTTCCATGATGTTCGCGTGGGTGCGCCACTGGTTCATATGCTTTTAGCAGATTACAGTAGGGCCACACATGTATACAGACCCTGTTTGACTATCGCTCAATATGGCTTTAAACCCGATTACGTTACATGGTGTTATAAATCTGCATAGCGTTACCGGAGATTTTGTTACTTGGATCATCTGGTAATGCAATCCAGCGTTAACGGAGACTGCGCCGCGCGCCGGTTCAAATTTTTCTAGTGTGGAGTTATTACAAAAAAAAACTGTTATAATTTTATCTGGCGAGTTATTACTAGAAGTAACTGTCGCTTCGATTACAGAATGCCAGCATGACCAACGACACTAAGTTGAGAGCTTGAGGCTCTTAACCTTCCCTGCTTATTAAAAATAAATAAACACCGGCTACACAGTATTGATTTTATTCTACATTTCAAAAAATTGAGAACGTAAATTTTTTCGGGTTGCAAAAATTGATAGACGAAATCCGTGTAATTCGGGTGTCCGGCATGGAAGCGGGCGAGCTCCCCCTCTCCCCATTCCTCCCGATTGAAATTTATCACTTTTACATCCAACGGATTAGATTACAGAAATGGGACATGTGTTCGTGACGTCCCGTAGATTATCTACATCCACCTGAAATTGAGTTCCTCCACGGTCGGGCGGATCAGAGAGGGCTTTGTGATCCGAATATTGCCCCGCAGTTATTATCTCTCTTCGGCGAGATGGAAAAAGTGGGAAAGGGGCGAGTATGTATTTCAGAGCTATTCACAATGTGTGCGGACACAATTTCGGATTTTATCGAGCCGACGCCAGTCGCCCACGCGACGTATTCATCAAAATCGCATTCATAAACGGACGCCACGGGTGCCAATAGTAAAAATCTGGCCCCGTTTCGGTTTATCACCTCTCGGTGTTTTAAGGGGATAAAAGGGTGGATCGATTACGGGATGAGTGGCGGAGGCGGCGTCGTAAATTTTGAATGCGTTCAGTGGATTACAAAGTATTACAGTTGAACACAGAGATGCAAGATTTCGACAGGTGAAGAAGTCGTTATGCAAAGATGCATTTTAACACGGTAGTGGCAGATGACCAGTGAAGTCAATGCCAAAAAAGAAAAATCGAGAATATTTACTCAAAGCAGGCCAAAATCACTGGCAAATTAAATTTAGAAAGTGTTACTAATAAAATTTTTCATCTCTCAAAAATTGTCAAAAACTTTATATAATTTAACCACCAAAAATACCATTTACAAACATGAAAATTTGTTTTTCACAACTAACGAACATTTTTTTGTTAAACTCTTAATAATGATAATTTTTAAACATTCAAAACTAGTATATTTTCAACTGTCAAGAGTGCTACTTTTCAACTGTCAAACATGTTTTTTTCAACTGTCGGATACTATTTTTTCAACTGTGAAAAAAATTATTGGTTAAGTTTTAAAAGCGGTATATTTTCAACTGTTAAGAATTGTATTTTTTCAAATATCAAAATTGGCAGTAAAAACCCGTATATTTTTCTACTGTCAAAAATCACAGATTTTAACCGTTAACATTTAAAAATTCAGAAATGACATTTCAAGAGTTAAAAACTACATTTTCTGCCTTGAATTTTGAAACTATTCAACTGTATAAAGTGACTTATTTCAATACCAAAAAATTACATGTGAAACTTAATTTCACAAACAAAATTTGTTCGAAATGATTTTCCCGAATGTCAAAATATGTTTTTAACTGTCATAATTAAAATCGTAGATTTTAACCGTTAACATTTAAAAATTCAGAAGTGACATTTCAAGAGTTAAAAACTACATTTTCTGCCTTCAATTTTGAAACTATTCAACTGAATAAAATGACTCATTTCAATACCAAACAATTACTTTTGAAACTTAATTTCACAAACAAGATTTGTTCGATTCTAAAAATAAGATTTTCCCGAATATCAAAATATGTTTTTAACTGTTAATTATAAAGTATCGAAAACGGTATTTTTTCTACTATTACAAATGGCATGTTTTAAGTGTTAAAAATTTGGAAATTTTACCACCTATCAGATCTGACAATGCAAGTGTTAAAAACTATATTTTCTATCATAAATGTTGAAATTATTCAATTGTTAAAAATTACCAATAAATTACTTTTGAAACTACTACAAACAGATTTTTTAACAGTCAAAAATAATATTTTTTTTACTGCCAAGGATGTCAAAATTTACAAATTCTATTATGTATCAGATCAATTTATGCAAGAGTTAAGAACTACTTCTACCATTAACTTTTATAATTTATTGACTGTTGAAAATGGCACATTTCAATACCAAAAAAATAATTTTTAAACTTTCACAAACAGAATTTCTTCGATTATTAAAAAAAAAAAATGTTTTCTGATGATCGAAATATGTTTTAAACTGTCAAAAATAGTATTTTTTAACTGTCAAAATTAGTATTTTTCTAAGTGTCAAAAATTGTATTGTTCAACATTTTTATTCTGACTGTCAAAAATGGTATTTTTTTAACTGTCAAAAGTTGTATTTTTCTAACTGTCAAAAATGGTATTTTTTAACTGTCAAAAACAGTATTTTTAACTGTCAAAATGGTTTTCCTAAGTGTCAAAAATGGTATCTTTTTAAATATTAAAATTTTATTATGCATCAGATTAATCATTGCAAGCGCTAAGAACTACTTCTACCATGAACTTTTTAATTTATTGATTGTTAAAAATGGCACATTTCAATACCAAAAAATAATTTTTTAAAGTTTCACAAACAGAATTTCTTCGATTATAAAAAAAAATGTTTTTTTCTGAATATCGAAATATGTTTTTAACTGTCAAAATTAGTATTTTGTAACTGTCAACATTAGTATTTCTCTACCTGTCAAAAATTGTATTGTTCTAACTATCAAAAGTGGTATTTTTTAACTGTCAAAAATTATATGTTTCTAACTGTCAAAAATTGTATTTTTCTAACTGTCAAAAGTGGTATTTTTTTAACTGTCAAAAATTGTATTTTTCTAACTGTCAATAAATTGTATTTTTTTAACTGTCAAAAATGGCATTTTTCAACTGTTAAAAACAGTATTTTTAACTGTCAAAAATGATTTTCTAAACTGTCAACTACTTCTATCATGAATTTTTAATTTATTGACTGTTAAAAATGGCACATTTCAATACCAAAAAATTAATTTTTAAACTCTCACAAACAGAATTTCTTCGATTATTAAAAAAAATGTTTTTTTTATATCGAAATATGTTTTTAACTGTCAAAATTAGTATTTTTCTAGCTGTCAAAAATTGTATTTTTCTAACTGTCAAAAATTATATTGTTCTAACTGTCAAAAACGGTATTTTTAACTATCAAAAATTGTATTTTTCTAACTGTCAAAAATTATATTGTTCTAACTGTCAAAAACGGTATTTTTAACTGTCAAAAATTGTATTTTTCTAACTGTCAAAAATTGTATTTTTCTTACTCTCAAAAATGGTATATTTTTATACTTAAAAAAACAGAATTTTTAAACTGTCAAAAATGTTTTTTTAGTGTCAAAAATTGTATTTTTTTAAATATTGAAATTTTATTATGTATAAGATCAATCATTGCAAGAGCTAAGAACTACTTCTACCATGATTTTTTTTAACTTTTCAACTGTTAAAAATAAAATTTCAATACCAGAAAGAAATACTTTTTAAACTTTCATAAACAGAATTTCTTCGATTATTAAAAAAAAAAATCTGAATATCGAAATATGTTTTTAACTGTCAAAAATAATATTTTTCACCTGTCAAAATTAGTATTTTTTAACTGTCAAAATTAGTATTTTTCTAGCTGTTAAAAATTATTTTTTTTAGCTGTCAAAAATTGTATTGTTCTGACTGTCAAAAATGGCATTTTAAACTGTCAAAATTTTTATTTTCTAACCGTCAAAGATTCTATTTTTCTAACTGTCAAAAATGGTATTTTTTAACTTTCAAAAACATAATTTTTTAACTCACAAAAATGTTTTTTTTAGTGTCAAAAGTGGTATTTTTTGAAATATTGAAATTTTATTATGTATCAGATCAATCATTGCAAGAGTTATTAATTACTTCTACCATGATTTTTTTAACTTTTCAACTGTTCAAAATGACATTTCAATACCAAAAAAATACTTTTTAAACTTTCACAAACAGAATTTCTTCGATTATTAAAAAAGAAACTCTAAATATCGAAATATATTTCAACCTCTCAAAAATAGTATTTTTCAACTGTCAAAATTAGTATTTTCTAACTGTCAAAATTAGTTTTGTCTAGCTGTCAAAAATTGTATTTTTCTATTTGCCAAAAATGGTATTTTTTAATTGTCAAAAATTGTATTTTTCTAGCTGTCAAAAATTGTATTTTTCTTACTATCAAAAATGGTATTTTTAACTTTCAAAAACAGTATTTTTTAGCTGACAGAAATGCTCTTTTAGTGTCAAAAATGGTATTTTTTAAAATAATGAAATTTTATTATGTATCAGATCAATCATTGCAAGAGTTATTAACTACTTCTACAATGACTTTTTTTAATTTTTAACTATTAAAAATTAAATTTGAATACCGAAAAATTAGGAGTACTTTCTAAACTTTCATAAACAGAATTTTTTTGATTATTAAAAAAAAAGTTTTTTTCTGAATATCGAAATATGTTTTTAACTGTCAAAATTAGTATTTTCTAACTGTCAAAAATTGTATTTTTGTAACTGTCAAAAATTGTATTTGTCTAATTGTCAAAAATGGTATTTCTTAACTGTCAAAATTTTTAGTTTTGTAACTGTCAAAAATGGTATTTCTTAACTGTCAAAAATTATATGTTTCTAACTGTCAAAAATTGTATTTTTATAACTGTCAAAAATGGAATTTTTAACTGTCAACATAGTATTTTTCATCTATCAAAAAGGGTATTGTTTCTAGTGCCACGAATTTAAATTTTAAAACTTGCAAATTTTACTGTGTATCGGATCTGACATTTTAAGAGTTAGAAACTACATTTTCCATCATGAATGTTGAACTTTTTCAACTGTTTAAAATGACACATTTCAATACCAAAAAAATGCGTTTCAAATTGTCGGAAACAGAATTTGCTCTATTGCTAAAAACAAATATCAATATTTTTTCAACTGTCAAAATCAGTATTTTTTAACTGTCAAAAATTTTGATTTACAACTTTTTTGATCTGTATTGTTTCAACTGTCAAAAATGGTGCATTTATACTGCCATGAGTGGTACGTTTTAACTGTTAAAACTTACAAATTTTACTATCTATCAGTTGTGACATTTCAAGAGTTAAAAAATACATTTCCCACCATGAATATTAAAGCTTTTCAACTGTTCAAAATAAAACATTTCCATACCAAAAATATCCTTTTAATATAAAAGAAATCTGTAATTTTCATCCTGTCTAATGCATAACCAATTTCTCGTATAAATTACATTTCAAAGATGCGATATCTAATTCCATATCCGTTCTTGTATAATAATTTATGCTTTTTGTTCGTCGTCAAAGCTGGCTGGAACAAGGCAACTTTATCGGTTATTGCGTACTCGTGCGACGTTTTTGTTCCCCCGAGTGGCTGAAACGAGATTATAAAGTAATACCAAAACTTTGCGTCAACCGGCAGTTTCCGTATTAAGTATCAAAAGGACGCCCGGTATTGGTAACTTAACCTTTTTTTTACAATACCATGCCCTTCCACCGGTAATTTACAATTTTGATTTCCTCGTAAAGCACACTAGATTATTTCAGCGTCGCAGTAAATGGTGGAAGCGCCGGGACATAATTTCACCCAAATCGATTGATTTGATTGCACATCATATTTTATTAAAGTTGGAGCGGTGTGGCATTGGATTTTGTGTAATGCATGAAATCAATTTTACTTTACGTTGGCTGTGTCTATAAATAGCGGAGTGCATATTTCGAGTATGATGCTCGAGGAATATTTATCTCGAGACTTTTCTTAAAAATGTGAACTTTAGCCTTTATTCGAGTGATATATTGCAACTTCTGGAGGACTGCTTATTTATATTTATTTCGTAATTTCAACGAAATATTAATACATTTAAGCGCATACTTTAAAAGTATGTAAGTTAGTTAAAAATATTATTATTAACATGTTATTTTTATTCGAATTTTTTTACATTTTAATAGCATTTTTTTAATTAAGAATAAAAACCATGTCGTTACTGAATGGCTTAAGCGTAAGTCAAAAGAAACAACAACATAGCATATTTCAAATTAATTTTGATTTTTTTTTTGTTTTTTAAATAATTTTACCTAATTTGGTCTAATTAATTTAAATAAGTTAATTCAGTTTATTTTAGTCCAAGGTAATTTAAGAGTTATAAATTGAGGTTTCCCGTGAATAAATTAAAATTAATTTAAAAAAAGGACCGAAATTATGGATGTCAACTTTTTCACCGTCGATGTATATACATCGTATTTACTAAGGATGGGCGATATTTCACGTATCTGTGATATTTCAATGGCATTGAAAAATCACAGGTCGTTACTGTTACTAATGGGCGAATTTCACTGCTACTTAAAATCACTGTTACTTTAAATCACTGCTACTTAAAATCACTGCTACTTAAAATCACTGCTACTTAATATCACTGCTACTAAAAATCACTGTTGCTTAAAATCACTGCTACTTTGAATCACTGCTACTTGAAATCACTGCTATTTAAACTGTGACAAACTGTGATTGCTACTTAAACTGTGACTGCTACTTAAAACATAATTTTAGTATAAGGTTGAGGATATTGTTTTAAGGAATTTTTTCTACGCATTTTATATTTTTTTCTGTAATGTTTTCACTCAAGTGCTCAAAAAAATAAAATTAAAATTAAAAACGAAATTAATTTTGAATAAGCGATTCATTAACCATTGAGGATATTTTCTTAAGGAATTTTTTCTATGCGTTTTATATTTTTCTGCGATGTTTTCAAAAAATTAAAACGAAAATCTTCAAAATCCATCTCTATTGAAAATAATTGAATTTACAAAAACCAAATTGATTTTAAATAAGCTATACTTTGTCCATTAAGAATGAGTTTTTTATGGAATTTTGTCTGAGCGTTTTATATTTTTTCTGCGATGTTTTTATTCAAGTGCTCAAAAAATAAAATTAAAATTTTTAAAAATCCATATCTCTATTAAAATTTGTTGAATTTACAAAAACCAAATTATTTTTGAAGTAGCTATACTTCGGCCAGTCAAAATGATTTTTTATGGAATTTTGTCTGCGCGTTTTATATTTTTTTCTGCGATGTTTTTATTCAAGTGCTCAAAAAAATAACATTAAAATTTTCAAAAATTCATATCTTTTAAACATTGTTGAATTTACAAAAACCAAATTAATTTTAAAGTAGCTATACTTCGGCCATTGAGGATGATTTTTATGGAATTTTGTCTGCGCGTTTTATATTTTTTTCTGCGATGTTTTCATTCAAGTGCTCAAAAAAATAAAATTAAAATTTCCAAAAATACGTATCTATATTAAAAATTGTTGAATTTACAAAAACCAAATTAATTTTGAAGTAGCTATACTTCGGCCATTAAGGATGATTTTTTATGGAATTTTGTCTGCGCGTTTTATATTTTTTTCTGCGATGTTTTCATTCAAGTGCTCAAAAAAATAAAATTAAAACTTTAAAAAATTCATATCTTCATTAAAAATTGTTGAATTTACAAAAACCAAATTAATTTTGAAGTAGCCATACTTCGTCCATTAAGGATGATTTTTTATGGAATTTTGTCTGCGCGTTCTATATTTTTTTCTGCGATGTTTTCATTCAAGTGTCCAAAAAGATAAAATTAAAATTTTCAAAAATTCATATCTCTATTAAAAATTGTTGAATTTACAAAAACCAAATTGATTTTAAATAAGCTATACTTCGTCCATTAAGGATGATTTTTTATGGAATTTTGTCTGCGCGTTTTATATTTTTTCTGCGATGTTTTTATTCAAGTGTTCAAAAAAATAAATTTAAAATTTTCAAAAATTCATATCTCCATTAAAAATTGTTAAATTTACAAAAACCAAATTAATTTTGAATAAGGGATTCTTCGACCATTGAGGATATTGTTTTAAGAACTTTTTTCCACGCATTTTATATTTTTTTCTGCGATGTTTTCATTCAAGTACTCAAAAAATTAAAACGAAAATCTTCAAAAATCCATATCTCCATTGAAAATTGTTGAATTTTTAAAAACCAAATTGATTTTGAATCAGCTATGCTTCGGCCATTGAGGATGATTTTTTTATGAAATTTTGTCTGCGCGTTTTATATTTTTTCTGCGATGTTTTCATTCAAGTGCTCAAAAAATAAAATTAAAATTTTCAAAAATTCATATCTCCATTAAAAATTGTTGAATTTACAAAAACCAAATTGATTTTAAATAAGCTATACTTCGTCCATTAAGGATGATTTTTTATGGAATTTTTTCTGCGATGTTTTTATTCAAGTGTTCAAAAAAATAAATTTAAAATTTTCAAAAATTCATATCTCTATTAAAAATTGTTAAATTTACAAAAACCAAATTAATTTTGAATAAGCGATTCGTTGACCATCGAGGATATTGTCTTAAGGAATTTTTTTTACGCGTTTTATATTTTTCTGCAATGATTTCATTCAAGTGCTCCAAAAATTAAAACGAAAATCTTCAAAAATCCATATCTCTATTGAAAATTGTTGAATTTACAAAAACCACATTAATTTTGAAGTGGCTATACTTCGGCTATTGAGGATGATTTTTTATGGAATTTTGCCTGCGCGTTTTATATTTTTTCTGCAATGTTTTTATTCAAGTGCTTAAAAAGATAAAATAAAATTTTTCAAAAATCCATATCTCTATTAAAAATGGTTGAATTTACAAAAACCAAATTAATTTTAAATAAGCGATTCTTCGACCATTAAGGAATTTTGCCCATTTCTAGTATTTGCACTTGGGTACGTGGCTAAATGGTGAATGTGCCGGGTTGGCGTTTAATCGATTAATCTTTAATGCATTTACTTCGCGTTTGTTTTAATTAGTTTTCTTCTTAATCAGATTATCAAGTATTAAACAAAACCATTGCAAATAAGTCTATTCCCGGATGTTTGCTTAATAATTTCCGATTGATTTACAACGATCGCTTTATTGCATTCGACGTGAACCATGTCGTAAATAACTAATGTTCATCGGTCGGAATTTCCTGTAACCATTTAGAGGCCTACTCGATGGCACTCGAGAACAGCGGCAGAAAGGGCAATCGATATCTAAACATAATTCCATGGCGAGCGGGCAACCAATCTATTCAGCGCGATAGAGGACCATGTGCACTTAAATTTTCCATCACACTGAATGGGAATTGTTTCGAACCGAAGAACTTTCTACGTGGCTAGAGTAATTTAATCCTGAAAATGAAAGTCGATATTTTCTGTATTGTTATAGGTACTTGTATAGAAAATAAACGCGGTGACAATAGTGCGTATTGGAAAATATTTGAAGGTTGGTCTAGCCGAGAATTTCATTGTCGTATTTTTTGCGATAACCTCCAGACACTTTTTTTTGTAGTGTAACTCGATTTTAAATAATTTCGCGATGATTCAGTGTAGCGAAATAATGTAATTAAATTATTTAAAAAAAAACTCTTTATTTACAGATTGTAGTACGTGACTATTTACTATTTTCAACCAGTAGATTTCCCTTGTAATTACTTTATAGTTGGACTTTTAAATAGAACAATAAGTGTATTGTCTGTCTACCTGAATTATTGTACTAATAGTATATTAAACGAGTAAAATACCGACTGGAAGTTAGCCATAAATTTCAGCCATGAATCCGGCGCCTCCACCAATTTTGACTTGGTAAATTTCCAAGTTTTCTCTCCTAATTTACAGAAAATAGATTAAAATTCATAATTAATCAAATTGCTGTGGTGCCACAGTAATACAATAAGCTTTTAACTTAGGATTTACCCCGATTTTTCGATAAGACATCTATCGAAACATGGACAATTTTCAAAAAATAAAAAGTTTAAATTGAAAATAAACCAAGTGTAAATATAAATAACTATACCATCAAATCGGAGAAAGTAACTTAATGAACAAATCATCATTTTTATGACTTAATATTATTAATGAAGTCCCATGGAATATTTGTGGCCGAAAATATCGAACCTAAACTACGCCTAACGATGACTTTTGATTTTTTGAAAATTGACGAAATTTCGTAAAAGTGTCTGGGTAAATAATTATTTAAACAAAAATGAAGAATATGTGTCATTTTTTTAAACTTAAATATTGTAGTCAAAGCCCTGTAGAATATTTGTGGCCGAAAATATCGAACCTAAACTACGCCTAACGATGACTTTTGATTTTTTGAAAATTGACGAAATTTCGTAAAAGTGTCTGGGTAAATAATTATTTAAACAAAAATGAAGAATATTGTCATTTTTTTAAACTTAAATATTGTAGTCAAAGCCCTGTAGAATATTTGTGGCAGAAAATATCGAACCTAAACTACGCCTAACGATGACTTTTGATTTTTTGAAAATTGACGAAATTTCGTAAAATTGTCTGGGTAAATAATTATTTAAACAAAAATGAAGAATATGTGTAATTTTTTTAAACTTAAATATTGTAGACAAAGCCCTATAGAACAGTTGTGGCTGAAAATATCGAACCTAAACTACGCCTAACGATGACTTTTGATTTTTTGAAAATTGACGAAATTTCGTAAAATTGTCTGGGTAAATAATTATTTAAACAAAAATGAAGAATATGTGTAATTTTTTTAAACTTAAATATTGTAGACAAAGCCCTATAGAACAGTTGTGGCTGAAAATATCGAACCTAAACTACGCCTAACGATGACTTTTGATTTTTTGAAAATTGACGAAATTTCGTAAAAGTGTCTGGGTTAATAATTATTTAAACAAAAATGAAGAATATGTGTCATTTCTTTAAACTTAAATATTGTAAACAAAGCCCTATAGAACATTTGTGGCTGAAAATATCGAACCTAAACTACGCCTAACGATGACTTTTGATTTTTTGAAAATTGACGAAATTTCGTAAAAGTGTCTGGGTAAATAATTATTTAAACAAAAATGAAGAATATGTGTCATTTTTTTAAACTTAAATATTGTAGTCAAAGCCCTGTAGAACATTTGTGGCCGAAAATATCGAACCTAAACTAGGCCTAACGATGACTTTTGATTTTTTGAAAATTGACGAAATTTCGTAAAAGTGTCTGGGTAAATAATTATTTAAACAAAAATGAAGAATATTGTCATTTTTTTAAACTTAAATATTGTAGTCAAAGCCCTGTAGAATATTTGTGGCAGAAAATATCGAACCTAAACTACGCCTAACGATGACTTTTGATTTTTTGAAAATTGACGAAATTTCGTAAAATTGTCTGGGTAAATAATTATTTAAACAAAAATGAAGAATATGTGTAATTTTTTTAAACTTAAATATTGTAGACAAAGCCCTATAGAACAGTTGTGGCTGAAAATATCGAACCTAAACTACGCCTAACGATGACTTTTGATTTTTTGAAAATTGACGAAATTTCGTAAAAGTGTCTGGGTTAATAATTATTTAAACAAAAATGAAGAATATGTGTCATTTCTTTAAACTTAAATATTGTAAACAAAGCCCTATAGAACATTTGTGGCTGAAAATATCGAACCTAAACTACGCCTAACGATGACTTTTGATTTTTTGAAAATTGACGAAATTTCGTAAAAGTGTCTGGGTAAATAATTATTTAAACAAAAATGAAGAATATGTGTCATTTTTTTAAACTTAAATATTGTAAACAAAGCCCTATTGAACATTTATGGCCGAAAATATCGAACCTAAACTACTCCTAACGATGACTTTTGATTTTTTGAAAATTGACGAAATTTCGTAAAAGTGTCTGGGTAAATAATTATTTAAACAAAAATGAAGAATATGTGTCATTTTTTTAAACTTAAATATTATAGTCAAAGCCCTATAGAACATTTGTGGCCGAAAATATCGAACCTAAACTACGCCTAACGATGACTTTTGATTTTTTGAATATTGACGAAATTTCGTAAAAGTGTCTGGGTAAATAATTATTTAAACAAAAATGAAGAATATGTGTCATTTTTTTAAACTTAAATATTGTAGTCAAAGCCCTGTAGAATATTTGTGGCCGAAAATATCGAACCTAAACTACGCCTAACGATGACTTTTGATTTTTTGAAAATTGACGAAATTTCGTAAAATTGTCTGGGTAAATAATTATTTAAACAAAAATGAAGAATATGTGTAATTTTTTTAAACTTAAATATTGTAGACAAAGCCCTATAGAACAGTTGTGGCTGAAAATATCGAACCTAAACTACGCCTAACGATGACTTTTGATTTTTTGAAAATTGACGAAATTTCGTAAAAGTGTCTGGGTAAATAATTATTTAAACAAAAATGAAGAATATTGTCATTTTTTTAAACTTAAATATTGTAGTCAAAGCCCTGTAGAATATTTGTGGCCGAAAATATCGAACCTAAACTACGCCTAACGATGACTTTTGATTTTTTGAAAATTGACGATATTTCGTAAAAGTGTCTGGGGAAATAATTATTTAAACAAAAATGAAGAATATGTGTAATTTTTTTAAACTTAAATATTGTAGACAAAGCCCTATAGAACATTTTTGGCCGAAAATATCGAACCTAAACTACGTCTAACGATGACTTTTGATTTTTTGAAAATTGACGAAATTTCGTAAAAGTGTCTGGGTAAATAATTATTTAAACAAAAATGAAGAATATGTGTCATTTTTTTAAACTTAAATATTGTAGACAAAGCCCTATAGAACAGTTGTGGCTGAAAATATCGAACCTAAACTAGGCCTAACGATGACTTTTGATTTTTTGAAAATTGACGAAATTTCGTAAAATTGTCTGGGTAAATAATTATTTAAACAAAAATGAAGAATATGTCTCATTTTTTTAAACTTAAATATTGTAGAACATTTATGGCCGAAAATATCGAACCTAAACTACTCCTAACGATGACTTTTGATTTTTTGAAAATTGACGAAATTTCGTAAAAGTGTTTAGGTAAATAATTATTTAAACAAAAATGAAGAATATGTGTCATTTTTTTAAACTTAAATATTGTAGACAAAGCCCTATAGAACAGTTTTGGCCGAAAATATCGAACCTAAACTAGGCCCAACGATGACTTGACCATGTTTCGATAGATGTCGAAAAATCGGGGTAAATCCTAAGTTAAAAGCTTATTGTTATTACTATGACACTACAGCAATTTGATTAATTATGAATTTTAATCTATTTTCTGTAAATTAGGAGAGAAAACTTGGAAATTTACCAAAGTCAAACATCGGTGGAGGCGCCGGATTCATGGCTGAAATTTATGGCAAACTTCCAGTCGGTGTGAGAAATGGGTGAATTGCAACACTCGCCTACGGCTCGTGTTGCAAACTTCACCCTCGTGGCAATGGTCAACTTGTTCACTATACTTTTTCGCATCATATTAAATAATTACCTAAAGATTTTTCTGTTTGTATTAAATTATAACGAATAATTTTTCTATTTGGAAATTGCGGCAGTTCGCTGACAAAAAACGAATCGTAACCATAGTAACAACTAAACTGCTGGACAATGAAACCGCTATCATTTAATTGGACGTCACCTGTTGGGCAATGAAATTGCCATCATTTGATTGGACGTCACCTGTGGAGAAAATGATTCGGCCGAATAATGGACAACTTTCTCAATCAAAAACAATTTAACAACGTTTATATTATTTAATAAGATGCGAAAAATGTATATTACACTAACTAATACGCATTTGGGTTTTAAATGAAAGAAATGCGTGACAGTCAACAGTAAAGACCATTTGCACCTTCTGCCCATATAAACAGTCACTGACAAGTACTAGTACTAATTGACTATCCAGTAATTTAAACATTTTATTAGACAAGCACCGAAAATCATAAATCTGCATTACAATAACATTCGTAATTCAACTTTACATACCTATAACAGTTGCCAGTATGAGCAAGCCCAGAACCACCGCAGTGCCGATCATGGTGACCATCTCCCACGTGCCCTCCCCGGTCACGTTCGAGCAATTCAATCCAGCGCTCAAGTTGAACACGCCGAACTCGTAATCGTAGTCCATGTTCATCTCGGTGTCGTTCTGCATCCTCCGGAAGATACTGTTGGCGTCCGCACTGAACACGATCTTGTGCCACGCGTCCTCGCCGGACCCGTACGTGACGGACGCCGGCGTCGTCAGGGTCCTGTTGAGGGTGGCGAGCATCCCCGCCGAGGGGCGGTGGCGGTTGGTCATTAGGACGTCGGAGGAGGAGATCGCCGCCAGCGGCCTCCACAACCGGTGCCGCTTCACGTAATCCATTATCCGTTCACTAACTCCGCTTCTGAAGAAAAAAAAAACGAGTGTATTAGTGGAGGCACGTAGAAAAAAAAAACTACAAGCGAGGGCGTAACGGCGTATCTTACACAAACACGTTATTGTGGAGATAAAAAGTTAAGAGTGAACTCGTGGAGGACCTTAATGTATTGCTGAGCGTCAGTAAAAAGTTACGGATAAGAACGGTCGTATTGTAACTGAATTCTTGTTTTGCACGAAGTTGTTTTAATGCTTCGAGAACTTTTCAATAGAATGCACTTTGTTGATATCATTTTATTAAAAAGTTCTTGAATCAAAATGACCGACGAGAAGTTAGCCATAAAAATTCCAGCCATAGATTTCCCGGCGCATTCACCATTTCGGTGCGATTTGTGGAGTGCCTTTCTGTGCGTGTGTTTATGTACTACAAACTGTCGAAAGGCCGTGAAAATTAAAACAAAAAAACAAAAATTATCTAACAGCTCATTCATTCACGGGTGGCGTTTAAAAAAATCGTAACTCAAAAAGGGCATTGTTATTTTGGCTTAAGAAAAATTCATCACTGTTTTTTGACGATTTGTAATTGGTAACTGTACTTGCAGAAAGGCATATCGAAAATAAAATATTTTTTTTGCAATGCCCCTATTGTTTTATGGGCCAGCCACGATTTTCTGTTAATGTTAAATAAAGAATATAAGAAAAATTCATCACGGTTTTTTGACGATTTATAATTGGTAACTGCACTTGCAGAAAGGCATATCGAAAATAATTTTTTTTTTGCAATGCCTTTATTGTTTTATAGCCCGGCCACGATTTTTTGTTAATGTTAAATAAAAAATATTAAAAAAATTCATCACGGTTTTTTGACGATTTGTAATTGTTAACTGTACTTACAGAAAGGCATATCGATTTTTTTTTTCTTTTTGCTTTGCCCTTATTGTTTTATAGCCCGGCCACGATTTTCTGTTAATGTTAAATAAAAAATATTTTAAAAAATCATCACGGTTTTTTGACGATTTGTAATTGTCTACTGTACTTACAGAAAGGCATATCGAAAATATTTTATTTTTTTGCAATGCCCTTTTTGAGTTACGATTTTTTTAAACGCCACCCGTGAATTAATGAGCTGTTAGAAAATTTTTGTTTTCCGTTTTAATTTTCATGGCCTTTTGACAGTTTGTAGTTGATAAATACACCCACAGAAAGGCACTACACAAACAAAAATTAAAATAATTCAAATAAAACGCATAACTCTGTTAGTATCACTTTATTAACTTGGAGTAGTTACTATAGTTTCGACAATTTCAGCTTGTCATTTTCAAACTATGAATATTTACATTACGATTGTACATTTATATATTTTTATTTTTACAGAGCATTGAACAGGGGGGAGAATATTAGGTCGGTCTGGTCGTTGATGAGTGGTATGTCCGGATTACGCTTAACCTTGAAAACTTCGATGGACTCGAGTAAATCCATTTTTAATCCCTTCTCGGTAAAATGGATCACCTCGAGTACATCTTTTTCAAAGGAATGTTCATTTTCCCTAATGTGATTCGCGAACGTTGATTTGTTATTAATATTTTTATATGCGCTGATGTGTTCTTTTAGACGGGTGTTGAAATTGCGTCCCGACTGACCAATATATTCTCCTTGACAACTTGCACATTTTAACTTATATATACCAGATTTGGACATTTTATGAATGGGCGTTTTATTATTAATAATGAAAATGACAAGCTGAAATTGTCGAAACTATAGTAACTACTCCAAGTTAATAATGTGATACTAACAAAGTTATTCGTTTTATTTGAATTATTCAAAATGTATCACGAAGTGAAAGCCTCCACAATTACTTATTCAAAAATTAAAAATCGCACCGACATGGTGGATGCGCCGGGAAATCGATGGCTGGAATTTTTATGGCTAACTTCTCGTTGGTATCAAAATGTATCACAAAGTAATGGATTCCACCATCAACCATATTAATTTAATGTTTGTCTGCCTAGTGTAAACGAATATATCCAATTATTTGTTGGTGGAATTCGTTAACATCCTGTATAAAAAAAAATACGAATAAGCTGGATGCGGTTTTCAATTAAATTTTTAAGCGTTTACAGTAGGGACAAATATAAGTTTCACTGTAGTTATCAAAATTATATCATTACGACGATGATGCTGAAAATCTTTGATTGTAACGAACTTCACCTGTAAATTTGTTAATTTATTCGGCAATTTCTTATGTTCTTAAAAAATTAATCTGAAAATAGGTAACTTAACAAATGTACTACTTCTTCTTAACATAACCACTTCCAACGATTCCCAGATGCGTTTTCAGCATTTTTAAATATTTGCCGATCACGCCTTCGGGCGTAACAAGGGTGCTTAAAGTTAATGCAATTTCTTATGTTCTTAAAAAAATAATCTGAAAATAGGTAACTTAACAAATGTACTACTTCTTAACACAACCACTTCCAACGATTCCTTCCGGCGTAACAAGGGTGCTTAAAGTTAATGCAATTTCTTATGTTTTTAAAAATTAATCTGAAAATAAGTAACTTAACAAATGTACTACTTCTTAACATAACCACTTCCAACGATTCCCAGATGCCTTTTTAGCTTTTTTCAATATTTGCCGATCACGCCTTCGGGCGTGGCACGCGCGCTTAAAGTTAATGCAATTCAATAATTACGGCTTTACAGTAGAGGCATGCTTGTGTGAGCCAGCAGCGAACGTGTTAAATAACTTCTACAGGGAGGACTGAACTCGTTTAGCACAAAAAGGACCAATGGAGTTTCAAAAGTCTTCCTTGTAAGGATGTGAGCAATGGAGAAATATCACGTCTCTATCATTAGCACCATCTAAGTTACTTAAAATGCAACAGACAATTTAAACAGACAAATTAGAGGGTAGTTTCGTGGTTGGTACAGATCATATTCTCGTTCGGTTTTCTGGGTAGATTCCACATATTAATTTACACCCAAAAAAAAAAAAAATGCTGTTATGGACCAATTTTATCAAAACTAGAAAATTTTCGTTTTCCTGTATTTTTCGTTTTAAAGAAATTCAGTCCAAATAAAAAACAAATGTATTTTTTAAATAATTCAGCACTACTTTATTTTTATACAGGGTGAAGCTTAAAATAAGCTTTTTTATTCACAAAAATTAAACTAGAAAGTACACAATTTAATTAATATAAAAGTGGTGATAAATAATTTTAGTAAATTTATTTCTCACTACTAAATTATTGTAGGACTGCGTATTTCCTAATCAAAAATAAAATTCTTTAACATTTCGAAAGTTTAACTCTCTGAAAATATAATTGTTTATCTTTTAACAACATTTTGCAGAACTACGCGTTCTTAAACTAAAAACTGGAATTTTCTTAAAAGTGAAAAATACAGAAACGAAAATAAAACTTTTCTCACATAAAAGTATTTGTATTTTCTTCTGGTACAAGCAAATAAAAAAAAAATTATAAGGATATTTTAAATTGCTTTTTATTTTGTTCCAACGAAATTTATAAATTCATTTCTTATTGGTACAACGATGGTTTAGTTTTCACCTAAACATAATTTGGCATTAAATCTAAGCAAATTTAAGAAGTTTCAAGTCGATGGCAATTGTTTTTATATTTCTTCCGAGTCACTAAAATTATTATATTTTTTTCTTAAACTTAACGTTCTGTTCACATTCATTTATTCCAAAATTTAGGAATGAAGTGCTAATTGTCTTAATTATCGTGAAAAAATTGTGTTCAGAAAAATTGTGTTCAAAAAAAACTTTTTTAAATAAAATTAAATTTAATCGTTTTTCGGCATTTCCAGCCGATTTAAGAACGATCTCGATGTCTCGGTTCCTATAAGTCTTACAAATAATTTTCGAGAACAAATAGTGTCCCGAATGATCTTCTGGACTTGAAAAAAAAAACAAAAATATTTTTTTTAAATAAAATAAAATTTAATCGTTTTTCGGCATTTCCAGTCGATGTGAGAACGATCCACGTAAAAAGAAATTTTGCTTGTCTAAGTTCCTGTAAGTCTCACAAATAATTTTTATAACCAAATAGTGTTCAGAATGGGATTCTAGACTTGAAAAAATACAAAAATAAATTTTTGAAGAAAAATTAAATTTAATCGTTTTTCGGCGTGTCCATCAGTTGTCCGAACGATTTACATCAAAAGAAATTTTGCTTGTCTCAGTTTCTGTAAGTCTCACAAATAATTTTTATAACAAAATAATGTTCAGAATGGGATTCAAGACTTGAAAAAATACAAAAATAAATTTTTGAAGAAAATACAAATTAATTCGTTTCCAGTTTCTGTAAGTCTCACAAATAATTTTTATGAACAAATAGTGTTTAGAATGGGATTTTGGACTTGAAAAAAAAACAAAAATATTTTTTTTTAAATAAAATAAAATTTAATCGTTTTTCCGCATTTCCAGTCGATGTGAGAACGATCCACGTAAAAAGAAATTTTGCTTGTCTCGGTTCCTCTAAGTCTCACAAATAATTTTGATGAACCAAAAGTGTTCAGAATGGTCTCCTGGACTTGAAAGAAAGACAAAAATAAATTTTTGAAGAAAAATTAAATTCCAGCCGATGTAAGAACGATCCACGTAAAAAGAAATTTTGCTTGTCTCGGTTCCTCTAAATCTCACAAATAATTTTCATAAACAAATAGTGTTCAGAATGGTCTCCTAGACTTGAAAAAAAACCAAAATAAGTTTTTGAAGAAAAATTAAATGTAATGTTTTTTCCGCATTTCTGGCCACGTAAAAATAAATTTTGCTTGTCTCGGTCCCTGAAGTCTCACAAATAATTTTCTTGAACAAATTGTGTTCAGAATAGTCTCCTAGACTTGAAAAAATGAAAAAAACAAACAAAAATAAATTTAATCGTTTTTCGGCATTTCCATTCGATGTGAGAACGATCCGCGAAAAAAGAAATTTTGCTTGTCTTGGTTCCTGTAAGTCTCACAAAAAATTTTCATGAACAAATAGTTTCCAGAACGGTCTCCTGGACTTGAAAAAAAAACAAAAATAATTTTTTAAAATAAAATTAAATTTAATCGTTTTTCGGCATTTCCAGTCGATGTAAAAACGATCCGCGAAAAAAAAAATTGGTTGTCTCGGTTCCTGTAAGTCTCCCAAATAATGTTCATGAACAAATAGTGTCCGGAATGGTCTCCTGGACTTGAAAGAAACGTAATTTGGCATTCATTCTACGCAAATTTGAGGAATTTAAAGTCGATGGCAATTCACTCGAACCAGCGAGATATCAAAGTCTAATAAAGCAGCTTTTGTCGAATTTTAAATTTAACTTTTTAACACCAATTTGCAGATAAGAGTCTACTTAAAAGATTTAAACAATAAAATTTTGAGTAAAATTGTTTATAACTTTTTTACATTTTTTTTCTCGAGACCAATTCTTAAAAATAGAACTTGAATCTTTCCCAAACGGAAAGATTCATCGATTTTCGACCAAATTGAACCAAGTTACGACGGTTTGAAAAATCGAGTTTTTCGCGATTTTTCGAGTGGCGCTTTTTTAGACGCCGAGTCGCCTTGATGGGCTACGTTTCCGAGGCCAATAAAAGAAAAATTGAAAATTCCAGTATTTCACTATTAAAAAAAGATACCTTTCAACGTAAACAATTTTTTTCACTTTCCGTACATGACAATTTTGTGTATACATCGGTCAGAAACGAATTAAAGGGAAGACAGACCGCGACAGGAATGTCATCGGGAAACCTTTCTGGGAGCATAAATATTTACTTCGGGCAGAGTTCTCTATTTACACAAAAATACTCACGTTTAGATGATATAGGAAATAAATTGAATATTTAAATTTATGCCAACGTAAAAATAGATGGAACAAGTGGCGTTAAATCCAAGACGTTTCGTTTCATATAAGAAACGGTATACATTATTTGAGTGTGTAACGCGTCCGGACGATTTGTAATTCAAATTTCTGTGGATTCAATAAAAAAGAGGGAAGGAAGAAAGAAAGGGGGAAAGTATTGGTTCAGGGGTGCGTATTTTATAAGACATTTTTCGTTGCGAAAAAAATAAAAATACTGATAAATCCAAATATGATTCATATATTCAGGCTATTTTTCGTCTTTATTACATTTATTCAATAAATCTGCAATAAGTTAAATTAAAAAAAAAAATAATTAACAAATTATTTCGTCTTCGATAATGCATTTCTAATAATATTTATCGATCTTTCTTTACTCCGCGATAAACAAATGTCAATATTGAGTATACACGATTGAAAAGTAAACAACGGTGGCATAAAAAAATCACTTAATCGAATAGAAAATAAAATAAACTTTAAAGTTCACGACGGGCATTCGTTGCGTTGATGAAATCTCCGGCACTTGATTATTTTCCTCGTTGCAGTATATATTTTCCGATCGCCGTTCGGTCGTCCTGGATACTTGGAAAGTTTCCAGTTTTCGATCAGAAGTGGAACTGTTATGTAGACTCGTATTTCTTGGACCATACGAAGAGTTAGTGGAACACAAACAAAAACAACAAGCGATTAGGTTGGTTTTATGTATGTTATGGTCGATTAAAATTTTCACCTGAGGAGTTCAGGAATTATTTTAGCGAAAAGATTGATTTATTATAATAATATGGCTGAAAAATCTCCGGTCGATAGCCTATAAAGAATTGAAGTTAATAAATGTATTTAACTGTATGAACCTATAATTTAATAAGATGTTTGTATGTAATAATAAAAGGAACTTTATATCAACTAAGTACTACAAAGTCTAACAAAGTTAGAAAGGTCCATCGACAATGACCTACAACCCTAAAAGATTAATTTAT
Organism: Ocypus olens; assembly: GCA_910593695.2. Lineage (NCBI taxonomy): Eukaryota > Metazoa > Arthropoda > Insecta > Coleoptera > Staphylinidae > Ocypus > Ocypus olens. Next base: position 50,107,205 of record OU343053.1, read on the forward strand.
TTTTTGTAGAATTACATAAAAAAATTATATATACTATTACAATCTAATCAAATTAATTTATAAATCCCAAAGAACTGTAGGGCGCATTAAGTTCCCGGCGCAACCACCATAACACTATCTCATAAATTAATTAGGTTAAGATTTGGACATAAACATAAAGTAGAATTAGTTTTTAGTAGATCTAGAAAGTTTCACAGATGTAGCAATGGTTTTAATATTTTTAAAATCAATTTGAAAATTTTACAATTTCCAAATAATATACAATCACTTTTAAGTAAATTTACTTGAAATCTGGTGAAAGGGCGCCTTTATATTTTGCCAGAAACATACAGTAGAATTCGTTTTTAGTAGATTTGAAAAGTTTCGCATGTGTAGCAGTTGTTTTAATATTTTTTAAATCAATTCGAAAATTTTGCAATTTCCAAATAATTTACGATCATTTTCAGGTGGACTTACTCGAAATTTGGTGAAGGGGCGCCTTTAGATTTTGACAGAAACATAAAGTAGAATAAGTTTTTAGTAGATTTAGAAAGTTTCACACTTGTAGCAATTGTTTTAATATTTTTTAAATCAATTTGAAAATTTTGCAATTTCCAAATAATATACGATCCCTCTCAGGTGGATTTACTCGAAATTTGGTGATGGGGTATCTTTAGATTTTGGCAGAAACATAAAGTAGAATTAGTTTTTAGTAGATTTGGAAAGTTTTACACTTGTAGCAATTGTTTTAATATTTTTTAAATCAATTTGAAAATTTTGCAATTTCCAAATAAAATACGATCACTTTCATTTCGATTTACTCAAAATCTAGTGAAGGAGTGTTTTTAGATTTTGGCAGAAACATAAAGTAAAATTAGTTTTTAGTAGATTTGAAAAGTTTCGCACGTGTAGCAGTTGTTTTAATATTTTTTAAATCAATTTGAAAATTTTGCAATTTCCAAATAATATACGATCACTTTCAGGGGGATTTACTCGAAATTTGGTGAAGGGGCACCTTTAGATTTTGACAGAAACATAAAGTAGAATTAGTTTTTAGTAGATTTGATAAGTTTTACACTTGTGGCAATTGTTTTAATATTTTCAAAATCAATTTGAAGATTTTGCAATTTCCAAATAATATACGATCACTTTCAGGTGGATTTACTTGAAATCTGGTGAAGGGGTGCCTTCAGATTTTGACAGAAGCATAAAGTAGAATTAGTTTTTAGTAGATTTGGTAAGTTTTACACTTGTAGCAATTGTTTTAATATTTTCAAAATCAATTTGAAGATTTTGCAATTTCCAAATAATATACGATCACTTTCAGGTGGATTTACTCGAAATCTAGTGAAGGGGTGTTTTCAGGTTTTGGCAGAAACATAAAGTAGAATTAGTTTTTAGTAGATTTGGAAAGTTTTACACTTGTAGCAATTGTTTTAATATTTTTTTAATCAATTTGAATATTTTGCAATTTTCAAATAATATACGATCACTCTCAGGTGGATTTACTCGAAATTTGATGAAGGAGCGCCTTTAGATTTTAAAAGAAACTTAAAGTAGAATTAGTTTTTAGTAGATTTGGAAAGTTTTACACTTGTAGCAATGGTTTTAATATTTTTAAAATCAATTTAAAATTTTTGCAATTTCCAAATAATAAACGATCACTTTAAAGAGGATTTACTCGAAATCTAGTGAAGGGGTGTTTTTAGATTTTGACAGAAACATAAAGTAGAATTAGTGTTTAGTAGATTTGAAAAGTTTCACACTTGTAGCAATTGTTTTAATATTTTTTAAATCAATTCGAAAATTTTGCAATTTCCAAATAATATACGATCACTTCAAGGAGGATTTACTCAAAATTTGGTGAATGGGCGCCTTTAGATTTTGACAGAGACATAGAGTAGAATTAGTCTTTAGTAGATTTGGAAAGTTTCACACTTGTAGCAATTGTTTTAATATTTTTTAAATTAATTTGAAAATTTTGCAATTTCCAAATAATATACGATCACTTTAAAGTGGATTTACTCGAAATCTAGTGAAGGGGTGTTTTTAGATTTTGACAGGAAAATAAAGTAGAATTAGTTTTTAGTAGATTTTGAAAGTTTTACACTTGTAGCAATTGTTTTAATATTTTTTAAATCAATTTGAAAATTTTGCAATTTCCAAATAAAATACGATCACTTTCATTTCGATTTACTCAAAATCTAGTGAAGGAGTGTTTTTAGATTTTGGCAGAAACATAAAGTACAATTAGTTTTTAGTAGATTTGAAAAGTTTCGCACGTGTAGCAGTTGTTTTAATATTTTTTAAATCAATTTGAAAATTTTACAATTTCCAAATAATATACGATCACCTTAAAGAGGATTTACTCGAAATCTAGTGAAGGGGGGTTTTTAGATTTTGACAGAAACATAAAGTAGAATTAGTTTTTAGTATATTTGGAAAGTGTCACACTTGTAGCAATTGTTTTAATATTTTTGAAATCAATTCGAAAATTTTGAAATTTCCAAATAATATACGATCCCTCTCAGGTGGATTTACTCGAAATTTGGTGATGGGGTGTCTTTAGATTTTGGCAGAAACATAAAGTAAAATTAGTTTTTAGTAGATTTGGAAAGTTTTACACTTGTAGCAATTGTTTTAATATTTTTTAAATCAATTCGAAAATTTTGCAATTTCCAAATAATATACGATCACTTCAAGGAGGATTTACTCAAAATTTGGTGAATGGGCGCCTTTAGATTTTGACAGAGACATAGAGTAGAATTAGTCTTTAGTAGATTTGGAAAGTTTCACACTTGTAGCAATTGTTTTAATATTTTTTAAATTAATTTGAAAATTTTGCAATTTCCAAATAATATACGATCACTTTAAAGTGGATTTACTCGAAATTTAGTGAAGGGGTGTTTTTAGATTTTGACAGGAACATAAAGTAGAATTAGTTTATAGTAGATTTTGAAAGTTTTGCACTTGTAGAAATTGTTTTAATATTTTTTAAATCAATTTGAAAATTTTGCAATTTCCAAATAATATACGATCACTTTCAGGGGGATTTACTCGAAATCTAGTGAAGGAATATTTTTAAATTTTAGCAGAAACAGAAAGTCGAATTCATTTTTAGTAGATTTGGAAAGTTTCGCACGTGTAGCAGTTGTTTTAATATTTTTTAAATCAATTTGAAAATTTTGCAATTTCCAAATAATATGCGATCACTTTCAGGTGGATTTACTCGAAATTTGGTGAAGGGGCACCTTTAAGTTTTAACAGAAACATAAAGTAGAATTAGTTTTTAGTAGATTTAGAAAGTTTTACACTTGTAGCTATTGTTTTAATATTGTTTAAATCAATTTGAAAATTTTGCAATTTCCAAATAATATACGATCACTTTCAGGTGGATTTACTCGAAATCTAGTGAAGGGGTGTTTTTATGTTTTGGCAGAAACATAAAGTAGAATTATTTTTTAGTAGATTTGGAAAGTTTCACACGTGTACCAATTGTTTTAATATTTTTTAAATAAATTTGAAAATTTTGTAATTTCCAAATAATATACGATCACTTTCAGGTGGATTTACTCGAAATCTAGTGAAGGGGTGTTTTCAGGTTTTGGCAGAAACATAAAGTAGAATTAGTTTTTAGTAGATTTGGAAAGTTTCACACTTGTAGCAATTGTTTTAATATTTTTAAAATCAATTCGAAAATTTTACAATTTTCAAGTAATATACGATCACTTTCAGGAGGATTTACTCGAAATCTAGTGAAGGGGTGTTTTTATGTTTTGACAGAAACATAAAGTAGAATTAGTTTTTAGTAGATTTGGAAAGTTTCACACGTGTAGCAATTGTTTTAATATTTTTTAAATCAATTTGAAAATTTTGCAATTTCCAAATAATATTTCAATCACTTTCAAGGGGATTTACTCGAAATCTAGTGAAGGGGTGTTTTCAGGTTTTGGCAGAAACATAAAGTAGAATTAAGTTTTAGTAGATTTGGAAAGTTTCACACTTGTAGCAATTGTTTTAATATTTTTAAAATCAATTCGAAAATTTTACAATTTTCAAATAATATACGATCACTTTCAGGAGGATTTACTCGAAATCTAGTGAAGGGGTGTTTTTATGTTTTGACAGAAACATAAAGTAGAATTAGTTTTTAGTAGATTTGGAAAGTTTCACACGTGTAGCAATTGTTTTAATATTTTTTAAATCAATTTGAAAATTTTGCAATTTCCAAATAATATTTCAATCACTTTCAAGGGGATTTACTCGAAATCTAGTGAAGGGGTGTTTTCAGGTTTTGGCAGAAACATAAAGTAGAATTAAGTTTTAGTAGATTTGGAAAGTTTCACACTTGTAGCAATTGTTTTAATATTTTTAAAATCAATTCGAAAATTTTACAATTTTCAAATAATATACGATCACTTTCAGGAGGATTTACTCGAAATCTAGTGAAGGGGTGTTTTTATGTTTTGACAGAAACATAAAGTAGAATTAGTTTTTAGTAGATTTGGAAAGTTTCACACGTGTAGCAATTGTTTTAATATTTTTAAAATCAATTCGAAAATTTTGCAATTTCCAGAAAATATACGATCACTTTCAGGTGGATTTACTCGAAATCTAGTGAAGGGGTGTTTTTATGTTTTGACAGAAACATAAAGTAGAATTAGTTTTTAGTAGATTTGGAAAGTTTCATACTTGTAGCAATTGTTTTAATATTTTTGAAATCAATTTGAAAATTTTGCAATTTCCAAAAAATATACGATCACTTTCAGGAGGATTTACTCGAAATCTAGTGAAGGGGTGTTTTTATGTTTTGACAGAAACATAAAGTAGAATTAGTTTTTAGTAGATTTGGAAAGTTTCACACGTGTAGCAATTGTTTTAATATTTTTTAAATCAATTTGAAAATGTTGCAATTTCCAAATAATATACGATCACTTTCAAGGAGATTTACTCGAAATCTAGTGAAGGGGCGTTTTCAGGTTTTGGCAGAAACATAAAGTAGAATTAAGCTTTAGTAGATTTGGAAAGTTTTACACTTGTAGCAATTGTTTTGATATTTTTTAAATCAATTTGAAAATTTTGCAATTTCCAAATAATATACGATCACTTTCAAGGGGATTTACTCGAAATCTGGTGAAGGGGCGCCTTCAGATTTTGACAGAAGCTTAAAGTAGAATTAGTTTTTAGTAAATTTGGAAAGTTTCATACTTGTAGCAATTGTTTTAATATTTTTGAAATCAATTTGAAAATTTTGCAATTTCCAAAAAATATACGATCACTTTCAGGAGGATTTACTCGAAATCTAGTGAAGGGGTGTTTTTATGTTTTGACAGAAACATAAAGTAGAATTAGTCTTTAGTAGATTTGGAAAGTTTCACACGTGTAGCAATTGTTTTAATATTTTTTAAATCAATTTGAAAATTTTGCAATTTCCAAATAATATACGATCACTTTAAGGTGGATTTACTCGAAATCTGGTAAAGGGGCGCCTTTAGATTTTGACAGAAACATAAAGTAAAATTAGTTTTTAGTAGATTTGGAAAATTTCACACTTGTAGAAATTGTTTTAATATTTTTTAAATCAATTTGAAAATTTTGCAATTTCCAAAATATATACGATCACTTTCAGGAGGATTTACTCGAAATCTAGTGAAGGGGTGTTTTTATGTTTTGACAGAAACATAAAGTAGAATTAGTTTTTAGTAGATTTGGAAGGTTTCACACGTGTAGCAATTGTTTTAATATTTTTTAAATCAATTAGAAAATTTTGCAATTTCCAAATAATATACGATCACTTTCAGGTGGATTTACTCGAAATCTAGTGAAGGGGTGATTTCAGGTTTTGACAGAAACATAAAGTAGAATTAGTTTTTAGTAGATTTTAAAAGTTTCACATTTATATTTTTTTTGCTGGATGTACCGGGAACACGCCACGGGCTTGCCTTACGAGCATACAATCAATTTTTGCGAACACGGAGGCTTTAGATCTTAGTGGAACATTTTTGATATCGCGCGGTTTAAATTAAACGTTGGAGGCTGAAGCACCGCCAATTAATTCAATTTTAGGTAAATATAAAATCGAATTTTTAAATTACGGCATTATTTCAGCTAATTTAAAATGATCGGCATGGACAAGAAAAATGTTCACCACCATCTGTTGGCTTCGTTTCAAGATACTAAAAAGAAATAACGAATTACGCCCAATTACTTCTTACACAGAAAAGAACTCGTGTGCAATTAAAGGTTTAAGACTTCGAGCAAAGTGGGCCGTCAGCGATGAAGCAAAAAAAAAGGGACTCGAGCTGAGAAAAATCTCAGCAAAATATACAACATACGGAAGGGGCAATCAAAAAATCGTTTAAAAACGATTACTTGCGTGTGTCTCTGCCAAGGGCTCACTTCTGGGGGGCGGAATTCCGCGATACAAATACGACAATTAATCTTGCGAGATTACGGCCCTTTAATAAATCGTCTTATGGAAAGGGGGGAACATCGTGTCAGGTTTAAGTGTGAATGTTTACGACTACAGCAGTAAAGATGTCGCGGAATAAATTGAAAGCGCTAATTGGTGCAGTAAGAAGTTGGATGGTAAATTTTGTAGCTAATATTACAAAAAAAAACATGTGAGTTATCACTCTAAATAAACCTCTTAGGGTGATTTAAATATTGCTTTCTAATTATTTTAAGGTCAAGATCCCTTGTTTCGATTATTGATTTGCTGAAGGTTACTAGTCTTACTTATGCTATTCCAAGATTCATTGGTAATTATTTAATTATTTATTATTTTAATAGCGAAATCTTCTTACAGTTTTATGGTGAGATTCCTTGCATCGATTGTTGATTTGTTGAAGGGACCGAATTATTTACCTTTATCTCATTGTCTTAGTTACGTTTTTCAAGAAGTCGAAATGCCTTGATTCTTTGGAGTTTCTTTAACCTTTTAATTCGTAGGTGTAGTATTTTACTAGCAAAACCTTCTTACCATTCTATGGTGAAGATCCCTTGCAACGATTGTTGGTTCGTTGAAGGGTCCCTGGTATTTACCTTTATCTCATTGTCTTAGTTATGTTTTTCAAGAAGTCGAAATGCCTTGATTCACTGGAGTTTCGTCAACCTCTTAATTCGTAGGAGTAATATTTTACTAGCAAAACTTTCTTACCATTCTATGGTGGAGTTTCCTTGCATCGATTGTTGATTTGTTGAAGGGTTCCAATTATTTACCTTTATCTCATTGCCTTAGTTATTTTTTTTTTAAGAAGTTGAAACGCCTTAATTCATTGGAGATTCTTTAACCTTTTAATTTGTAGGTGTAATATTTAAATAGCAAAACTTTTGTATTTCGAGATTTTCCAGATCACAAGCGCAAAATATTTTTTTTACAAGCTCACTTCATCCATGAGCAATTTTACGGATGAGAGAAGCTCGCTTAACTTTCCACCTCCTAAAGAAATTATTCAGGTGGTGGCAGTAATTATTAACCACGATTAACGCTCCGGGAGGGAGCAAAGATGCAAAAGGGTACGCGAATTTAATTACTCCACCCGCTGCCCCTCCCCCCCCCTCTCTCTTTGTCTAATGGGAAAGTTTTCCTCAAACTACAATCGGCACTTTCCCATCTTCCACGATTTATTAATATAATAAAGAGCGCGCCCCCTGTTTACCTCTTAACTTTCCTGATAAATTTAATTGCCTACCAGGATCCATAATGAGGCCTCACGGCGGCCTGATCCTCGAAGGGTGCGGCCCTATTAATATCAACTCGACGAGTGGCGAGTTTTAGTGTCAGCGTGACGTCCTCAACTTCGGAAATTTAGTGTGAAATTTAGATAAGGGCCGTGTGTCAGGTGTTTAAACCGGGTCAAGCGTCGGACGGGGATTATTAAATTAAGCCGGAGGGGGGGGGGGGATGGGCGTTCTTTTTTATGGGTGGCAGTTGTTTCTCACAGCTGAATTGGGACACTTGCTCTTATCACCAATTAGAGAGACGATTAGAGTTTAATGCGGTCACAAAAAAGTACGAGCGGAAATTAAAGGAGGTCATTTTTCATTGTATTTTCACGATGGCGGAAAATGTGAAAACACCCTTATTTCTAGCCAGAAATTACGACCTTTTGGTGTTTAGAGTACAAGGGTTGATTTAATAGCACTTTAACTCGAGAATATTTTTATGCAATCTATCTAGCTATGAAGGAAAAGTAATATTTCATTTTTCGACACTTATACATTTAGTTCAACGTTCCTCCAGTAATGCCATACCCGCGAAACATTTTTTTTTCCGTTAGGAATGCAAAATCTCCTCCAAGTTTCTTTCAGCTCATCAGAGGGAAAACGTTGTCCCTTCAAAAGTTTTCTGAGCTTTAGAAATAAGAAGTAATTGCTTGTTGCCAAGTCCGGATTGTAGGGTGGATGTTTTATTTTTGAAAAACTTACTTCCTCGGCATTTTGCATGAAGCCATGAAGCAGCATAATCTTTAGTCTTTATAACCGTATAGCTGTTTTTTAATGGTTAATTTTATCTTGATATATGTAATTATATTACCAATAAGATTCCATCAGCAACCCAAAATATTGTAGCCATTAGTCTTCTTGGTGAAAATTGCGCCATTGCCTTCTTTGGTGGTGGAAATCCCTTTTGTACTGTAACAAATGAATTGGTTACGTTGCGGAATAGGCTCGGAATAGGCCAATGCATAGATGCTTTGTTGCCTTATCATCAGTAAAAAGTCTTCGTCATCGGCAAATTACTCGCCTTCACAACTTTTGCTCCAGACTCGCCAATTTTGGAATCCAACGTGCAAAAACTTTATTCATGTCCAAATCTTGATGAAAGATGTTTAAAATTGTTGACTCTAATAACTCCACATTATTCGCAAATATTGAAACCTTCATCCTCTATCCAAACCAAATATTCAACTTTTTTAATGCTTCCACAGGCTTTTCGCATTTTGGGTCATCTTGGATTGATTCTCTGCAATTATTTGTATGAAAAATTGGAAACGCATGTTTCTTTTATATAAAACTCAAATTCATCAAACAAATTTCTAGATCGATTAATTTTTTACTACTTATCAAATCCTTCAATGCAGTTTTCATTTTAGCAGATCAAGTTTCAATTGTTGCCATTGTTTCCGTGAAGAATATTAATATATATTAATACATTCGTAAATTTTGGAATTAGTTAATGTGAGCACAGCATTAAGTTTTGAGAAACTGTAATAATTTGAGTGACTTGGAAAAAATATAAAAACAATCTCATCGACTAGAAACTTCTCAAATTTGCGTAGAATTAATGTCAAATTACGTTTCTGTAAAAACTATTAACACTTCATACCCAAATTTTGGAATTATTTAATGTGAACAGAGCGTTAAGTTTTGAAAAAATTTAATAATTTCAGTGACTTAGAAAAAATTTAAAAACAATTGCCATCGACTTGAAACTTCTCAAATTTGCGTAGAATGAATGCCATATTGCGTTTCTGTAAAAACTATTAACACTTTCATACCTAAATTTTGGAATTAATTAATGTGAACAGAGCGTTAAGTTTTGAAAAAATGTAATAATTTCAGTGACTTAGAAAAAATTTAAAAACAGTTGCCATCGACTTGAAACTTCTCAAATTTGCGTAGAATGAATGTCAAATTACGTTTCTGTAAAAACTATTAACACTTTCATACCTAAATTTTGGAATTAATTAATGTGAACAGAGCGTTAAGTTTTGAAAAAAAATGTAATAATTTCAGTGACTTGGAAAAAATGTAAAAACAATTGCCATCGGCTTGAAACTTCTTAAATTTGCGTGGAATTAATGCCAAATTACCTTTCTGTGAAAACTATTATTACTTCATCCCTCAATTTTGAAATAACTTAATGTGAACAGAACGTTAAGTTTTGAAAAAAATTTAATAAAAAAAACAAAAACATGCAAAGAAAAGTTCATTCGTGAAAATGAAAACGATTTCGTCGAAACACTTCGGACTTATAAGTCAAAAAGACGAAAAAAGAGTTTAGTTTACTCTCACCATTCCTAATTTATTCATCAATTTATTCATTTTAGCACAAAAGGATAAGCGAACATGAATAAGTAATCTTGATAAAATCCCCACTTGCCTTGTCCCTTATTTTTTTTTTTGAACAAAACCTTATCGTTACTTTTTTTTGTGTTCGTATTATATAAAAGACTTGTATTAAACCAGGTCACATCTTGCGTGCTTTTTTGCAGCGCCCCCTGAGACGACCGGATGGATGGTATCGGTTATCGCGGGGTTTCTTTAATTGCGACTAGAGTTACAGCGAAGGGGGTGGGCACGCCCCTCCGCAGGAAGACATTTCTCCCCTTTTAAGTAAACGGAGCGATGAATTATATCGCTCAAATGGGAGTGGGTGTTAAATTCCTCCGGCGTATATCCGCTCCGAAGTGCGAACAAAGGGCTGATTTTTATGACAGCGCACTCAAAGAGTCTTTCTTTTAACAGCGGTGGTTTAAAAAGCGTCAAGGATAAATCACAAAGTTGTAAGAAATTTCATGAATTTGGATATTAGAAACTTATTTTTTTAATATCTATAAATCTTTGATTTACAAGCCAAAAATGGAACGAAATATAAATCTCGAAACGCGTCTATAGATGGCAATGACTTACTTGGATCTCTAAAGGCGTCTATAGATGGCAATGTCTTAATTGGATCTCGAAAGGCGTCTATAGATGGCAATGACTTAATTGAATATCGAAACGCGTCTATAATAATAATAATTTATTGTGTTAACAGCAAAAAGCTTTACATTTGTAAAGTATATTTACTACTAATCTATGATAATACTGTAGATGGTAATGACTTAATTGGATCTTGAAAGGCGCTATAGATGGCAATGACTTAATTGAATATCGAAACGCGTCTAAAATAATAATAATAATTTATTGTGTTAACAGCAAAAAACTTTACATTTGTAAAGTATATTTACTACTAATATATGATAATACTATAGATGGTAATGACTTAATTGGACCTCAAAACTCGTTTATACAGTGTGTATCAGCCAAATGGACATATCTACGGTATAGGACATGGTACATGAAATATGTTTAGAATTTTCTGAACAATCAAAAAATTGAATAATATACAGGGTGTTGCATTTAAAATAAGAAAGTCGGCATTGTCCTCTGTTACATGACACACCCTGTATAAAAAGTTTTCGTTGGAAAAAAATGCGCAACTAAAAATACTAATCGACGTATCCGAGCATTTTTTCGAACACGCCTCCATTTATTTATTATCGAATTTATTCCACACTGTAAATGGCATTGACTTAATTTATATTTAAATTTAATTATAAAATTCACTAATTTAATTTAATTACCCCTTATTACAATATTTCGTTTCATCAAGTGTTAGGCAAACAAAGTTTTAACTTATTCATATACACGAACATTATTTTCATAAAATTTAATATTCCAATGACAATTACAGAATAAACTTCGTTTTACGGTCTGAATAGTTCGCCGGCAACAGCTCATATTTTCAGATAGAAGAGGCAAGTTAGAACAGTGCAGCGTCTCCACCTTCGCGCTGAAAGTGCGACTCGGGAAAGTTTCGATGCGAGGAAACTTTGGTCTTAAATAAGAGTTTTCCACAAAAGCTCGTTGAATTTTTTATTCGTATCTATTCCACGCCGGGAATACACAATGCATCAAAATTACCATTCATAAATGTTGAACTAAGTTAAGTACCTTTAGAAATGGGGTATTTGGATATTCTGTAAATGTATAAAAAAGGATGAATGAGGCGTTAAGATTAAATGAAAAAAATACGATTATTTAATTCAAATGAAACGAATAACTTTGTTGGTATCACTTTATTAACTTGGAGTAACTATAGTTTGTCATTTTTAAACTATGAATATAAAAGAGTTATTCTAGGAAATATGCATCCAAAAAATTTACTTTTAATAAAAATATAATTCATTTGAATTTGTTCGTGCTGAAGGCTAAAAATGTATCATTGCATATTTACTTTTAATAAAAACATTGTGTTCATCAATAATTCATTTCAATTTTTTCATGCTTGAGGCTTAAAAAAATGTATCATTGCGTATAAATTTACTTTAAATAAAAACATTGCATTTATCAATAACCTATTTGAATTTGTTTATGGCAGAGGCAATATACTTGATTTTTTAATAATTATTCATAATGTATGCATCATGTGACTAACTACATGTAATTTAAATTATTACATTTTTTCATAACTTAACGCTCTGTACTCATTAACTAATTCCAAAATTTAGGTATGAAGTGTTAATAGTTTTTACAGAAACATAATTTGGCATTAATTCTACGCAAATTTGAGAAGTTTCAAGCGGATGGCAATTGTTTTTATATTTTTTCCAAGTCATTGAAATTATTACATTTTTGCAAAACTTAACGCTCTGTTCACATTAACTAATTCCAAAATTCAGGTATGAAGTGTTAATAATTTTTACAGAAACATAATTTGGCATTAATTCTATGCAAATTTGAGAAGTTTCAAGCCGATGACATTTGTTTTTATATTTTTTCCAAGTCACTGAAATTATTACATGCTCTGTTCACATTAACTAATTCCAAAATTTAGATATGAAGTGTTAATAATTTTTACAGAAACATAATTTGGCATTAATTCTACGCAAATTTGAGAAGTTTCAAGCCGATGGCAATTGTTTTTATATTTTTTACAAGTCATTGAAATTATTACATTTTTACAAAACTTAACGCTCTGTTCACATTAACTAATTCCAAAATTTAGGTATGAAGTGTTAATAGTTTTTACAGAAACATAATTTGGCATTAATTCTATGCAAATTTGAGAAGTTTCAAGCCGATGGCATTTGTTTTTATATTTTTTCCAAGTCACTGAAATTATTACATGCTCTGTTCACATTAACTAATTCCAAAATTTAGGTATGAAGTGTTAATAATTTTTACAGAAACATAATTTGGCATTAATTCTACGCAAATTTGAGAAGTTTCAAGCCGATGGCAATTGTTTTTATATTTTTTCCAAGTCACTGAAATTGTTACATTTTTTCAAAACTTAACGCTCTGTTCACATTAACTAATTCCAAAATTCAGGTATGAAGTGTTAATAATTTTTACAGAAACATAATTTGGCATTAATTCTATGCAAATTTGAGAAGTTTCAAGCCGATGGCATTTGTTTTTATATTTTTTCCAAGTCACTGAAATTATTACATGCTCTGTTCACATTAACTAATTCCAAAATTTAGGTATGAAGTTTTAATACTTTTTACAGAAACGTAATTTGGCATTAATTCTACGCAAATTTGAGAAGTTTCAAGCCGATGGCAATTGTTTTTATATTTTTTCCAAGTCACTGAAATTATTACATTTTTTCAAAACTTAACGCTCTGTTCACATTAACTAATTCTAAAATTTAGGTATGAAGTGTCAATAGTTTTTACAGAAACATAATTTGGCATTAATTCTACGTAAATTTGAGAAGTTTCAAGCCGATGGCAATTGTTATTATATTTTTTCCAAGTCACTGAAATTATTACATTTTTTCAAAACTTAACGCTCTGTTCACATTAACTAATTCCAAAATTTAGGTATGAAGTGTTAATAGTTTTTACAGAAACATAATTTCGCATTAATTCTACGCAAATTTGAGAAGTTTCAAGCCGATGGCAATTGTTATTATATTTTTTCCAAGTCACTGAAATTATTACATTTTTTCAAAACTTAACGCTCTGTTCACATTAACTAATTCCAAAATTTAGGTATGAAGTGTCAATAGTTTTTACAGAAACATAATTTGGCATTAATTCTACGTAAATTTGAGAAGTTTCAAGCCGATGGCAATTGTTATTATATTTTTTCCAAGTCACTGAAATTATTACATTTTTTCAAAACTTAACGCTCTGTTCACATTAACTAATTCTAAAATTTAGGTATGAAGTGTCAATAGTTTTTACAGAAACATAATTTGGCATTAATTCTACGTAAATTTGAGAAGTTTCAAGCCGATGGCAATTGTTATTATATTTTTTCCAAGTCACTGAAATTATTACATTTTTTCAAAACTTAACGCTCTGTTCACATTAACTAATTCCAAAATTCAGGTATGAAGTGTTAATAATTTTTACAGAAACATAATTTGGCATTAATTCTATGCAAATTTGAGAAGTTTCAAGCCGATGGCATTTGTTTTTATATTTTTTCCAAGTCACTGAAATTATTACATGCTCTGTTCACATTAACTAATTCCAAAATTTAGGTATGAAGTTTTAATACTTTTTACAGAAACGTAATTTGGCATTCATTCTACGCAAATTTGAGAAGTTTCAAGTCGATGGCAATTGTTATTATATTTTTTCCAAGTCACTGAAATTATTACATTTTTTCAAAACTTAACGCTCTGTTCACATTAACTAATTCCAAAATTTAGGTATGAAGTTTTAATAGTTTTTACAGAAACGTAATTTGGCATTGATTCTAAGCAAATTTAAAAAGTTTCAAGTCGGTGGTAATTGGTTTTATATTTTCTTCAAGTCACTGAAATTATTACATTTTTTTCAAAACTTAATGCTCTGTTCACATTGATTAATTCCAAAATTTAGGTATGAAGTGTCAATAGTTTTTACAGAAACATAATTTGGCATTAATTCTACGTAAATTTGAGAAGTTTCAAGCCGATGGCAATTGTTATTATATTTTTTCCATATTATTACATTTTTTCAAAACTTAATGCTCTGTTCACATTAATTAATTCCAAAATTTAGGTATGAAGTATCAATAGTTTTTACAGAAACATAATTTGGCATTAATTCTACGTAAATTTGAGAAGTTTCAAGCCGATGGCAATTGTTTTTATATTTTTTCCAAGTCACTGAAATTATTACATTTTTTCAAAACTTAACGCTCTGTTCACATTAACTAATTCCAAAATTTAGGTATGAAGTGTTAATAGTTTTTACAGAAACATAATTTGGCATTAATTCTACGCAAATTTGAGAAGTTTCAAGCGGATGGCAATTGTTTTATATTTTTTCCAAGTCACTGAAATTATTGCATTTTTTCAAAACTTAACGCTCTGTTCACATTAACTAATTCCAAAATTTAGGTATGAAGTGTTAATAGTTTTTACAGAAACATAATTTGGCATTAATTCTACGCAAATTTAAGAAGTTTCAAGCCGATGGCAATTGTTTTTATATTTTTTCCAAGTCATTGAAATTATTACATTTTTGCAAAACTTAACGCTCTGTTCACATTAACTAATTCCAAAATTTAGGTATGAAGTGTTAATAGTTTTTACAGAAACATAATTTGGCATTAATTCTACGCAAATTTAAGAAGTTTTAAGCCGATGACAATTGTTTTTATATTTTTTTTTCGGGTCGCCGAAATGTGTACTATTTACGTGCAAATTTCACGCTTTAATCACACGAAACTCTTTCCAAATCTAATGATGAGATGTTTATATATTTTTTGGAAATCTCTTTTTTATGAATTATGAGTCATTTTGGAAATCGTTGACAATTGCTTTTATATTTTTTTCATGTCACCAAGATTTGTACCAGATTTACGCTTTAATTACATAAAATTCTTTGCAAATATAGTCATGGCATAAATATTTTGTTTTTGAAAAATATTTTGTAATACATTTAAAGTTATTTTAGAAAGTTTTTTCAAATGACCAAAATGTTTAGTATTTTTTACAAACTTTACGCTCTGATCACATGAAATTATCTTATAATCTAATGATGCGATATATGGATTTTTTTTCAAATAATTAATTTTGAAAATATATTTGAAAATTAATTTTTATCGACAAAATGTTTACTCTCCATTCACAGTAGGGTTTTTTCTGATCATATTAACTTATCCAGATTTTCGCGATTGGGTGGAGCGTGCGTTTTAAATTAGTGTTTGCAGTAATTTTGGAAAGTTTTAAATTTTTTCATAAAATTGTTTTACCTCAACGAAATGCTTTTAATTTTAACAAATTTTACACTCTAATCAAATAAAATTGTCCTTAAACTAGTGATGAAGCTTTTCGGAAAATTTAATTTGAGTAATTGCGATAATTTGAGTAATTGCGATTAAATGACAGGAAATGGGTATTTTTAAAATAAAAGTTGTGATTTTATCGTTTATTTGTTTATTAGAAAGAATGATTGTACTCAATGAGTAGAAATAGAAAATTAACTCACAACTCCTAGAACTCTCAATTTTTTTTTCTTTGCGGGCTTTTTTATTTTTTTCATTGTTTTCAAAATATTGATTTTTTTTAATAGTTCTGGCAGTTGTAATTTGACTTATGGGTTGTATTCAAGGAGTCCCAAAGAAAATTTTGATGGCAAATTGCGATTAAATGACAGTAAATGGGTATTTTCAAAATTCAATTTTCTATTATCGAATTTTAAATTTATTTAAAAATGCCATGAATTGTGATTGTATCGAATTTATTTATAAGAAAGAATTATTGTAGTCAATGAATAGAAATAGAAAATTAACTCAAAACTCCTAGAACTCTCATTTTTTTTCTTTTCGGGCTTTTTTATTTTTTTAATTTTTTTTCAAAATATTGATTTTTTTTTTAATAGTTCTGGGAGTTCTGATTTGACTTATGGGTTGTATTCAAGAAGTCCTAAAGAAAATTTTGATGGCAAATTGCGATTAAATGACAGGAAATGGGTTTTTTCAAAATTCAATTTACTTTTATCGAATTTTAAATTTATTCAAAAATGCCATAAATCGTGATTGTATCGAATTTATCTATAAGAAAGAATTATTGTACTCAATGAGTAGAAATAGAAAATTAACTCAAAACTCCTAGAACTCTCAATTTTTTTTTTTTTTTTCGGACTTTTTTATTTTTTTTTATTTTTTCAAAATATTGATTTTTTTTATAGTTCTGGGAGCTGTGATTTCACTTATGGGTTGTATTCAAGGAGTTCTAAAGAAAATTTTGATGGCAAATTGCAATTAAATGACAGGAAATGGGTATTTTCAAAATTCAATTTTCTATTATCGAATTTTAATCGCGATTGTATCGAATTTGTTTATAAGAAAGAATTATTGTACTCAATAAGTGGAAATAGAAAATTAACTCGCAACTCAGAGAACTCTCAATATCTTTTTTTCCTTTGCGACTTTTTTCAAAAAAATATTTTTGATAGTTCCGGATAGTTCTGATTGGTGTTTCCTGTAGTTCTTTGTGAATTCTATCCATAGTTGTTATGAATTATTTAGATTCAACCAATATTAAGTGAGTAATATGAATTTGAATATTTTGAAAATGTTTATCTCTGGAAATTCAACAGAACTCTTTTTTTAAAGTATCAGGAACTATACTACTAACGCAAACACATCTTAAAACTAGTTCGGAACTATTCGATAACAATGTTGGGGTGCGGTGTCAAGTTGGCACCCCATTTTTCAAAAAATTCCTCACAGCCCAATTTTACAGAACTCTTTTTTAAAAGTTGATAGTACTTCTAGATACATCAAAAGGAACTGAGAACTCTATTCAGAAGTATCAGAACTTTTCATTGGGGTGCCAACTTGACACACTCTTGGTGATGGCATTTTGAAAGAATTTTGAGTAATTTTGATTTAACGTTTTAACGCCATCAGTCCATCCCCAAGCATCAAGAACCGCCGCAATGCATGTTATCTGACTGTGGAGTTTTTTTTACACAATTATATTATTATTAATAATAATAATAATATATTTACGGGATTCACCCTGTACATTAAAGTATTAATTAGAATATAAAATATAAAATAAAATATAAATATAATATATGAAAATACAAAAATTAAAATTACACTTTAAAATTAAAAATTGAAAGCCATAATTATTTCCCTAGCAGGCGATTAACTACAGACCGGTTTCTGACTCTTAGACCTCATCTGCGCTGTAATATTTTACGAAGAAAATGATGAAAAATATTAAAACGCGTAACTAACAAATTCTTACTACAGGTACACTTAGAAATCAATTAGATATTCTTTCAAAAAGGACTTTGAATCTCCAAAATTTAAATCTTTTATTTGTTTAGCGGTCTGTAATGCATTTTAATTATTTTAAAAATTGAAATTAAATTGGTGTCAGGCGAATGATGTCAAAAGAAATTGTTACATTTTAGATAAAACAAAACTTATATCCTTCACATGTTAATAAATACAACTTAATCCAAGATTAAATATCGATCAAGTCATAATTACAGCTTTAAGTTATATTTATGTTTTAGCCTGGAACACATTCTGTACGTGACATGTACAAATTGTATGGAAAATTGCCTTGAGCTACAATTAAGCAAAAAAATATTTCCCTTAAAAAATAAACGGAAGGAAATACAAAGCATACATTTCCGCGCAGCGTAAACCGAAAACAAATCTTATTCTTAGATTGTGAAACACTTCGCGCTCGAGTTTATTTGTAGTTGTGCATTTTCACAACCCACATTTCAGCTGGAGCTGTTGTGCTACTCGCCAATCACTTACACTTGTTTATTACGATTGATCTCAACAGTTTATGCATTATTCAGGCTCACTTCGATCCGTGATGCAATTTCTCGAATGAATCGTGCGTTTAAATATACATTACGTTCCCTTGTGATTTGGCAATTAAGTAATTTTATCGATTGTTAGGGACGAAATAAGTAATAACATTACGGTTGTGGATGGAAATACTTTGCGGGTTTATAGTTAAGTTTTTTTATTGTTTTACTCGCAATCGGTTATTTGTACCCTTCAAAACATTTTTTTACGGATTTGAATACTCCGGAAAAAAATAAGAAAGTTTTATTTGATTTTTTTTTGTATTCGTGACAGACGACGCTATAATCGACAAAATTCAAAATTGGCAAAAATCGTTGAAAAATATTTTATTTAAATTATTAAAAATAAGTTATATGCAATAGATATTAATATTACCAACAAAAAAGCCAGTTTAGAGTATTGACTAGTTGCATCTTGAAGAGAATTGTTTTCTTTAAATTCCTGAAAAATCTCGAAATAGTTTTTCTTTCAAATTACAGTTCCCTGAAGTAAGAAATCCAATTACACACGTGACTTAACAAAAGAATACACGACCGAAACTGTTGAAACCCTAACAAATAGAATACATATTGTGCCATTACGATTTCGTCTTTCGAATATTTTTTTTTTTTGTTTCCACCCTCGTTTATATTTCTCTGATGTATTTTTTATGTTCTTGGCGGAAAAAAAGTCGGCTCTACGAGCAACATTTAGCCGACCCCAATTTGCGGAGATCAGAGGCGGCGCACCTAACGGGCCGTGAATTATTTAGGCCGGGAACTTTTCATTTCTGCACGAAAAGGGGGGAAAACTTTTCGACTACGTATAAATTTTCGGTTATATATTTATACTCGGGAATTCTGCAGTGGAGACGTGTTTTCTCCCATCAGAACTATCTGTAGACGTGAAGGAAATAAATTTGTGTACTGCGTATAGTTGACCAGTTATATTTAAAAACAATAAACATTGTCCAAAGATTTATAGAAATACATAAAGTAAGGAATAAATTCGATTAAAATTCAAGGCATTTTCTTTCAGAAATATGCTTGGATACGGGTATTATTATTTTTTGACGCGCATTTTTTGAGATAAAATTCAAATGTACAGGGTGTTCCAAAATCGAGATAAGTTAAAATTTTCAAACGTGAACCCCCATTTTTTGTTGCATTAATGGATTCTACATAAAATTCTGAGTATTTTTCATGTAGCATACCCCATGTCGATATTCAGCTGTTTTCGAAGAAATGGCGTTTAAAAAATATACTATAACTATTTTATTTCTGGTAAAAGATAACTTGGTTTCATCGAAACATTGGAATTAATAATGAAAAATCATTTCATTAAGTAAATAATGATTTTTGCTTATGTTATCTTTTACCAGAAATAAAATAGTAGTAGTACTTTTTTAAACGCCATTTCTTCGAAAACGGCTGAATATCGACATGGGGTATGCTACATAAAAAATACTCAGAATTTTACGTAGAATCCATAAATGCAACAAAAAATGGGGGTTCACATTTGAAAATTTTAAGTTAGGGGTCGTATCTCGATTTTGGGACACCTTGTACATTTGAATTTAACTCAAAAAATGCGCATTAAAAAATAATAATACACGTGTCCGAGCATTTTTCTGAAAGACAATGCCCTGAATTTTAATTGAATTTATTCCTTACTTTATGCACACAGTGTATAAGGCACGTTAAAAAAGAAAGTAGTTGGCTTAATGAGGTTTTATTATACGTTTTTTTGTTTATAAATTAAAATAACATTCGTTTATACAATGCTGGAGATGATTCCTTTTTTTATTGACTCTGAAACTTAACGTGAGTGAATTTAATAAAGACGAAAAATTTCGTTTTTATTAAATTTATTTAATGCATCTGCAACAAGTGAAGTTGTCTCAAATTTATTTATTAGCATAAGTGTGTATTGATCTCAAGTTTTACCAATTAACCCTTACCTAATTAATGTCGCTATATTCGCGACAAAATGATCGAACGAATTCGCAACAATAAAAGATCGCATAACGTAAATTGTAAGTCCCGGCGCATTCACCACAGGATTTGTATTAAATGAGCTCATTTTAGTTGTTTGTAAAGCGATGATTTATTATAAACTAGCTCGTTAGCTAAGGGTTAAAATTACAATAAATAAACCAAAGTTTCTGTTTTTTTTTTTAATTTCACCGTTACGTGCGTAAGTACGAGAAAATATTGTGATCGTGATTTTTTTTCAAATTTTTTGTTACGGAAATACCCGTTTTGGGGTCTCTAAATACAATTTCAACAATTTCTAGAAAAAAAAAATTGTGTCTGTGTGTGTGTGTGTGTCTGCTGTGTGCGATATAAAACTTTGAACATACGTCTTATTTGATAATCCGAAGAACTGAAAAACTTTTGGTAAAATTTCGTACACCGGAAGTGGGTGTTTACCTTAACGGTTTTTTGTTTCATCAAAAATGAAAAAAAAAATAATAAATTTTCATTTTCATTTGTTTATAATTATGAAACGATAATATTTGCAGCAAATTTATGTAAATAATAATTGTAGAGAATGCCAAAATGAACAACTTCTAAAGAATAAGTTTTTTCCGAAATCTCTTGAGTTTTTGAGTAAACCGAGTTTTTGAATTTGAAGTATAATTTTTCCATCTTTCATAATTTTGATGTTTTAAACGTCGAGTTTACAAAATGCTCGATGTACATTTAAAATATGATTTCAATTGAAAATAAACAATGAAAACGTAAATATAAATGGCTATGATACCATCAAGTCGGAGAAAGTAACATGATGGCCACATTACCATTTTTTTAGATATTTATTTACGGCAAATCACCATTTTACGAACATATGCAAAAAAATAGAATATGAAGTTATACATGAATATTACATAACTTAATACTAAAAACATTACATTAAAGGTATTAGTCACATGTAATTAGTAGTATAGAAAAAACAAAAAAAAAGTTGTTGTTTTGCCGCAGATGAGCTTTATAATGAATTGTATGTAATATCCGATTATACAGTGTATTAAAATTGCACGGCACTAGAAACATAAAGAGATAATAAAAGTTAAAGAATTGAAGTCCCGGCGGATCCACCAGAAGATAATTTCATAAATGAGCTTATCTTAATTGTCTGTAAAGTAATGATGCGACTACTATAAACTAGATCGTTAGCTAAGGATTAGAATTATAATAAATAAGCCAAAGTTTCTGTTTTCTGACGCAAATGAGCTTTGTGATGAATTATATGCAATAACCAATTATTTAGAGAGTATCAGACTTGATCGACGAGAAGTTAGCTATAAAAATTCCAGCCACAGATTTCCCGGCGCATCCACCATTTCGATGCGATTTTTAATTTTTATAACCTTTCTGTAGGTGTATTTATCAACTACAAACTGTCAAAAGGCCATGAAAATTAAAACGAAAAAACAAAAATTATCTAACAGCTCATTAATTCACGGGTGTCGTTTAAAAAAATCGTAACTCAAAAAGGGTATTGCAAAAAAAATAATTTATTTTCGCAATGCCTTTCTGCAAATACCTGCCCATAAAACAACAAGGGCATTGCAAAAAAAAACTTAGGTTTTTTGACGATTTGTAATTGTACTTGCAAAAAGGCATTGCAAAAACAAACATTTTTTTTTGCAATGTCCTTGTTTTATGGGCAGGTCACGATTTTCCGTTAATGTTAAATAAAAAATATAAGAAAAATTCATCACGGTTTTTGACGATTTGTAATTGTTAACTGTACTTGCAGAAAGGCATATCGAAAATATTTTTTTTTTTTGCAATGCCCTTTTTGAGTTACGATTTTTTTTAAACGCCACCCGTGAATTAATGAGCTGTTAGGTAATTTTTGTTTTTTTTGTTCTAATTTTCATGGCCTTTTGACTGTTTGTAGTTGATAAATACACCCACAGAAACGCACTATACAAATAAAAATCGTACGGGTATGGTGGATGCGCCGGGAAATCTATGGCTGGGATTTTTATGGCTAACTTCTCGTTGGTTCAGAATGGCATGGAACTATAAACATATAAAGATATTATAAATTAAAAATAAATATCTAAAAGTGTAGGCAAAAGGGCGTAGATGTTGGAAATTTCTAAACAATTGTTTGGCAGGCTATTAAACACTGTTTATGTAGATGACTGGTTTGTTTGGCTAGTTTAAATTAATTTTAGCCTTAAGCAAAATATATCAATATGAACATCAATAGTGTGTGTTAATCACGTAACCACATATTTTAAAATTAAATCCGCACGTGTACTCCCTTTGAATTAATTTTTATAATACGATACTATACGGACTAACAATTACAAAGCAAAATGTAACATGATGATTTCAAATTGTAACAAATATTTTGATGTGGTATTATTTTATAGAATACTGCACAAAATAATATATATAGCCCTTTTTATCCTCTTTACGACTGTGTAAAAATATTTTGTTATTATTGTTTTTTATTTAAGAAATTGAAAAAAATATTTTTTTTTAAGGAACGTATCCAGCATGAAATGAAACAAATTCCACCAGAAATGTTTCAAAATGTAAGGGATGGGTTTTATCACTGATTGACTTTTTTCCAAGAGAGGAACGGTGCTGATTTTGAACATTTGTTTCATTAAATAAGTTAAAGAATTTTTTTTTTAATTTCTGAAATAAAAAAATTAAAAAAACAAAATATTTTTACACAGTCGTAAAGAGGATAAAAAGGGCTACAAATTTAGTGAAATGAAAAAAAAATGATTTCCTTTAAAAAAATTGTCTATGACGTCATCCGCGAAAGACTAGTAACGTCATACCATTTTTGAAGACGGTAAAAAATGCAGAATGAAAAACAAAAATCGATCTGTCCGAGAATTTTTTTCTGAAACTTCTCATTTCCTAAATACCGGATTTCTTCCAGTTAAAGTTTCCACCCTGTTTATTGTAGCAAACACCTACTTTCGGTGTACAGAAATTCATCAAAAGATTCTCTAACCAGTATCGAATAGTTAAGCAAAAAAACAAAAAAAAAATAAATGAATTTCATGAATATGAACCTCGAACTCTGTCGTTGGGGTGTTTGTAGATTTTTGCAAAAAAATAATTATAAATGCGCTTTGAGAAATTTGAAAAGTTCCAAATCGATGGCAATTTTTTCAAACCCAAAAAAATGTATTTAATTTATCTTTAACCTTGCGCTCTGTTCCCGGGAATGTGTCTGTAGATTTTTGCGGAAAAATTTCCACCCTAAATGCTTCTGCAATAAGAAAGGGTTTTCAATTTCAATAAGTGGTATTCAAGTTTTTTATATGTCCAATAAAGACCTTCAACCCCTAATATATTCCCTCTCTAACGTAAAAACAATACGTAAAAATGTAAAGACTTAAAAACGTGAAAACGTAAAAACGTGAAAACGCAAAAACGTAAAAACGTTAAAACGTGAAAACGCAAAAACGTGAAAACGTAAAAACGTAAAAACGTAAAAACTTAAAAACGTGAAAACGTAAAAACTTAAAAACGTGAAAACGTAAAAACTTGAAAACGTAAACACGTAAAAACGTAGAAACGTGAAGACGTAAAACCTTAAAAACGCAATAACGTAAAAACGTAACAAAATAAAATCGTTAAAACGAAATAGACAAAATTTGTATGATTACATAAAAATTTTAATTGGCATTTCTTTATAAATACCAATCTATTCTCATTATCACGCTCCTATAAAAATACCGACAGACATTCTGCGACACATCGTCCTATTTAACAAGATTTATGCACACGAGTCCGGGCCAAGATTTTTATATTAAGTGCGCCATTGGGTTCATTTCGAACGTTTATAAAGAGCTTCACTCAACAGTTCTAATAATACTTGTATTCACACCGACTTCCTCAGACTCTCATCGTAATACGAGGTATATTATTTAATTTAGAACAATGGAATAAAGTATAACTTAAAATTATACAATTTAAATTAGAACAATGAAAAAAAAATTAGATGCTTAAATTAAACAATTTAATTTTAAACAATTAAAAATTTAATGGATTAAAATTATTTTAAACGATAAAAAACTTGGATGTATTAAAATTATACAATACAATAAAAAAGAAGTCAAAATTATACAATTTAATTTACAACAATCAAAGAAAATAGAAGTTGAAACTATACAATTTAATTTATGAAAAACATTAAAAATGAAGATTGTTTAATTTAGAATAATGAAACAATTGAAAATTAAAATTATACACAATGGACAACCGACGCCAAAAATAAAAATTGTACGCAAGTTGCACAACGTTGTGCCTCTTTCTAAATTACTCAACTTACTTCGAAAATTAAACGAGTGCAATATCGATACGAATTATTTTAAAATTCAATTATAATAGTAATTAAGGTATCTAGGGCGTTATAAGTACAATAACGCCCTAGGTCGACGGTGCATAGCCCGAGGGCCTCCAGCCTACGGCGTTCGCACGCTTGATTTGCGTTTGGCGAATTGTTGACAGTCGATCTGTTGATAATTACTATAAGCGGGCGTTATAGAAATAACGCCCTAGAGCGTTATTTGTCATTTAATATACGTTGTTTCCATGCCATAATGATTTCAATAATAAACAAGTACGACATAAAATATATACCAAGACTTTCTTGAAATTTTTTCGAAAAATAGTAGACATGATCGATATCGATTAAAGCAATGTGTTTTACAAAAATTAAAATCAAAAAGTGGTTGGGATTGTTATTGAAATATTTAAAAAACAATTAAATTTAAGAAAAATCACACATTTATTTCTTTTCAAATATTAAATCATGTTTCATCAAGTGATCAATAAGAATTAAGTTAAAAAAAATATTATTGAAATTCTTTATGTTTTTAATTATTAACACTTCCTGTTATATTGACACGAACATGTTTCTTAATACCTTATTATAAAATATAGTTTCAGTCATTTTGTTTATGTGTAATGGAAATGTTTTATGTCATAACCAACTTTTGCTGCTTAAAAAAACTGTTTTTGCATGTCTAGAGAGTTTTTGTCAAAATTTGTACTCTTCCCTTATGAAGTACGGCAAAGTATTGTGATCGTGAAAAAAAATTCAAATTTTTTTCTTAAGGAAATATCCATTTTGAGGTCCCTAGAGGCGATTTTAATGATTTGTGGAGAAAAAATGATGATGTGGCCATCATGTTACTTTCTCCGACTTGATGGTATCATTTATATTTACGCTTTCGTGGTTTATTTTCAATTTAAATCATCTTTTAAATGTACATCGAGCGTTTTGTAGGCTGACGTTTAAAACGTCAAAATTATGAAAGATGGAAAAATTATACTTCAAATACAAAAACTCAGTTTACTCAAAAACTAAAGAGATTTCGAAAAAAACTTATTCTTTATAAGTCATTCTCTACAATTATTATTAACATACATTTTCTGCAACTATTATCGTTTCATAATTAAAAACCAAAAATGAAAAAAATTATAATAAATTTCTTTCTCGAATAACAGTGATTTTATGAAAAATATTTTCAAGCAAAAGATGTTCATTTTTTTGTTGTCTTCAATATATTAATATATTTTTCGTTTTTTTTTTATTTAAAAAAGTTATTTTAGTTTAAGGTAATTTAAGAGTTCATATGTAGTGTAATATTATCGTAAATTGGAGTTTCCCGCAAATAAATAAATAAATTAATAAAATACATAATAATTCATTTTAAATATTACAAAAACTTTTAATTAAAAGAAATGAACATATTTCGTTTAAAAATATTGTTGAAATGATGTTTTTTTGAAATAAAACAAATTAATTTAATTTTTTTGTCTATAATTGTGAAATGACAACTTTTCAAATTTGTATAAATATTCATTGTAGAGAACGCCGCATTAAACAATATAAACAATATGTTTTATTATCAAATCGGAAAAAGTAATATGACACCCCCATCACTAATTTGTATTGTTAGGCCTGAAAATTTTTTGGCCAATATTTTAGATCTTTTGATTTTTTTGGCCAAAGTTTTTGATATTCGCATAACGAATTTTTGAACTGCCTATTGTGCTAGACGACTTTCAGCTAGATGCACTTAAAAAAAAATTAAAAAATGTTTGGATTGTGATAATAACATTTATTATTATTGGTGATTGGTGATTTTTTATCTGTTTCCTTCTGTATTGTCTACACTGTAAACATTTTATCAACTTGTATTTTATTTCTCTTTTAATTTTGACTTTTGCGAAAATTATTAATAATTTATAGCACAAATAAAGTATTATCATTATTATTATTTATTTGTGGAAATTTTAGATTTTTCTTTGGTCTGCATCTTTCATTTTAAAGCCAGACTTTTCGATTTTTGGCCTGAATTTTTGTTTTCTTGGACTGTAGATTTTGTAACCCGAATGATTTATTTTCATGTGCGAATTATTGATTATTTGGAAAATATATTAGATTTTTTTATATTTAGACCAAAATTTTATTTTTTTTGGCTTATATTTTAATTTAACTTCTAAATTATTTGTATTTTAATTTAGGCGTTCATTTTTTGTTTTAAGGTAAATTTCACAATTACTTAAAAAAATATTGTCGTGAGAAAATGATTTTAACCAACTAACATATTTTATTTTTATTTTTAGGCCTGAATTTTTTAGTTTTAGACCTGGATTGTTGATTTTGGCCTGAAAATTAGATGGCATGTATTTTCAATTTCTTTTATTTTTGGGCCCAATTTTTTTTTTCGGCTTTTGGTCTAAATTTTCGTTTTTTTTTTGGCTTATATTTCAAGATATGTGACCAGAATTAATTCATTTTATGCGCAAATTTTTGACCTTTTGCCCAGTTTTTTTCTGGTTTTGTGACCTTTATTTTACATGTTGCAACATACATTTGTTGCATTAGGTCCTGAAATTTAAATTTTTGTATTTTCTGCAAGGTTTTTAATTTAATTTTAGGTTATTTACTTAGTTTTATATTTTTGATGTTAATTTGTGCGTTGATTTATTGTTTCAAATTAAAATTTGACATTTACTTAAAAAAATTATAGTCGTGAGGGAATTATTTTAATCAACTACCTAATTTTTTTTTTGCTGAATTTTTTATTTTTCGGCCATGATATTTGATTTTGGCGTACAGTGTAGACCTTTGGCTTATTTTTTAATTTTTTTTCTTTTTGGTACAAATTTTTATTTTTGTGCCTAAATATTCTATATTTTCGATTTGCTTTTTGAATTTTTTTTCGTATTACATTTTTAATTTTTAGTTACAAGTTACATATTTTCGAGTTTTTTTGGTTTAAACTTTTTAATCTTTGCCTGAACAAAAATACTGCAGTTGTTTTAATTTCAGGTTATTTATTTAATTTTATATATTTTGTTTTAGTGGATTTGAATGTTTGCTATTACATTAAGTATTACACAAGTCATAAGTTGGTATTACAATAATATTGTAGTGAGAGTTTGCTTAATTCTTACTTTCAACTTTTATCTGTTTTGATGGTAAAATCTGTGAGTTAGATAGCAACCAAACAATATCTTCCATTAAATATATAGTGAGCAGAAGCCCCGTCTTGTTGATACCGTCGAACCAACATTTTCATTACCGTTTTACATTCAAATTTATTAACTTACTATCTACAAATGATCTAATTTTAAGTTATAAAATTGTTGGTATGTAGAATGTTATTGTTGAACAGTGATAATGCCCCATATTTACGTATAACTAGCTTAGCAGGTTGTTACAGCAATACCAGAATTTTCTCGAATTATAATATTGTCTGCTTTGATGGTGAATGAGTTGGATAGTGACCAAATAATATTTTCCGGAAAAAATATAGTGAGTAGAAACCCCGTCTTGTTGATACCGTGGAACCAACATTTTCATTACCGATTTAGTTATGTTTTACATTCAAATTTATTAACTTCCTATTTACAAATGATCTAATTTTAAGTCATAAATTTGTTAGGATGTAGAATGTTATTGTTGAACAATGATAATGCCCCATATTTACGTATAACTAGCTTAGCAGATTGTTACAGCAATACCAGCATTTTCTCGAATTATAACATTGTCTGCTTTTATGGTGAATAAGTTGGATAGTAACCAAATAATATTTTCCGGAAAAATTATTTGGTTTGGTGAGTAGAAACACCGTCTTGTTGATACCATGGAACAAACATTTTCATTACCGAATTAATTATGTTTTACATTCGACTTTATTAATTTACTCTCTCCAAATGATCCAAGTTAAGGTCACAAATTTGTAGTTATGAAAAATAATATTGTTGAACAATGATAATGCCCCATTTTCAGGTAGAACTGGCTTAGCGTCTTTGCAGCAATAACAGATTTTTGTCAAATAACAATATTGTCTGTTTTGATGGTAAAATCTAGTGAGTAGAAACCCCGTCTTGCTGATACCATAGAACCAAAATTTGTAGCAGCGCTTTAATTATGTTTTACACTCGAATTTATTAACTTACATTTCCAAATGATCCACCTTTAAGTCACAAATTTGTAGATATGAAGAATATTATTGTTGAACAATGATAATGCCCCATTTTCACAGGTTGTTACAGTAATACCAAAATTTTGTAAATTTACAATATTGTCTGTATTAGTAATTTAATTTTTTAATTGGCAAGTAACGTAATATTATAATTTTTTTTCTAAACAACATCTTCTATTTAAAGAAGCCCCGTCTTGTTGACAACATAATTATGTTTTACTTTCAAGCGATTTGTTTATAAAATATACTTACAATTGTCATGATTATTACGACAACACAAATAAACTAAACAGAACGTCATAAGTCTACCAATCGCACATGTAAAGTTTACATCTCGTCGTCACAAATGTTCTCAACAACAATCCCGAGAAACCACTCGAAGATCAAGCGATAGTCGCGACGCGGTGTACTCGGCTGGGTGGACCGTTCGCGGCGACGCTGTCGAATCTACAGGCGACGTCCAGCGCGAGCGGAAGACGTCGACGTCCCGAAAATCGACGCAGGCGTCCGTCCTCCTCCCCCTCCTCCCGCGGGCACACGTTCCTCTCTCGGTGGCATACATTAACATTTACTCGGGGTGAAATTGTAGGATGGGGGGACAACGGTCCCCCGGTTCGTAGGTGGTCCAGACGCACACCCTGCTTTGACGTCACCGCCGCGGGGAGCTAGAGCGTCGCGACGGAGACGTCGCGTTTTCAGAAATTAATTGATAACGCGAACCTAGAGGGAGCAATTGATTTATATGTTGCATGGGAAAGATACACTCGAAGTGAATTAATTTTAATTAAGAACAAACACGGACGTTTCGTCTACAAGTAATTACCGTCTCGATCATTTATTTCTGTTTGTATTCACAATACGTGGAAGCGTGGCGTAGTTTTAAATAAACAAATTCAAATTGCACGACACAATGTTATTATATCATTACTGGTATGATGTGATAACAAGGGATTTTCTATAATTTAATTCTGTAAACTAACGTAGTGGTGGTCACCTGGCCTTGGTGAATTATATAAATAAAACCTAATACCCTAATCCTTTCCTACCTGAATATTTGTGACCCAATAAAATAATTGAAAACGCATCCAAGAATTGCACAAAGATTTTTTTTATTCAGCCACTAACGATAATTAAGTTTTTTAGATTCCATTTTAATAATGAATGAGACATACACTAGACATCCATGGACCCTCACGGCCTCTTCTTCGTTCCGAAAAAGGATGGAATTTGAACCCACGACCACGAGGCCCGTGAGCAGGAGCTCTACTCACTAGGCCACCGCGACCCCGCACAAAGATTGACTGGATAAGAAGAAGCAAGAGGTATTTGTGACCATCACGAGAAACCGGCTCCCTAGAGAAAGTAGTCGACAACACCAACATCTTCGAGAGATATGACAACGGCAGATTTTGGGCGCCCCACCCCTAAAAACAACGGCCCTTTTAAGGGCCATAAAAACTAACTAATTCTAAAGTTCTTCTTTGTCAATGAATAAATGAATGAATGAATGCATGTGTTTAAACAATGAAAGACCAAAGTGCTCTCATCATAAAATATTGAAAAATTTTAGCCAAGATTATCAGAAGACTAGGAACGAAAAGAGTTATTTTTCACTTCAAAAATCGATCGAAAATTTTCTGTTCTGAATGTTTACCCCAAATTAATTTAAATTTCTACCAGGAGTTACAGGATCCCTGCAATGAAACGAGTAATTTGGCCGGAAAATAATTTCACATTTTAATTTATTTTTAACAAAATTTTCACACAAAAATTTCCACCAGGAGTAACAGGATCGCAGAAATGAAAAGAGTAATTTGGGCGCGAAAATTAAATAAAATTTTAATGAATTTTTCGCACAATTTTTGCTCGGAAATTCCGACCAGGAGTAACAGGATCGCAGAAATGAAAAGAGTAATTTGGGCGCGAAAATTATATAAAATTTTAATGAATTTTTCGCACAATTTTTGCTCGAAAATTTGGACCAGGAGTAACAGGATCGCAGAAATGAAAAGAGTAATTTAGGCGCGAAAATAAAATAAAATTTTATTGAATTTTTCGCACAATTTTTGCTCGAAAATTTGGACCAGGAGTAACAGGATCGCAGAAATGAAAAGAGTAATTTGGGCGCGAAAATAAAATAAAATTTTATTGAATTTTTCGGACAATTTTTGCTCGAAAATTTGGAACAGGAGTAACAGGATCGCAGAAATGAAAAGAGTAATTTGGGCGCGAAAATAAAATAAAATTTTAATGAATTTTTCACACAATTTTTGCTCGAAAATTTGGAACAGGAGTAACAGGATCGCAGAAATGAAAAGAGTAATTTGGGCGCGAAAATAAAATAAAATTTTAATGAATTTTTCACACAATTTTTGCTCGAAATTTTGGAACAGGAGTAACAGGATCGCAGAAATGAAAAGAGTAATTTGGGCGCGAAAATAAAATAAAATTTTAATGAATTTTTCACACAATTTTTGCTCGAAAATTCCGACCAGGAGTAACAGGATTGCAGAAATGAAAAGAGTAATTTGGGCGCGAAAATAAAATAAAATTTTATTGAATTTTTCGGACAATTTTTGCTCGAAAATTTGGACCAGGAGTAACAGGATCGCAGAAATGAAAAGAGTAATTTGAGCGCAAAAATAAAATAAAATTTTTATGAATTTTTCGCACAATTTTTGCTTGAAAATTAGGACCAGGAGTAACAGGATCGCAGAAACGAAAAGAGTAATTTGAGCGCGAAAATAAAATAAAATTTTAATGAATTTTTCGCACAATTTTTGCTTGAAAATTAGGACCAGGAGTAACAGGATCGCAGAAATGAAAAGAGTAATTTGAGCGCGAAAATAAAATAAATTTTTAATGAATTTTTCGCACAATTTTTGCTTGAAAATTAGGACTAGGAGTAACAGGATCGGAGAAATGAAAAGAGTAATTTGAGCGCGAAAATAAAATAAATTTTTAATGAATTTTTCGCACAATTTTTGCTCGAAAATTTGGACCAGGAGTAACAGGATCGCAAAAATGAAAAGAGTAATTTGGGCGCGAAAATAAGATAAAATTTTAATGAATTTTTCGCACAATTTTTGCTCGAAAATTCCGACCAGGAGTAACAGGATCGCAGAAATGAAAAGAGTAATTTGGGCGCAAAAATAAAATAAAATTTTTATGAATTTTTCGCACAATTTTTGCTTGAAAATTAGGACCAGGAGTAACAGGATCGCAGAAATGAAAAGAGTAATTTGGGCGCGAAAATAAAATAAAATTTTAATGAATTTTTCGCACAATTTTTGCTTGAAAATTAGGACCAGGAGTAACAGGATCGCAGAAATGAAAAGAGTAATTTGGGCGCAAAAATAAAATAAAATTTTTATGAATTTTTCGCACAATTTTTGCTTGAAAATTAGGACCAGGAGTAACAGGATCGCAGAAATGAAAAGAGTAATTTGGGCGCGAAAATAAAATGAAATTTTAATGAATTTTTCGCACAATTTTTGCTCGAAAATTTGGACCAGGAGCAACAGGATCGCAGAAATGAAAAGAGTAATTTGGGCGCGAAAATAAAATAAAATTTTAATGAATTTTTCGCACAATTTTTGCTTGAAAATTTGGACCAGGAGTAACAGGATCGCAGAAATGAAAAGAGTAATTTGGGCGCAAAAATAAAATAAAATTTTTATGAATTTTTCGCACAATTTTTGCTTGAAAATTAGGACCAGGAGTAACAGGATCGCAGAAATGAAAAGAGTAATTTGGGCGCGAAAATAAGATAAAATTTTAATGAATTTTTCGCACAATTTTTGCTCGAAAATTTGGACCAGGAGTAACAGGATCGCAGAAATGAAAAGAGTAATTTGGGCGCGAAAATAAAATGAAATTTTAATGAATTTTTCGCACAATTTTTGCTCGAAAATTCCGACCAGGAGTAACAGGATCGCAGAAATGAAAAGAGTAATTTGGGCGCAAAAATAAAATAAAATTTTTATGAATTTTTCGCACAATTTTTGCTTGAAAATTAGGACCAGGAGTAACAGGATCGCAGAAATGAAAAGAGTAATTTGAGCGCGAAAATAAAATAAAATTTTAATGAATTTTTCGCACAATTTTTGCTCGAAAATTCCGACCAGGAGTAACAGGATCGCAGAAATGAAAAGAGTAATTTGGGCGCGAAAATAAAATGAAATTTTAATGAATTTTTCGCACAATTTTTGCTCGAAAATTTGGACCAGGAGCAACAGGATCGCAGAAATGAAAAGAGTAATTTGGGCGCGAAAATAAAATAAAATTTTAATGAATTTTTCGCACAATTTTTGCTCGAAAATTTGGACCAGGAGTAACAGGATCGCAGAAATGAAAAGAGTAATTTGGGCGCGAAAATAAAATGAAATTTTAATGAATTTTTCGCACAATTTTTGCTCGAAAATTTGGACCAGGAGTAACAGGATCGCAGAAATGAAAAGAGTAATTTGGGCGCGAAAATAAGATAAAATTTTAATGAATTTTTCGCACAATTTTTGCTCGAAAATTTGGACCAGGAGTAACAGGATCGCAGAAATGAAAAGAGTAATTTGGGCGCGAAAATAAAATAAAATTTTAATGAATTTTTCGCACAATTTTTGCTCGAAAATTAGGACCAGGAGTAACAGGATCGCAGAAATGAAAAGAGTAATTTGGGCGCGAAAATTATTTTAAATTTTTATGAATTTTTCGCACAATTTTTGATTGAAAATTAGGACCAGGAGTAACAGGATCGCAGAAATGAAAAGAGTAATTTGAGCGCGAAAATAAAATAAATTTTTAATGAATTTTTCGCACAATTTTTGCTTGAAAATTAGGACTAGGAGTAACAGGATCGGAGAAATGAAAAGAGTAATTTGAGCGCGAAAATAAAATAAATTTTTAATGAATTTTTCGCACAATTTTTGCTCGAAAATTTGGACCAGGAGTAACAGGATCGCAAAAATGAAAAGAGTAATTTGGGCGCGAAAATAAAATGATATTTTAATGAATTTTTCGCACAATTTTTGCTTGAAAATTAGGACCAGGAGTAACAGGATCGCAGAAATGAAAAGAGTAATTTGAGCGCGAAAATAAAATAAAATTTTAATGAATTTTTCGCACAATTTTTGCTCGAAAATGCCGACCAGGAGTAACAGGATCGCAGAAATGAAAAGAGTAATTTGGGCGCGAAAATAAAATAAAATTTTAATGAATTTTTCGCACAATTTTTGCTCGAAAATTTGGACCAGGAGTAACAGGATCGCAAAAATGAAAAGAGTAATTTGGGCGCGAAAATAAGATAAAATGATAATGAATTTTTCGCACAATTTTTGCTCGAAAATTTGGACCAGGAGTAACAGGATCGCAGAAATGAAAAGAGTAATTTGGGCGCGAAAATAAAATGAAATTTTAATGAATTTTTCGCACAATTTTTGCTCGAAAATTTGGACCAGGAGTAACAGGATCGCAAAAATGAAAAGAGTAATTTGGGCGCGAAAATAAGATAAAATTTTAATGAATTTTTCGCACAATTTTTGCTCGAAAATTTGTACCTGGAGTAACAGGATCGCAGAAATGAAAAGAGTAATTTGGGCGCGAAAATTATTTTAAATTTTTATGAATTTTTCGCACAATTTTTGCTCAAAAATTTGTACCTGGAGTAATAGGATCGCAGAAATGAAAAGAGTAATTTGGGCGCGAAAATAAAATAAAATTTTAATGAATTTTTCGCACAATTTTTGCTCGAAAATTTGGACCAGGAGTAACAGGATCGCAAAAATGAAAAGAGTAATTTGGGCGCGAAAATAAGATAAAATTTTAATGAATTTTTCGCACAATTTTTGCTCGAAAATTTGGACCAGGAGTAACAGGATCGCAAAAATGAAAAGAGTAATTTGGGCGCGAAAATAAGATAAAATTTTAATGAATTTTTCGCACAATTTTTGCTCGAAAATTTGTACCTGGAGTAACAGGATCGCAGAAATGAAAAGAGTAATTTGGGCGCGAAAATAAAATTAAGTTTTAATGAATTTTTCGCACAATTTTTGCTCGAAAATTTCGACCAGGAGTAACAGGATCGCAGAAATGAAAAGAGTAATTTGGGCGCGAAAATAAAATAAAATTTTAATGAATTTTTCGCACAATTTTTGCTTGAAAATTTGGAGCAGGAGTAACAGGATCGCAGAAATGAAAAGAGTAATTTGGGCGCGAAAATAAAATAAAATTTGAATGAATTTTTCGCACAATTTTTGCCCGAAAATTCCGACCAGGAGTAACAGGATCGCAGAAATGAAAAGAGTAATTTGGGCGCGAAAATAAAATAAAATTTTAATGAATTTTTCGCACATTTTCTGCTCGAAAATTCCGACCATGAGTAACAGGATCGCAGAAATGAAAAGAGTAATTTGGGCGCGAAAATAAAATAAATTTTTAATGAATTTTTCGCACAATTTTTGCTCGAAAATTTGGACCAGGAGTAACAGGATCGCAGAAATGAAAAGAGTAATTTGGGCGCGAAAATTATATTAAATTTTTATGAATTTTTCGCACAATTTTTGCTCAAAAATTTGTACCTGGAGTAACAGGATCGCAGAAATGAAAAGAGTAATTTGGGCGCGAAAATAAAATAAAATTTTAATGAATTTTTCGCACAATTTTTGCTCGAAAATTTGGACCAGGAGTAACAGGATCGCAGAAATGAAAAAAGTAATTTGGGCGCGAAAATTATATTAAATTTTTATGAATTTCTCGCACAATTTTTGCTCGAAAATTTGGACCAGGAGTAACAGGATCGCAGAAATGAAAAGAGTAATTTGAGCGAGAAAATAAAATAAATTTTTTATGTTTTTTTCGCACAATTTTTACTCGAAAATTCCGACCAGGAGTAACAGGATCGCGAATAATTAGGGCGCGAAAATAATTTCACATTTTTAATTTATTTTTATTATATTATACGGAAACACGTGTAGTCCCGGCGCATCCACCAAAATTCCTCTATACTATATTTTTTAACACAGACACAATTACTCTGTGTTGAAACTTTGGTACTCGTTAAAAATAATTACAATTCATTACAATTAGCCGCATTAAAATACATCCCGCGCTCGCCGGGGTGGAATAAATTAATTTACACTGTGCCGGGCCGACTTAGAATCATCCCCCGGAGACGAGATTAGTCCACTGTAATAAATCAGTTTTTCGGTTTGGTGCTTTTTTGCGTCGTCATCTTTTGAAACTTCACGGGAAGATTCCTCCGCTAAGGCCTTATGAATAATTCCGTTTATTTTTGCTCTACGAAAGTTTACATTAATTAAAATTATATTTAGGACGAGGAAACTTCCAGTTACTTAAGAGATATGAAAGTTTCGAATATTCAAAATTATTAACCGTTGATAGTTTAGAGTTTAAGATATTATAATTTCATAAGATTTTATTTGTTATTTGTTTCATTAATATTTGTTAGTTCTGCTTGAAAAATAAGTAATAAATACTTCATATGTACACACCATTTAAAATTAAGAGAGAGAGAGTCAATACATTTATTGAAACACTTTTACAAATGACCTCAACAATTGACCAGAGGTCTTTCAGCCTTTAATATTATTTTTTTTTAAATTTAATTTTTAATATGAAGATGGTGCGACCGAAACTACAACTACAAAGCAATGCGTAATTAAACTGAATTTGAAAATTAATTTAAGTAATTGGGGTTGAAACATAGTTAATTTTTTTTTTAGTTGAATGATTTATATTTCTTATTCTTATTATTTCATTAAGCCATAAAATTAAATTTATTGGGTGCGTCAAAATACATAAAATATGCACAAATATTACAGTACTCGTGAGCAATGATTTAATAATTGATACCAATATCACCATTATTTTATTATTCATAAATTACTTTCGATCCGAGGTTTTATTTTTAGTAGTATATGTGATTATTCCGAATAATTTATATCATATATCATAGACAGAGACAACATGATTTTCTTGTGAAATTATCAGCCTTATATATGATCAATCTCTGTCACATGGAAAATACCTAAATGATTTTGAAAGATTTGAGTTTTTGTTGGATTTTATCCCTGCGTTTCATATTATTTTTAAATTTTTTGCGATCGAGTGTTCGTCATTGAAAAGAAAATACATTTTCAAAAATTCACAACTCGATTGAAAATAGCTGCATATTCAAAAACCAAAATTATTTTGAAAGATCTACGTCTTGTGAAGTCAACTGAATTTTTGTAGGATTTTTTTCTCGTGTTTCATATTAATTTTTAATTTTTTGCGCTCGAGTGTTCGTCATTGAAAAAAATACATTTTCAAAAATTCATAACTCTACTAAAAATTGCTGCATATTCAAAAACCAAAATTATTTTTAAAGATACGCGTCTTGCGAAGTCAACTGATTTTTTGTAGGATTTTTTTCTGGGGTTTCATATTAATTTTTAATTTTTTGCGCTCGAGTGTTCGTCATTGGAAAAAAAATACATTTTCAAAAATTCATAACTCCACTAAAAATAGCTGCATATTCAAAAACCAAAATTATTTTTAAAAATACGCGTCTTGCAAAGTCAGCTGAATTTTTGTAGGATTCTTTTTCCCGTGTTTTATATTAATTTTTAATTTTTTCCACTCAAGTGTCATTTAAAAAAAAAATACATTTTCAAAAATTCATAACTCTACTAAAAATAGCTGCATATTCAAAAACCGACCATATTTTGAAAGATACACGTCTTGCAAAGTCAACTGAATTTTTGTAGGATTTTTTTCTCGTGTTTCATATTAATTTTTAATTTTTTGCGCTCGAGTGTTCGTCATTGAAAAAAAATACATTTTCAAAAATTCATAATTCCACTAAAAATAGCTGGATATTTAAAAACCAAAATTATTTTTAAAGATACGCGTCTTGCGAAGTCAACTGAATTTTTGTAGGATTTTTTTCTCATGTTTCATATTGATTTTTATTTTTTTGCGCTCGAGAGTTCGTTATTGAAAAAAAAAATACATTTTCAAAAATTCATAACTCTACTAAAAATAACTGCATATTTAAAAACCGACCATATTTTGAAAGATACACGTCTTGCAAAGTCAACTGAATTTTTGTAGGATTTTTTTCTCGTGTTTCATATTAATTTTTAATTTTTTGCGCTCGAGTGTTCGTCATTGAAAAAAATACATTTTCAAAAATTCATAACTCTACTAAAAATTGCTGCATATTCAAAAACCAAAATTATTTTTAAAGATACGCGTCTTGCGAAGTCAACTGATTTTTTGTAGGATTTTTTTCTGGGGTTTCATATTAATTTTTAATTTTTTGCGCTCGAGTGTTCGTCATTGGAAAAAAAATACATTTTCAAAAATTCATAACTCCACTAAAAATAGCTGCATATTCAAAAACCAAAATTATTTTTAAAAATACGCGTCTTGCAAAGTCAGCTGAATTTTTGTAGGATTCTTTTTCCCGTGTTTTATATTAATTTTTAATTTTTTCCACTCAAGTGTCATTTAAAAAAAATACATTTTCAAAAATTCATAACTCTACTAAAAATAGCTGCATATTCAAAAACCGACCATATTTTGAAAGATACACGTCTTGCAAAGTCAACTGAATTTTTGTAGGATTTTTTTCTCGTGTTTCATATTAATTTTTAATTTTTTGCGCTCGAGTGTTCGTCATTGAAAAAAAATACATTTTCAAAAATTCATAATTCCACTAAAAATAGCTGGATATTTAAAAACCAAAATTATTTTTAAAGATACGCGTCTTGCGAAGTCAACTGAATTTTTGTAGGATTTTTTTCTCATGTTTCATATTGATTTTTATTTTTTTGCGCTCGAGAGTTCGTTATTGAAAAAAGAAATACATTTTCAAAAATTCATAACTCTACTAAAAATAACTGCATATTTAAAAACCGACCATATTTTGAAAGATACACGTCTTGCAAAGTCAACTGAATTTTTGTAGGATTTTTTTCTCGTGTTTCATATTAATTTTTAATTTTTTGCGCTCGAGTGTTCGTCATTGAAAACAATACATTTTCAAAAATTCATAACTCTACTAAAAATTGCTGCATATTCAAAAACCAAAATTATTTTTAAAGATACGCGTCTTGCGAAGTCAACTGATTTTTTGTAGGATTTTTTTCTGGGGTTTCATATTAATTTTTAATTTTTTGCGCTCGAGTGTTCGTCATTGGAAAAAAAATACATTTTCAAAAATTCATAACTCCACTAAAAATAGCTGCATATTCAAAAACCAAAATTATTTTTAAAAATACGCGTCTTGCAAAGTCAGCTGAATTTTTGTAGGATTCTTTTTCCCGTGTTTTATATTAATTTTTAATTTTTTCCACTCAAGTGTCATTTAAAAAAAAAATACATTTTCAAAAATTCATAACTCTACTAAAAATAGCTGCATATTCAAAAACCGACCATATTTTGAAAGATACACGTCTTGCAAAGTCAACTGAATTTTTGTAGGATTTTTTTCTCGTGTTTCATATTAATTTTTAATTTTTTGCGCTCGAGTGTTCGTCATTGAAAAAAAATACATTTTCAAAAATTCATAATTCCACTAAAAATAGCTGGATATTTAAAAACCAAAATTATTTTTAAAGATACGCGTCTTGCGAAGTCAACTGAATTTTTGTAGGATTTTTTTCTCATGTTTCATATTGATTTTTATTTTTTTGCGCTCGAGAGTTCGTTATTGAAAAAAAAAATACATTTTCAAAAATTCATAACTCTACTAAAAATAACTGCATATTTAAAAACCGACCATATTTTGAAAGATACACGTCTTGCAAAGTCAACTGAATTTTTGTAGGATTTTTTTCTCGTGTTTCATATTAATTTTTAATTTTTTGCGCTCGAGTGTTCGTCATTGAAAAAAATACATTTTCAAAAATTCATAACTCTACTAAAAATTGCTGCATATTCAAAAACCAAAATTATTTTTAAAGATACGCGTCTTGCGAAGTCAACTGATTTTTTGTAGGATTTTTTTCTGGGGTTTCATATTAATTTTTAATTTTTTGCGCTCGAGTGTTCGTCATTGGAAAAAAAAATACATTTTCAAAAATTCATAACTCCACTAAAAATAGCTGCATATTCAAAAACCAAAATTATTTTTAAAAATACGCGTCTTGCAAAGTCAGCTGAATTTTTGTAGGATTCTTTTTCCCGTGTTTTATATTAATTTTTAATTTTTTCCACTCAAGTGTCATTTAAAAAAAAATACATTTTCAAAAATTCATAACTCTACTAAAAATAGCTGCATATTCAAAAACCGACCATATTTTGAAAGATACACGTCTTGCAAAGTCAACTGAATTTTTGTAGGATTTTTTTCTCGTGTTTCATATTAATTTTTAATTTTTTGCGCTCGAGTGTTCGTCATTGAAAAAAAATACATTTTCAAAAATTCATAATTCCACTAAAAATAGCTGGATATTTAAAAACCAAAATTATTTTTAAAGATACGCGTCTTGCGAAGTCAACTGAATTTTTGTAGGATTTTTTTCTCATGTTTCATATTGATTTTTATTTTTTTGCGCTCGAGAGTTCGTTATTGAAAAAAACAATACATTTTCAAAAATTCATAACTCTACTAAAAATAGCTGCATATTCAAAAACCGACCATATTTTGAAAGATACACGTCTTGCAAAGTCAACTGAATTTTTGTAGGATTTTTTTCTCGAGTTTCATATTAATTTTTAATTTTTTGCGCTCGAGTGTTCGTCATTGAAAAAAATACATTTTCAAAAATTCATAACTCTACTAAAAATAGCTGCATATTCAAAAACCGACCATATTTTGAAAGATACACGTCTTGCAAAGTCAACTGAATTTTTGTAGGATTTTTTTCTCATGTTTCATATTAATTTTTAATTTTTTGCGGCCGAGTGTTCCTCATTGAAAAAAATTCATTTTTAATAATTCATAACTCTACTAAAAATAGCTGTATGTCCCAAAACCAAAATTATTTAAAAAAATTGATGTCTTGTGAAGTTAACTGAATTTTTGAGGGTTTTTATTCATACGTTTTATATTCATTTTTATTTTTTGAGCTCGAGAGTTCGTCATTGAAAAAAAAATACATTTTCAAAAATTCATAACTCTACTAAAAATAGCTGCATATTAAAAAACTAAAATTATTTTTAAAGATACGCGTTCTACGAAGGCAACTAAATTTTTGTAGGATTTTTTTCTCGTATTTCATATTAATTTTTAATTTTTTGCGCTCGAGTGTTCGTCATTAAAAAAAAAATATATTTTAAAAAATTCATAACTCTACTAAAAATAGCTGCATATTCAAAAACCGACTACATTTTAAAAAATACACGTCTTGCGAAGTCAACTGAATTTTTGTAGGTTTTTTTTCCCGTGTTTCATATTAATTTTTAATTTTTTGCGCTCGAGTGTTCGTCATTGAAAAAAAAAATACATTTTAAAAATTCATAACTCTACTAAAAATAGCTGCATATTCAAAAACCAAAATTATTTTTAAAGATACGCGTTCTGCGAAGTGAACTAAATTTTTGTAGGATTTTTTTCTCATATTTCATATTAATTTTTAATTTTTTGCGCTCGAGTGTTCGTCATTGAAAAAAAATACATTTTAAAAAATTCATAACTCTACTAAAAATAGCTGCATATTCAAAAACCGACCATATTTTAAAAGATACACGTCTTGCAAAGTCAACTGAATTTTTGTAGGATTTTTTTCTCGTATTTCATATTAATTTTTAATTTTTTGCGCTCGAGTGTTCGTCATTGAAAAAAAAATACATTTTAAAAATTCATAACTCTACTAAAAATAGCTGCATATTCAAAAACCGACTACATTTTAAAAAATACACGTCTTGCGAAGTCAAGTGAATTTTTGTAGGTTTTTTTTCCCGTGTTTCATATTAATTTTAAATTTTTTGCGCTCGAGGGTTCGTCATTAAAAAAAAATACATTTTCAAAAATTCATAACTCTACTAAAAATAGCTGCATATTCAAAAACCGACCATATTTTGAAAGATACACGTCTTGCAAAGTCAACTGAATTTTTGTAGGATTTTTTTCTCATGTTTCATATTAATTTTTAATGTTTTGCGCTCGAGTGTTCGTCATTGAAAAAAAAAACATTTTCAAAACTCATAACTCTACTAAAAATAGCTGCATATTCAAAAACCGACCATATTTTAAAAGATACATATCTTGCGAAGTCAACTGAATTTTTGTAGGATTTTTTTCTCGTGTTTCATATTAATTTTTAATTTTTTGCGCTCGAGTGTTCGTCATTGAAAAAAAATACATTTTCAAAAATTCATAACTCTACTAAAAATAGCTGTATGTCCCAAAACCAAAATTATTTAAAAAAATTGATGTCTTGTGAAGTTAACTGAATTTTTGAGGGTTTTTATTCATACGTTTTATATTCATTTTTATTTTTTGAGCTCGAGAGTTCGTCATTGAAAAAAAAATACATTTTCAAAAATTCATAACTCTACTAAAAATAGCTGCATATTCAAAAACCAAAATTATTTTTAAAGATACGCGTTCTACGAAGGCAACTAAATTTTTGTAGGATTTTTTTCTCGTATTTCATATTAATTTTTAATTTTTTGCGCTCGAGTGTTCGTCATTAAAAAAAAAATATATTTTAAAAAATTCATAACTCTACTAAAAATAGCTGCATATTCAAAAACCGACTACATTTTAAAAAATACACGTCTTGCGAAGTCAACTGAATTTTTGTAGGTTTTTTTTCCCGTGTTTCATATTAATTTTTAATTTTTTGCGCTCGAGTGTTCGTCAATGAAAATAAAATACATTTTCAAAAATTCATAACTCTACTAAAAATAGCTGCATATTCAAAAACCAAAATTATTTTTAAAGATACGCGTTCTGCGAAGTGAACTAAATTTTTGTAGGATTTTTTTCTCATATTTCATATTAATTTTTAATTTTTTGCGCTCGAGTGTTCGTCATTGAAAAAAAATACATTTTAAAAAATTCATAACTCTACTAAAAATAGCTGCATATTCAAAAACCGACCATATTTTAAAAGATACACGTCTTGCAAAGTCAACTGAATTTTTGTAGGATTTTTTTCTCGTATTTCATATTAATTTTTAATTTTTTGCGCTCGAGTGTTCGTCATTGAAAAAAAAAATACATTTTAAAAATTCATAACTCTACTAAAAATAGCTGCATATTCAAAAACCGACTA
The DNA here is from genome assembly GCA_910593695.2 of Ocypus olens. Lineage (NCBI taxonomy): Eukaryota > Metazoa > Arthropoda > Insecta > Coleoptera > Staphylinidae > Ocypus > Ocypus olens. The sequence continues at coordinate 50,150,444 of OU343053.1, forward strand.
CATTTTAAAAAATACACGTCTTGCGAAGTCAAGTGAATTTTTGTAGGTTTTTTTCCCGTGTTTCATATTAATTTCAAATTTTTTGCGCTCGAGGGTTCGTCATTAAAAAAAAATACATTTTCAAAAATTCATAACTCTACTAAAAATAGCTGCATATTCAAAAACCGACCATATTTTGAAAGATACACGTCTTGCAAAGTCAACTGAATTTTTGTAGGATTTTTTTCTCATGTTTCATATTAATTTTTAATGTTTTGCGCTCGAGTGTTCGTCATTGAAAAAAAAAACATTTTCAAAACTCATAACTCTACTAAAAATAGCTGCATATTCAAAAACCGACCATATTTTAAAAGATACATATCTTGCGAAGTCAACTGAATTTTTGTAGGATTTTTTTCTCGTGTTTCATATTAATTTTTAATTTTTTGCGCTCGAGTGTTCGTCATTGAAAAAAAAATACATTTTCAAAAATTCATAACTCCACTAAAAATAGTTGCATATTCAAAAACCAAAATTATTTTTAAAGATACGCGTCTTGCGAAGTCAACTGAATTTTTGTAGGATTTTTTCTCATGTTTCATATTAATTTTTATTTTTTTGCGCTCGAGTGTTCGTCATTGATAAAAAATACATTTTCAAAAATTCATAACTCCACTAAAAATAGTTGCATATTCAAAAACCAAAATTATTTTTAAAGATACGCGTCTTGCGAAGTCAACTGAATTTTTGTAGGATTTTTTTCTCATGTTTCATATTAATTTTTATTTTTTTGCGCTCGAGTGTTCGTCATTGATAAAAAATACATTTTCAAAAATTCATAACTCCACTAAAAATAGTTGCATATTCAAAAACCAAAATTATTTTTAAAGAGTCAGTCAACTGAATTTTTGTAGGTTTTTATTAATGCGTTTTATATTAATTTTTATTTTTTGCGCTCGAGAGTTCATCATTGAGAAAAAAAATTCATTTTCAAAAATTCATAACTCGGCTGAAAATTGTTGCACATTCAAAAGCCAAAATTATTTTGGAAGATCAAAGTCTTGTGAAGTCAACTGAATTTTTGTAGGATTTTTTTCCGTGTTTTGTATTGATTTTTAATATTTTGCACTCGTGTGTTCGTCATTAAAAAACATACATTTTCAAAAATTTATAACTTGATTGAAAATTGTTGCACATTCAAAAACCAAAATTATTTTGGAAGATCCACGTCTTGCGAAGGCAACTGAGTTTTTATACGATTTTTGTCTATGCGTTTTATATTTATTTTTATTTTTTGCGCTCGTGCGTCATTAAAAAAAATCATTTTCAAAAATTCATAACTCGGCTAAAAATTGTTGCACATTCAAAAACCAAAATTATTTTGGAAGATCGACGTATTGTGTAGTTAATTGAATTTTGCTAGGATTTTATCTCTGCGTTTCATTATAATTTTTAATTTTTTGCGCTCGAGTGTTCGTCATTGAAAAGAATACATAATCAAAAATTCATAACTCAATTGAAAATAGCTGCACATTAAAAAACCAAAATTATTTTTAAAGATCGATGTCTTGTAAAGTCAACTGAATTTTTGTATAACATTTTATCCCTGCGTTTCATATTATTTTTTAATTTTTGAGATCGAGAGTTCGACATTCAAAAAAATATACAAAAACTTTGTAACTCAACTGAAAATAGCTGCACATTCAAAAACCAAAATTTATTTTTAAAGTTCGATGTCTCGTGAAATCAACTGAATTTTTGTATAACATTTTATCCCTGCGTTTCATATTATTTTTTAATTTTTTGCGATCTAGAGTTCGACATTGAAAAAAATATACAAAAAATTTGTAACTGAACTGAAAATAACTGCACATTCAAAAACCAAAATTATTTTTAAAGATCGATGTCTCGTGAAATCAACTGAATTTTTGTATAACATTTTATCCCTGCGTTTCATATTATTTTTTTATTTTTTTGCGATCGAGAGTTCGACATTGAAAAAAATATACAAAAAATTTGTAACTCAACTGAAAATAGCTGCACATTCAAAAACCAAAAGTATTTTTAAAGATCGATGTCTTGTGAAGTGAAGTCAACGAGGAGGATTTTTTCCCCGAGTTTTATATTAATTTTTAAGTTAAAGATTTACACTTTTCACAATGGAGCAAATTTGAGCAGCTGGATCTTAATTTCCTTTCAAAGTTAGAGAGATTTTCTGTTAGCGAAAGCTGCCGAAATGGTGAGGTTTGCTTGGATTTTTTTTAATCCCCATACAAAGTATTTGTTTGTTTTTATTTTCGAATTCAAAATTTATACTGAATATCGATTTTGCGTTCCCCGAGAAGATTTTGCTAGAAACAAAGCTTTGTCTTCACCAATGATAAATAATTTTTTATGCCCTTCGTTAGTATAACGCCCACACGTAAAAAAATAAATATTCTAAGAGTTTGTATTCGTAATGAGACGCAAAAGGGACGAATAATTCGTCCTGTTTGGTCGAATTATGCGACGTAGGGTGAACTATAGGACCGTCCATCGATTTTTGGATAACTCAATTTCACCCCGAAGGCTCGCGCAATTTTAGTAATTGTAATTTTCGAATGCCGAATCAAACTAAACGGCATTAAATCTCGTCGAAATTCATCCAATGAAAATACGAGTATTATTCACGGCCATTAAACTCTTTGAAAATGTTATGCAAATATTAAACGGATGATATTTGATAAAACTCCATTAAAAGTTGAAATACAATATTTTTGGTTTCAGTAATGAAATTAAAGAGAAAAAAATACATCAACTAAATTTAATAAAAACGGAGTACAGTCTGGTCTTTAAATCTACAAAATTAGTCTTACAATGACTAAAAACAAATAACTACTTCGCTGGCTAGTGCCACGACAAATATTAAATTTTAGGTGACCAAGTATAAGTAAAAGATTACGTCTAGAAAAATAACTTACAGCTGCAAAATATGCTAGACGTATTTTCGCTTTTCTCGGGGACACATTTCTACCCGTTTCGCCATGTTTTCAGAAACACGCTTCGATATTGTTGATATTCTGGACCGTTCGTGTAGACTTTTTTCTCATGGGCGGCAAGTCTGGTGATCTTGGAGGTCTTTTTGGGTCTGGAATACATGCCCTTGTGGCCAATTCTAGACGGTTTGAAAAAGATTAAGATATGAGTTAATTCATAAAGAAAAAAATATATACGCCCATAAATTACATTTAGATTTATGAATGTATAGAGGGACACACTTATTTCCATTATTGAAGCCGACTGTATTTGATACAATAAAGTTAACCCCAGTAAATCAAGTTAAGCTAAAGACATTATCATATCTACGAGTTGGGAATGTGTTTTATGGCCCACAACTTTGGAAAAGTTAGTAAATATCCTATCCCAATGATCCCCAATGATGATGATATACCCCACGGCCTGATTTCGACGTTGATAAAGCACTTTATTCATTTGAGCTTTGTTATATACATTTTTCTAATTCAATAAATTAGATAAATGATTTGAAAAATAATCTATTCAGGATGTATATTTCAGGTACCCTAAACCTCACATTAAATTATGTGGGTTTGAATGCGACGCCGGATATTTGATTTATTTCTTCCCGAAATGTAAACATGAAACACAAGAGTTTTATTATCAAATTATCTTTTATTGCGTTTATAAAATAATTAATTAGCAGTAACGTTGTTATTTCATAAAATTCTACTTCAATTATTACCATTTACACAGACAGTTACGACCGTTAGCACGTGGTGGTAATCAATAAATAAACTGAATACAGGAAAAAATAACCTATATACTTTAACCACACTAAAGTCGTTAAATAGGAAATACTGTTTTAATAATTGTGGTTGATACGTAGTGGATTTTTCAATTCAGCTCTACATAATAAAATATTTATAAATTTGAGAGGAACCAGCATTTTGTAATGCATAATTAAACAAGGTAAATTCATAAAATGTATTAATGCCAGGAATAATACACTGAATAATAGAAAACAGTGAGCAGGTCAAATATTCAAGGCGTGCATGCACGAGGGTAATTTATTTCACAAATGGTTATTTTTAATTCAAATGATTGCATTAAAAATTAAATAAAATAAATTCAATTTAGGATTGAAATTTAATTATTCAATTAAAAATAAGTCAATTTTTTCTAGAAAGTTACACTTAATTATAATTTTAAGCAATTACCTCGCGATTGTTAAAAGCGTGTAAATTTCAACATTCAATTTTCATTTAATTATAGCTGCAGGTGTTATTCAAATTCTGGTGGATGTGCCGGGCCACATGCATAATATTAACATTAATCACAATTTCACAGAAATCTAGAATACACACCCAATAACCAATTGTTTCTACACCTATTCAATTATATTGCATATTTTCGTGCGTGCCTATAATTCACTCTTGTGAATAATGAATTCAATAACCAATTTTTTCTATACCTATTTTAGTGTGCACATCTTTCATGAAAAATCGTTTCATTGTAGTGAATAATGAATTCATAATTCACTGTAGTGACGTCGCCATATTGCTTGTTAAGGTTTTGTAACGTATGTTTAATGTGCCTCTATTTTGTGTTAAAACTGATAAATTGATTATCCGTTTTGAGCCAAAAATATCAAAAATTTAATCTGCAAAATCTAAATTATAGGGCGAATAAATCAAAAACTTGGACTAAAATAGGTATTCAAAAAAATCAAAAATTTGGACTAAAATAGGTACTTAAATAAAATCAAAAACTTGGACTAAAATAGGTAATCGAAAAAAATCGGCGAAAAAATCGCTCATAAAAATCAACAATTCGTTTAATAAATTTAATAAAACGAAATATAGCCTGAATATTTAAATATTCAACCTGTTCATAATATTCAAATATTCAGGACATTTTTAATTTTATTAAATTTATTTAACGCTTCTGCAACAAGTGAGGTTGCCTCAAATCTATTAATTCATTTAAATCTAAAGTAAAGACCAATAAAAAATTCGCCCATTAAAAATTAATAATTAAGGTAACATTGGTAAAAAACTGAAAACTCTTGACAAAAAAAGAGAAAATTTCAACTAAATATTCAACAAAAATTGTTGCCAAAAACATCTAAAATATAGGCCAAAATCAAAAACTCTGGTCTAAAAAATTAAAATGTAGACTAAAAATTAAAAATTCAAGCAAAAGAAAAATAATTTCCCATTTTCAGCCCCAAAAATAACTCTTTACCTCAAAGTGAATTGCCGAAACTCCAAACTCAAAAATAATTCACAAAATTCGCCCATAAAAACAATAATTCAGGTTAAAACATCTAAAATGAAGGGCAAAAAATCAAAAATTTGGTCAAAAGAACTCGAAAATACCAGCCAAAAGTTCGCACACAAAAATAAAAATTCAGGTTAAAAATCTAAAGTATGGACCAATCAAAAATTCGCTCCTTAAAACTAATAATCAAGTTAAAAAAGAAACTAAGAATATAGGCAAGAAATCGAAAATTTAGACCAAAAATCGTAAACTCTCAGCAAAAATTAAAATGCAGACCCGGAAAAAAAACGAAAATTTCAACTACATATTCGAAAATTTTGGTTTATAGGCCAAAAACTCTAAAATTTTGAACAAAGAAATGAAAAACGAAGACCAAACATCTAAAATCTAAAATATAGGCAATTAATCAAATATTTTGATGTAAAAAATAAAAAATGCAGACTAAAAAATTGAAAATTCAAGCAAAAGAAAAATAATTTGCCATTTTCAGCCCCAAAAATAAACTCTTTACCTCAAAGTAAATTGCCGAAATTCTAAACTAAAAAATAATCTACAAAATTCGCCCATAAAAACAATAATTCAGGTTAAAACATCTAAAATAAAGGGCAAAAAATCAAAAATTTGGTAAAAAAAACTCGAAAATACCGGCCAAAAGTTCGCACACAAAAATAAAAAATTCAGTTTAAAAATCTAAAGTATGGACCAATCAAAAATTCGATCCTTAAAACTAATAATCAAGTTAAAAAAGAAACTAAGAATATAGGCAAGAAATCGAAAATTTAGACCAAAAATCGTAAACTCTCAGCAAAAATAAAAAATGCAGACCCGGAAAAAAAACGAAAATTTCAACTAAATATTCGAAAATTTTGGTTTATAGGCCAAAAACTCCAAAATTTGGAACATAGAAATGAAAGACACAGACCAATCATCTAAAATATAGGCAATTAATCAAATATTTTGATGTAAAAAATAAAAAATGCAGACTAAAAAATTGAAAATTCAAGCAAAAGAAAAATAATTTGCCATTTTCAGCCCTAAAAATAACTCTTTACCTCAAAGTAAATTGCCGAAACTCAATTCAGGTTAAAACATCTAAAATTAAGGGCAAAAAATCCAAAATTTGGTCAAAAAAAAAACTCAAAAATACCAGCCAAAAGTTCCCACCACAAATCAACAATTCATGTTAAAAATCTAAAGTGTGGAGCAATAAAAAATTCGCTCCTTAAAACTAATAATCAAGGCAAAAAAAAAGAATATAGGCAAAAAAATCGAAAATTTTGACCAATAAAACCAAAATACCTGCCAAAAGTTCGCACACAAAAATCAACAATTCATGTTAAAAATTTAAAGTGTAGACCAATCAAAAATTCGCTCGTTAAAATTAATAATCAAGATAAAAAAACTAAAAAAATCGAAAAATTAAAAATGTAGACTAAAAAAAAACAACGAAAATTTCAACAAATTGTTAAAAAAAATACCAAAATCTAAATATTTTGGCCAAAAACTCTAAAAATTAGAAAAAGAATTCAAAAAAGCAGACCAAACATTTAAAATATAAGCAAAAAATAAAATAAAATTGCAGACCAAAAAAAATTGAAAAATCAAGCAAAAGAAAAATAATTTGCCATTTTCAGTCAAAAATACAACTCTAGCTTAAATTAAAAATAAATTGCCAACCACAAACGCGAAAATGTTTAAAAAAAGAAGAAGGACAAAAAATCAAAAACTCGAAAATACCGGCAAAAAATCGCGCATAAAAATGAATAATTCAGGTTGAAATATAGAGCACAAAAAAAATGAAGAAAAAATTAGTTCAAAAGATCAAAAATTTATACAAAAAAAAAAAACAAAACGTAACTGCAGGTCAAAAATCTAAAATATACGTCAAAAATCTAAATCCAGGCCTAACGATAAGAAATTCAAACAAAAAGATTGAATATTTAATATAATAATAATAATAATTTATTTACGGGCAACAAGTGTTGCCTGTAGTCATTTTTAATTTTCCCCTAATATTTAATAAAAAAACCCCCAAAACTACGCCGCTGTCCCTCTCCAAAATAATAAAATTTGAAAATAAGGTGACCTAGTGAGTAGAGCTCCTGCTCACGGGCCTCGTGGTCGTGGGTTCGAATCCCATCCGGGCGGTCACTTTTTCGGAACGAAGAAGTGGCCGTGCGGGTCCATGGATGTCCAGTGTATGTCCCATTCATTATATAATAAATAATTATTATATATATATATATATATATATATATATATATATAAATAAATATTTTGAAATCAATACTCATGGTTAAATGGCAAAAAAAACTCAAAAATATTCCTCGTCTAAAATACCCACCTCAAAAATACTCAATTGATTGAAGTTCCCCAAAATACACCCCGAAACAATAATTTGCCCCCATTTTGGGGGAAACCAATCCCCCCCCCCAATCTGGGAACACTGGCGCGCCCGGACACACATTTTTTCTACCAGAAATCATTCAAACTGCCTCAAAAGCCTCAAAACGGTTATCGCCTCACAGACTATTTTTTTTTTCATTAATATTAATTATTTCAAACAAAACATTTTGAACAAAATATTGCCATCGACTTGAAATTTCACAAAACTGTTCAAAAAATATTCTCCATGTGAATTTGTCAGAAAATACAAAAATTTTCGAGTCTTGAAAAAAATATAAAAACAGTTGCCATCGACTTGAAATTTTAAAAATTTATTTAAAAACATTAGGGATTATATATACATGGAAATTGTAAACACCCCATCCCAAAAGAATAGGTTTTTTTTTCATTCGAACGAAACGTGAAATTGTCGGAAAATACAAAAATTTCCGTGTCTTGAAAAAAATATTAAAACAGTTGCCATCGACTTGAAATTTTACAAATTTATTAAAAAAACATTCGGGATTATATATACGTGAAAATTTGTAAACACCCCAATCCAAAATTTCGAAATAATCTCATTCGAACGGAACGTGAAGTAGCCGGAAAATACGAAAATTTCCGAGTCTTGAAAAAAATTAAAAAAAACAGTTGCCATCATCTTGAAATTTTACAAATTTATTAAAAAAGCATTCGGGATTACATATACATGAAAATTGTGTGATAAGTTACTTGAAATTATCGTAAAATACAAACATTTCCGAATCTTGAAAAAAATATAAAAACAGTTGCCATCGGCTTGAAATTATTTAAATTTATTAAAAAAACATTCGAGATTATATTTACGTGAAAATTTGTAAACACCCCATCCCAAAATTTCGAAATAATCTCACTCGAATGGAACGTGAAGTTGCGAAAAATACAAAAATTTTCGAGTCTAAAAAATATAAAAACAGTTGCCATCGACTTGAAACTTGCAAGTTTATTAAAAAAAACATTCCAGATTATATATACATGAAAATTGGTAAACACCCCAATCCAAAATTTCGAAATAATCTCATTCGAACGAAACGTGAAGTTGTCGGAAAATACAAAAATTTCCGAGTCTTGAAAAAAATATAAAAAACAGTTGTCATCGACTTGAAATTTTGCAAATTTATTAAAAAAAAACATTCTAGATTATATACATGAAAATTGGTAAATACCCCATGCCAAAATTTCGAAATATTCTCATTCGAACGAAACGTGAAGTTGTCGGAAAATACAAAAATTTCCGAGTCTTGAAAAAAATATAAAAACAGTTGCCATCATCTTGAAATTTTACAAATTTATTAAAAAAACATTCGGGATTATATATACGTGAAAATTTGTAAACACCCCAATCCAAAATTTCGAAATATTCTCATTCGACCGAAACGTGAAGTTGTCGAAAAACACAAAAATTTCCGACTCTCAAAAAAATATAAAAACAGTTGCCATCTACTTGAAATTTCACAAATTTATTCAAAACACATTCGAGATTAAAATCTATAAATACCCCATCCCTAAATTCTGTATTTTGATAAATAAAAATTGATTTGTCGGAGGAATATTTTAAGTAAGCAATTGTTAATTGTTTAATTAATTTATTCCGTACAGATTCCTAAATAATAGTATTCTTTGTATATATTTTTGTAAGGCATAACACTATACTGACTATGAAATTATGTACCCTCTGAAAAGGGCTATCGAACTGATGGTCATTCCACTCATTCGTTATTTGTGTTGAGAGATATTACACTGAATTGAAATTGAAATTGAAATTGAAATGCATTCAATAAAATTAAACCAATTTGATTTAATCAGTTACCGTTATAACTGATAATTAAAAACAATTTTCGTTAATGCATTTTGCACAATCTCGTCGAAAGATAAACTGCCCGACTTTCAATGAAAACAGGTGTTTTGCATCGTTGTCTGCCTTGTGTGCAGATTGTAAAGAATTTGAGTCAAATCGGAGCTGCGTAGATAAGCACTGATAACAGGTGAATAAAGAATGCGGTTTCGCGATATCTCCGCCGGACACGAAATGCCCTCGGGGCAAAATTCGGATGATAAGGCTGTTAGCACCTGACGAAATTTTCCAGTTGAGTGCGCGAGTTCGGTGTTAAAAGAGTTTAATAATGTGGCGGAGTGTTGTTTTTGGATTATCAGTTTTGAGTCGACATTTTTAAGGATGGACGAGGGACAGTTGTCGTCTTGTAGGCGTTATTTGATGAAGGTAAGTGCACAGAGCTGAGTAATTTGAAATTAATAATCGATGGTATCATTTTTAAGTTATTATGAAGATGACGTGATATATTTATATCTTGCACTTGCCGATATGACAATTGTATAACCTATGTAGGTTGATAACATAAATAAATATTATTATATTATTATTATATTATTATATTATTAGTAAAACACATACTACTATTTGTATGGTTTCAAATTAATTTTATTGTTCTACAACAATTGTTTCACCACACAGGTAGATGAAAAATTATTGAGGATGGATGAGGGACAGTTGACGTGAGTTTCATCCGATCCTACAAAATGCTCGATGCACATTTAAAATATGATTTAAATTGAAAATAAACCATGAAAGTGTAAATATAAATAAGTATGATACCAACAAATCGGAGAAAGTAGCATGATGGCCATATCACCATATTTTCATTGGTGTTCGACAAATTAAAACGTTAATTTTCAAAAATACATAATTCACGGAAAAATTGACACGTTTTCAAAAGTTTTAATTAATTTTAAAGGGAGATATCTTGTGAATATATTGAACATTTTGAGCAATTTTTTCATGTTAGTATTTATTTTTTTATATTCTTTTATTGAAGAGCCCGACAAATTAGAAGGTTCATTTTTAAAAATTCATAATTCACGAAGAAATTGACACATTTATAAAAATTTTAATTCATTTTAAAGGTCGATATCTTGTGAATATATTAAACATTTTGGGCAATTTTTTCATGCGAGTATTTATTTTTTTAGATTTTTTTTATTGAATGGCTCGACAAATTAAAACGTTAATTTTCAAAAATTCATAATTCACGAAAAAATTGACACATTTATAAAACTTTTAATTAATTTTAAAGGTAGATCTTGTGAATATATTGAACATTTTGAGCAATTTTTTCATGTTAGTATTTATTTTTTTATATTTTTTTATTGAAGGGCCCGACAAATTAAAACGTTAATTTTCAAAAATTCAATATTTACGAAAAAATTGACACATTTATAAAACTTTTAATTAATTTTAAAGGTAGATCTTGTGAATATATTAAACATTTTGAGCAATTTTTTCATGCGAGTATTTATTTTTTAGATTTTTTTATTGAATGGCTCGACAAATTAAAACGTTAATTTTCAAAAATTCATAATTCACGAAAAAATTGACACATTTATAAAATTTTTATTTAATTTTAAAGGTCGATATCTTGTGAATATATTAAACATTTTGGACAATTTTTTCATGCGTGTATTTATTTTTATAGATTTTATTTATTGAATGGCTCGACAAATTAAAACGTTAATTTTCAAAAATTCATAATTCACGAAAAAATTGACACATTTATAAAAAATTTATTTAATTTTAAAGGTCGATATCTTGTGAATATATTAAACATTTTGGGCAATTTTTTCATGCGAGTATTTATTTTTTTAGATTTTTTTTATTGAAAAGCTCGACAAATTAAAATATTAATTTTCAAAAACTCATAAATCACGAAAAAATTGATACATTTATAAAAATTTGAATTCATTTTAAAGGTAGATGTCTTGTGAATATATTAAACATTTTGGGCAATTTTTTCATGCGAGTATTTATTTTTTTAGATTTTTTTTATTGAATGGCTCGATAAATTAAAACGTTAATTTTCAAAAATACATTATTCACGAAAAAATTGGCACATTTATAAAAATTTTAATTAATTTTAATCTTGTGAATATATTAAACATTTTGGGCAATTTTATCATATAAGGATTTATTTTTTTTCGATTTTTTTTTATCGAAGTGTCTGACAAATTAAAATGTTAATTTTCAAAAGTTCATAACTCATAGAAAAATTGATAATTGAAATTTTCAAACACTTTAATTAATTTTAAAGGTAAATAAGTTGGAGATGCCGGACTTACCAGGAATTTAATTGTTACTCGACTCAATTACCGTAATTGAACAATTAAACCAAACTTGATAGTTCGATTTAGCATACTCAGATAGGAAACTAATGTCTTCCGGAAGCTCTCATTTTACTTGCTCCAGGGCAAAATCTGTAGCTACGCCACTGTTTGCTGTCGTGAAGAAAAGAACATAACATTCGCATTTTTGCGTAAGTTTACATCGTTTTATAAATCGATTGTAATTGTTAGTTTACAAAAAAAAAACACAGCAAGTCTGGTGTGATGCCCATTAATCCCCCCCCTCCTTAATTAAAATTTGAATCGACTTCTTCGCGCTTCGCAAAAATCAATAACGTGAGCCTAGCGATCTTCGTTTGTTGATGACTCGCCCGCGTGAGATCGTAAGTCTGCACACCGCACTGCACCCCCAGTTGACGCCATTTTAACAATGCGCGCACGTCTTAATTCGTGTCTCCCGATTAAAATCGCGAACAGTGCAAACAAACTTTAATTTAGTTAGTGAAGTATGTGATAAATGTGTAGCCATTAATGCGGGGAACTAATATAGTGGTGTAATTAGACGAAATGTGCAATTTAGGAGCAGTAAGGTGTTGGGAAAGGAGATGAGAAACACACTAACGATGCAGAGGGCAAATAGAGGTTGGTGGATATCATTTATATAATTAAATGCCTTTTCTACTATCGGTCCACACATTGGCAGACTAATTTTGCGAACAGGCACATTTTTACAATTTAATTCCTCGCCGGCCGCAGAGTTTTTTAACAGGAAAAAACCTGCACCTGGAGGTAACTTTTTTTGTGCGATTTCGAATTCTTATCGGCGCGTCTTGTCCACGCCCGACTGATACATAGAAAAATATATACAGGGTGTGGAATTGTTTTACGCACCATAGAGATTTCCATGTTAAATTCGTAATATTCAAATATTTGCTCCCCAAATGATTTTAGAGAAAAAGTGTTTCGCATATTTTTTATTTTCTTCTGCGATGTTTTTGTTAAAGTGCCCAAAAAATTAATACGAAAATTAAAAAAATACATATCTCTATTGAAAATTGTTGAATTTACTAAAATCAAATTGATTTTGAATAAGCAGTACTTCTGCCATTAAGGATGATTTTTTATGGAATTTCGCCTGCGTTTTTTATATTTTTTTCGGCGATGTTTTTGTTAGTGCTCAAAAAATTAAAACGAAAATTTTCAAAAATCCATTTCTCTATTGAAAATTGTTGAATTTACAAAAACCAAATTAAGTTTGAATAAGCAATACTTCGGTTATTGAGGATGATGTTTTATGGAATTTTTCCAGCGTTTTTTATATTTTTTCTGCGATGTCTTTCTAAAAGTGCTCAAAAAATTAAAACAACAATTTTCAAAAATCCTTATCTCTATCGAAAATTGTTGAGTTTACAAAAAAAAACAAATTGATTTTGAATGAGCAATACTTGGGCCATTGAGGATAATTTTTTATGGAATTTTTCCTGTGTTCTTTATATTTTTTCTACGATGTTTTTGTTCAGGTGACCAAAAAATTAAAAACGAAAATTTTCAAAAATCCATATCTCTATTGAAAATTGTTGAATTTACAAAAACCAAATTGATTTTGAATACGCAGTACTTCTGCCATTAAGGATGTTTTTTTTATGGAATTTCTCCTGCGTTTTTTTATATTTTTTTCTGCGATCTTTTTGTTCAGGTGTCCAAAAAATTAAAACAAAATTTTTCAAAAGTCCATATCTCTATTGAAAATTGTTTAATTTACTAAAACCAAATTGATTTTGAATAAGCAATACTTCGGACATTAAGGATATTTTTTTATAGAATTTTGTTCGCATGTTTTTTATTTTCTTCAGCGATATTTTTGTTAAAGTGCCTAAAAAATTAAAACGAAAATGTTCAAAAATCAATATCTCTATTAAAAATTGTTGAATTTATAAAAACTAAATTGATTTTGAATAAGCGATACTTCGGTCATCGAGGATGATTATTTATGGAACTTTTCCTGCGTTGTTTATATTTTTTTCTGAGATGTTTTTGTTAGTGCTCAAAAAATTCAAATTAAAATTTTCAAAATTTCATATCTCTATTAAAAATTGTTGAATTTACAAAAACCAAATTGATTTTGAATGAGCGATACTTGGGCCATTAAGGATGATTTTTTATGGAATTTTTCCTGCGTTTTTTATATTTTTTCTGCGATATTTTTCTAAGTGCTCAAAAAATTAAAACGAAAATTTTCAAAAATCCATATCCATTTCTCTATTGAAAATTGTTGAATTTACAAAAACCAAATTGATTTTGAATAGGCGATACTTCGGTCATTAAGGATGATTTTTTATGGATTTTTTCCTGCGTGTTTTATATGTTCTTCTGTGATGTTTTTGTTAAAGTGCCAAAAAAATTAAAACAAATTTTCAAAAATTCATATCTCTATTGAAAATTGTTGAATTTACAAAAACCTAATTTATTTTAAATAAGTAATACTTCGGCCATTGAGGATAATTTTTTATATAATTTTGTTCGCATGGTTTTTATTTTCTTTTGCGATGTTTTTGTTAAAGTGCCAAAAAAATTAAAACGAAAATTTTCAAAAATCCATATCTATTGAAAATTGTTGAATTTACAAAAATTAAATTGGTTTTTAATAAGCGATACTTCTGTCATCGAGGATGATTATTTATGGAATTTTTCCTGCGTTGTTTATATTTTTTCTGCAATGTTTTTGTTAGTGCTCAAAAAATTAAAACAAAAATTTTCAAAAATCCATAACTCTATTGAAAATTGTTGGATTTACAAAAAACAAATTGATTTTAAATTAGCGATACTTCGGTCATTGAGGATGATTTTTGTGGAATTTTTCCTGCGTTGTTTATATTTTTTTCGGCGATGTTTTTGTTAGTGCTCAAAAAATTAAAACAAAAATTTTCAAAAATCCATATCTCTATTGAAAATTGTTGAATTTACAAAAACCAAATTGATTTTGAATGAGCAATACTTGGGCCATTGGGGATGATTTTTTATGGAATTTTTCCAGCAATTTTTATATTTTTTTCTGCGATGTTTTTGGCCAAGTGCTCAAAAAATTAAAACGAAAATTTTCAAAAATCCATATCTATTGAAAATTGTTGAATTTACAAAAAACATATTGATTCTGAATAAGCGATACTTGGGCTATTGGGGATGATTTTTATGGAATTTTGCCAGCAATTTTTATATTTTTTTCTGCGATGTTTTTGGCCAAGTGCTCAAAAAATTAAAACGAAAATTTTCAAAAATCCATATCTATTGAAAATTGTTGATTTACAAAAAACCAAATTGATTTTGAATGAGCGATACTTGGGCCATTGAGGATGATTTTTTATGGAATTTTTCCTGCGTTTTTTACATTTTTTCTGCGATGTTTTTGTTAGTGCTCAAAAAATTAAAACAAAAATTTTCAAAAATCCATATCTCTATTAAAAATTGGTGAATTTACAAAAACCAAATTGATTTTGAATAAGCGATACTTCGGACATTAAGGATGATTTTTCTTGAAATTTTTCCTGCGTTGTTTATATTTTTTTCTGCGATGTTTTTGTAAGTGCTCAAAAAATTAAAACGAAAATTTTCAAAAATCAATATCTCTTTTCAAAATTGTTGAATTTACAACAACGAACTTGATTTTGAATGAGTGATACTGCGACCACTGAGGATGATTTTTTATGGATTTTTTCCTGCGTGTTTTATATTTTCTTTTGTGATGTTTTTGTTAGTGCCCAAAAAATTAACTCACAAATTTTCAAAAATTCATATGTCCATTGAAAATTGTTGAATTTACAAAAACTAAATTGATTTTGAATAAGCGGTACTTCTGCCATTAAGGATGATTTTTTTATACAATTTCGTCTGCGTTTTTTATATTTTTTCTGCGATGTTTTTCTTAGAGTGCTCAAAAAAGTAAAACAACAATTTTCAAAAATCCATATCTTTATTAAAAATTGTTGAATTTACAAAAACTAAATTGATTTTGAATAAGCGATACTTCGGCCATTGAGAATAATTTCTTATAGAATTTTGTTCGCATGTTTTTTATTTTCTTGTGTGATGTTTTTGTTAAAGTTCCCCAAAAAATTAAAACGATTTTTTTTTGATTTTGAATATGTGGTACTTCTGCCATTAAGGATGATTTTTTATGGAATTTCGCCTGCGTTTTTTATATTTTTTTCTGCGATCTTTTTGTTTAGGTGCTCAGAAAATTAAAACGAAAATTTTCAAAAATCCATATCTCTATTGTAAATTGTTGAATTTACAAAAAACAAATTGATTCTGAATAAGCGATACTTGGGCCATTGGGGATGATTTTTTATGAAATTTTTCCAGCAATTTTTATATTTTTTTCTGCGATGTTTTTGTTCAGGTGCTCAAAAAATTAAAACGAAAATTTTCAAAAATCCATATCTCTATTAAAAATTGTTGAATTTACAAAAACCAAATTGATTTTGAATAAGCGATACTTCGGACATTGTGGATGATTTTTAATGGAATTTTTCCTGCGTTGTTTATATTTTTCTGAGATGTTTTTGTTAGTGCTCAAAAAATTAAAACGAAAATTTTCAAAAATCCATGTCTCTATAAAAAATTGTTGAAATTACAAAAACCAAATTGATTTTGAATAAGCGATACTTCGGACATTGTGGATGATTTTTCATGAAATTTTTCCTGCGTTGTTTATATTTTTTCTGAGATTTTTTGTTAGTGCTCAAAAAATTAAAAACGAAAATTTTCAAAAATCCATATCTCTATTGCAAATTGTTGAATTTACAAAAACCAAATTGATTTTGAATAAGTGATACTTCGGACATAGAGGATGATTTTTTATGGATTTTTTCCTGCGTGTTTTATATTTTCTTCTGTAATGTTTTTGTTAAAGTGCCCAAAAAATTAAAATACAAATTTTCAAAAATTCATATCTCTATTGAAAATTGTTGAATTTACGAAAACCAAATTTATTTCAAATAAGCGATACTTCGGCCATTGACGATAATTTTTATAGAATTTTGCCTGCATGTTTTATATTTTCTTCTGCGATATTTTTGTTAAAGTGCTCAAAAAATTCAAATTAAAATTTTCAAAAATCCATATCTCTATTGAAAATTGTTGAATTTACAAAAAACAAATTAATTCTGAATGAGCGATACTTCGGTCATTGAGAATAATTTTTTATAGAATTTTGTTAGCATGTTTTTTATTTTTTTCTGCGATGTTTTTGTTAAAGTGCCCAAAAAATTAAAACGAAAATTTTCAAAAATTCATATCTCTATTAAAAATTGTTGAATTTACAAAAACAAATTGATTTTGAATAAGCGGTACTTCGGTCATTGGGGATGATTTTTTTGGAATTTTTCCTGTGTTTTTTTATATTTTTTCTGCGATGTTTTTGTTCAGGTGTCAAAAAAATTAAAACGAAAATTTTCAAAAATCCATCTCTATTAAAAATTGTTGCATTTACAAAAACTAAATTGATTTTGAATAAGCGATACTTCGGCCATTGAGGATAATTTCTTATAGAATTTTGTTCGCATGTTTTTTTATTTTCTTTTGCGATGTTTTTGTTAAAGTGCCCAAATAATTAAAACGAAAATTTTTAAAAATCAATATCTCTATTCAGGATTGTTGAATTTACAAAAACCAAATTGATTTTGAATAAGCGATACTTCGGTCATTGAGGATAATTTCTTATAGAATTTTGTTCGCATGTTTTTTATTTTCTTTTGCGATGATTTGTTAAAGTGCTAAAAAATTTAAAACGAAAATTTTCAAAAATTCATATCTCTATTGAAAATTGTTGAATTTACAAAAACAAACTGATTTTGAATGAGCGATACTTGGGTCATTAGGGATTATTTTTTATGGAATTTTTCCTGCGTTTTTTATATTTTTTCTGCGATATTTTTGTTAGTGCTAAAAAAATTAAAACGAAAATTTTCAAAAATCCATATCTATTGAAAATTGTTGTTGAATTTCCAAAAAAACAAATTGATTTTGAATGAGCAATACCTGGGCCATTGAGGATAATTTTTTATGGAATTTTTCCTATGTTTTTTTTTATATTTTTTTCTGCGATCTTTTTTTTCAGGTGCTCAGAAAATTAAAACGAAAGTTTTCAAAATATCTCTATTGAAAATTGTTGGATTTACAAAAACCAAATTGATTTTGAATAAGCGATACTTCGGCCATTAAGGATATTTTTTTATAGAATTTTGTTCCCAAGTTTTTTATTTTCTTCTGCGACGTTTTTGTTAAAGTGCCCAAAAAATTAAAACGAAAATTTTCAAAAATCAATATTTCTATTCAGAATTGTTGAATTTACAAAAACCAAATTCATTTTGAATAAGCGATACTTCGGTCATTGAGGATATTTTTTTATAGAATTTTTTCAGCATATTTTTTATTTTTTTCTGCGATGTTTTTGTTAAAGTACCCATAAAATTAAAACGAAAATTTTCAAAAATCCATATCTCTATTGAAAATTGTTGAATTTACAAAAACAAATTGATTTTGAATGAGCGATACTTGGGTCATTGAGGATTATTTTTTATGGAATTTTTCCTGCGTTTTTTATATTTTTTCTGCGATGTTTTTGTTAGTGCTAAAAAAATTAAAACGAAAATTTTCAAGAATCCATATCTTTATTGAAAATTGTTGTTGAATTTCCAAAAAAACAAATTGATTTTGAATGAGCAATACCTGGGCCATTGAGGATAATTTTTTATGGAATTTTTCCTATGTTTTTTATATTTTTTCTGCGATCTTTTTGTTCAGGTGCTCAGAAAATTAAAACGAAAATTTTCAAAAATCCATATCTCTATTGAAAATTGTTGAATTTACAAAAACCAAATTTATTTTAAATAAGCGATACTTCGGCCATTAAGGATAATTTTTTATAGAATTTTGCCTGCATGTTTTTTATTTTTGTGAAAGTGCTCAAAAAATTCAAATTAAAATTTTCAAAATTTCATATCTCTATTGAAAATTGTTGAATTTACAAAAAACAAATTGATTTTGATTAAGTGATACTTCGGACACTATGGATGATTTTTATGGATTTTTTCCTGCGTTTTTTATATTTTTTTTGTGATGTTTACCGTTTAAAATCACTGATATTAGAAAGTAGCAATCACAAGTAGTAACGTGATTCAAAAGTAGCAGTTTTGCCCATCTCTACCTCGTAGTCGTAGAACAACTTTAGAAAGATTCAAGCTTGTAGTAATTTATTGAATTAAAAAGAAATTTACAAAATTCTTGGAGTTTTGTATTTTTAATATGATACAAAGGAAAATAGCCGATGAAGAGCATTTATAAAAGATGTACAAGGACGGCTGCACAATTTATTTCACCTGTTGACTTTAAGCCACCATTTTTTTAAACTTGTTTAATACTTTTTTATTTGACAAAAATGATTACGTTATTTAAAAAAAAAACTTATAACAGTATATATAAGAAAATCTTTATTATCAGTAGTTGCTTTAGTACATTTTTTTTTATTCCTACAGTTACAATTTTTCATATTTTGATTCCTGATAAGGGCTATCGACCTTAGGTCTTTCCGCCCAAGGTTCTGCCTGGATTGCTCAATTCAAGGTGGGGTTGTAGGATTTAGAGATGTTACGTATTCAAAAATGGTTGAAGTTGGATTTTTAAATCTAGCCGTTATATTAGGATTTCTTGGGATGCATATTTTCCTAAGGATTATAACAGTATTAAGTTGAATCTAGAGGTTATTAGTTAAAATTGATATTATTATCTTAGTTTTATAAAACACTATTTAACGGTTCAAATTCATTTAGTATTCCAAATTCTTTAAGTAATAATGATATTGTATCTAAAGGTTTAAAAGTATTTTTTTTTTTTACTTTCAGATCACATCTTTAGCAAGTTGTAAGAGAGTAAGCTGTGTACGCCGACACTTTGGTGAGTGCAACTTTCTTAAGCGTTATTTGGCGCGGCGTCGGGTTCGGGTCTTTCTTTTCCAGGTCGTCCCCCTCGGTGTTACCGTTCTTTCGTTGAAAAGGTGCCACCCGCTCCTCCTTGAGAAGGGCCGTTACCGGACGGTAGAGCAAAATGGGTCGGACCTTATAGGGCTATAGGTAGGGAGCAGAGGGGGACCGATAAGGACGAGATAGACTGCACTTGGATCTTAATACCGGACCGAGCAAGCGATCTGCAGAATGTTGAAATTCTGCAGGCCAAACAGTTAAACGTCTCTTCTAATTGTTTCGCTTCTGATTTCAGGTCACCGAGAGCTGAGCACTACGTGTGTTTTTACTATTGATTTTAATTGAAATGATGGGTGGTGGTTATCTACAATTCACGCAATTACAGTATGTCTGTCTTTCATATGGCATTTACTTTACATATCGTCCCTACCGTGTCAAATTGTCGAATATGGAAATCGGTACTTTTCAAGTCATGCGTAAGTTATATTGTTTGGACACCCGCCACCCTTTGTTTACGTGTTTACCTAACCTATAAACCCTGTTTTCGATTTTTTTGGTAATGCAATTGGAGCAAGAATTAATACAACGCTGACGATTGAATAAACAGTGTTTGTAGGTTAAGTAACAATTTAAACTATTTCCCAAGAATAGATCCTCTTAAACCCGCTCTAGAGAGAACCCAAGCAATCAGTTTTTCCAGGTAAGGTGTGCATAAAGATTCAGCTGAACCACAAACTAAATAATTTGCTTATAATTCTAGTCTCCTTATCCAAGCCAATACGTTCCAAACGCAAGCACTGAAGATTGAACATATCGAATGCCGGAGATCTGAGTATTGTCTAATGTCTACTGCCAACACCAATCAAGAATAATTTTGCAGGTATGAATTGTGTTTCTGATTACAATCGATATCACTGGATACAAGCTTAATTAACACTTGTTTCCTTTTTAAATGTTTAAATTATTACTTTGTAATTTTGTGTTTACGGCAAAATGATTAACATAATCATTACTATATACTACTAAACGGAAGAGAAAAACCATTAAACGTAAAAAGGTGCGTTCGAAATCTCCAAAGGGACCGATCTTTGAACATTTCAACCCCCCGTGAAAATGAAAAAAACACCCTTTTTGACCGTTGCGGCTAGAGTTTATAAAATTTCGGAATTTTTTTTATACTTCTACAATTTACGCGACTATCCATATTTATCCGGTCTTCTCACCTCACCTCACAAATTTATTAGTAGTACATTTTTTCACAGCTTTGCGTTCCAATTAAACGCCAAAATCCAGAGTGGGAATTTTAATTTTAAATTATATTAAAATAATCCAATCTCATTCATACATAAAATTAATAATAAACAACTACATAAAATTAATAATAAACAACTTTTACATCCTAAATGATAACCGAGGTGAGTTTATTAAAAAAAAGCGGTGTATATGAAACGAGCGCCCTTCTTTAATATGAAAAGAATGCAGTGACCGCGTCTGGCACGTAAGAAGCAAATATTCGAAGGGAGAGGCCGTGTTTAAAGCGGAATTATTCTGAGGCCGCCCTTTAATTAATCCGCGGCCCGTGGATTTATCGGGCCGGATTATAATAAATTTCATTGGAGCGAGCGCGAGCAATTAATGCCCGAGGGATGATTAAGCCCTAAGTTCTCCTCTCTTTTTTTCATTATTAAAACTGCCTCTATGAACGCGCGCTGAATTTAAATTTTTGCGTCGCTAGGCAGTTCGTGTAATCCTTCTATAAACGACGCGTATTTAAAAAAAATATATATATTTCCATCTCTGAAGGCTTAAAGACCTCTGGTCAATTACCTGGTAATCCCTCTACAAAAGACGCGTATTTTCCAAAAAAAATTATATTTCCATCTCTAAGGGCTGAAAGACCTCTGATCAATTACCTCTTGAGGTCATTTGTAAAAATGTCTCAATAAATGTATTCTATCGTTCTCTCTCTTCATCTCTAGGTGCAAAGTTTTTAATGCTAAAATAAATAGAGACTAGAAACTAAATACAAAATAGTTCAAAAATAAATAACCCACAAAAGGCACAGGCTAGTTTTCCTGAAAATTCAAGTTGAACATTGCAACTCTAGAAACTATAAACTTCATGTAAAATATTCAAAATAGACCAAAATCGGAAACAAAAGCACTCGAATACCTAGTTTTCCTGGAAATTCTGAATTTTAACATCGCTAGAATTTTTTGCACAAGAATTTTTAAACGCGATTTTCACAAGAAACAAAGTAGGCAAAAACTAGAAATTATGTAAAATGCTGCTCAAAATAGTCCAAAATTAAATAATCAGTTAGAAACAAAAGCACTTGAATGGCTAGTTTTCCTGGAAATTCTGAACTAAAATTTTTTGCACAAGAAATTTTAAACACGATTTTCACAAGAAACAAAGTAGCCAAAAACTAAAAACTATATAAAATGCTGCTCAAAGTAGTCCAAAATTAAATAATCAGTTAGAAACAAAAGCACTTGAATACCTAGTTTTCCTGGAAATTCTGAACTTTAACATCGCTAGAATTTTTTGCACAAGAATTTTTAAACGCGATTTTCACAAGAAACAAAGTAGGCAAAAACTAGAAACTATGCAAAATGCTGCTCAAAATAGTCCAAAATTAAATAATCAGTTATAAACAAAAAAACTTGATTAGCTAGTTTTCTTGGAAACTTCAAGATTGTCAACATTTTTTGCACAAGAATTTTGAACACGATTTTCACAAGAAACAAAGTAGGCAAAAACTAGACACTTTTTGTAAATACACAAAATAATCCAAAATTTAAAAAACCTGCTAGAAACAAAAGCACTTGAATGGCTAGTTTTCCTGGAATTTCGCATTCGATTTAAACATCGTTTGAATTTTATGCGCAACAATTGAAAAACTATTTTCCAAAAAACGAAGTAGATAGGAACTATAGATTTTTTAAATACTCAAAATACTCCAAAAATGAAAACACTTCATTAGCAATTTTATCTGAAAATGTGTGTTCAGCCTAAATATCTAATATCTCATGCAGAAAAATTTCAAAATCCAATTTTTGCAGAAAAAAGTATACACTTTGATGAAATTCAAAATTTGTTTTTTTGCAAAAGCAAGAGCACATCAGCTAGTTTTTAAGATTAGGAGCAATGACCTTCATAAATTATAGAGATGGGCAAAACTACTACTTTTGAATCACGTTGCTACTTTCTAATATCAGTGATTTTAAACTGCGACTGTGATCATGGTCAGTAAATGTCGCAACATCTTCTGAAATTGTTAATAGTGTCTCAAAAATGTTTTTATATGATTCTGCTAATATTTGTCCACCTGTTGTTCCTTTTTTTATTTCTTTATTATTATTTTTTTATATTTTATTTTGATATTATATCTGTGACTGAAGGTAATATTTTAGCTGTATTATCTACTATACTAAATAAACAAACGACTATCCTTGATTCAGTTCAAAATTCTAGAAGTATTTGGAGATTTTTGCAGAAAAACAGAATTTTTTTTTAGGTATGCGCAAATGTTTTCTTATTTTGGTTTTACCTCTGAAAAAAACGCATCTTTTGAAAGATTATTTGCTCTGTTCTCAAAGTATTATTTTGAAATAAAATCATTAACCAATAGAGATATGGATTTTTGAAAATTTTCGTTTTAATTTTTTGAGTACTTGGCCAAAAACATCACAGAAAAAAATATAAAACGTGCAGGAAAAATTCCATAAAAAATTATCCTAAATGGCCGAAGTACCGCTTATTCGAAATCAATTTGGTTTTTGTAATTTCAACAATTTTTAATGGAGATATGAATTTTAGTTTTATTTTTTTGAGCACTTGAATGAAAACATTTCGCAGAAAAAATATAAAAAGTGCAGGAAAAAATCCATAAAAAATCAACCTCAATGGCCGAAGTATAGCTAATTCAAAATCAATTTGGTTTTTGTAAATCCAACAATTTTCAATAGATATGGATTTTTGAAAATTTTCGTTTTACTTTTTTGAGTACTTGGCCAAAAACATCCCAGAAAAAATATAAAAAGTGCATTCCATAAAAAATCAATCTCAATGGCCGAAGTATAGCTAATTCAAAATCAATTTGGTTTTTGTAAATTCAATAATTTTCAATAAAGATATGAATTTTTGAAAATTTTAGTTTTATTTTTTTGAGCACCTGAATGAAAACGTCGCAGAAAAAAATATAAAACGCGTAGAAAAAATTCCTTAAAAAACATCCTCAATGGGCGAAGTATCGCTTATTCAAAATCAATTTGGTTTTTGTAAATTCAACAATTTTGAATGGAGATATGAATTTTTGAAAATTTTAGTTTTATTTTTTTGAGCACTTGAATGAAAACATCGCAGAGAAAAATATAAAACGCGTAGAAAAAATTCCTTAAAAAACATCCTCAATGGTCGAAGTATCGCTTATTCAAAATCAATTTGGTTTTTGTAAATTCAACAATTTTTAATGGAGATATGAATTTTTGAAAATTTTAATTTTATTTTTTTGAGCATTTGAATGAAAACATCGCAGAAAAAATATAAAACGCGCAGACAAAAATTCATTAAAAATCATTTTAAATGGCCGAAGTATAGCTAATTCAAAATCAATTTGGTTTTTGTAAATTCAATAATTTTTAATGTAGATATAGATTTTTGAAAATTTTAGTTTTAATTAACCAATATAACATTATGTGCATCGGATGATCTGATTCTTATTAGATATTCCATGCATCCTGATAATTGAAGAAACTTATCAAATTGATGAGATTTCTACGTTGGAAACAAGATGGGGCTGTAAAAATATTCGCCCCGTCTCAATTTGAATGTCCGTGTGCCATCAAAGTGAAATAGAAGCTCGTTCTTCTGGACATCGGGGGTCCAGATTTTATCCCGGTCAGCTCAATAACCGTAGACTAGGAGGGCTTGCACGTGTCCATTTAAATGGGCGCCTTATATAAGTCCCACTCACATCCGACAATGGAGAATCCTTCGGTGAAATCTCAGTTCAGATGTATTAGCATGAGGTCGTTTCGTAAATCCTTTATACCGGAGAGAGTTGATCCAAAAAAAGAAAGTTTATAGCTACGGATAAATTGCCGAATATTTACGTTCACGTTTTTAATAATCGATAGATTTTGGTCATTATGTAAACACGTAGTAAATTGAATGTAAATAATTCTCTTAGTCGTGACTTTTAGAAATTTATTATTCATGATTTGCGCGGCATAATTCCCCAATTTCTCGACATTACAGCCCGAAATTGTTGTGCAAAGTTGCCCGCTTTTGCCCGAACGGGGAAGACGGGGGGCACCAATTAAGGGGGCCGTCGGGAGGCCCTCGGATCCGGAGCCTCGGGGACAATAAGTCCTTTCGTGGTCAGCAGATGCATTGCTCCCCGAGGACAAAGGACATCATCGCCAGACGGTCCAAATTAACGGCGTTGGAAACTTGCCCCAATACACACCTCCATGAAACCACTTTACCGAACTATATTCATTACCCCGAAGAAATCGATATCCCAGAAGGTTGATTAATAATCAATTATATTGTTGGTGTGAAATTCAACGAAACAGTTTCTAATCCTCTAATGTTCTAGAGGTGATACCTCGGAACAATAATCGTTTGAATATAGAAATTTCCCTCAAGTTCTTGAGATGACACCTCAAAGCCAAAGTTGTGATCAGTTACCTGATTCAGCATTCTCGTTTTCAGATTCTCCAACAATTTTTTAAAGGGTTATAACTGTTAGTAGTTAAACATGCATTTTTTAATTGCGTTCAAAATTGAGCATTTTCTAAAATTAATAAAAAATATTAAAAATTGTTTAAAAATTCTGAAATAATTCTAAACAACTCCTTAATTATCATATTTTAAGAATATAATCAACTTCTTAAGCTCCAATAATTTTTTTACTAAGTTATAACTGTTCGTAGTTAAACATGCAATTTTTATTGCGTTCAAAATTGAGCATTTTCTAAAATAAATAAAAAATATTAAAAATTGTTTAAAAATTCTGAAATAATTCTATACAACTCCTTAATTATCGTATTTTAAGAAAATAATCAACTTCTTAAATTCCAATAATTTTTTACTGGGTTATAACTATTCGTAGTTAAACATGCATTTTTTAATTGCGTTCAAAATTGAGCATTTTCTAAAATACATATAAAATAGTAGAAGTTGTTTAAAAATTCTGAGATAATTCTACACAGCTTCCACATTATTAAATTTTGAGAATACAATCAACTTCTTAAACTCCAACAATTTTTGAATGGGTTATAACTGTTCGTAGTTAAACATGCATTTTGTAATTGCGTTCAAAATTGACCATTTTCTAAAATAAATAAAAAATATTGGAAATTGTTTAAAAATTCTGAAATAATTCTACACAGCCCCCACATTATTATATTTTAAGAATACAATCAACTTCTTAAACTCCAACAATTTTTGAATGAGTTATAACTGTTCGTAGTTAAACATGCATTTTTAATTGCGTTCAAAATTGAGCATTTTCTAAAATAAATAAAAAATATTAAAAATGGCTTAAAAATTCTGAAATAATTCTATAGCACTCCTTAATTATCATATTTTAAGAATATAATCAACTTCTTAAATTCCAATAAGTTTTTACTGAATTATAGCTCTTCGTAATTAAACATGCATTTTTTAATTGCGTTCAAAATAAATAAAAAATA
Organism: Ocypus olens; assembly: GCA_910593695.2. Lineage (NCBI taxonomy): Eukaryota > Metazoa > Arthropoda > Insecta > Coleoptera > Staphylinidae > Ocypus > Ocypus olens. The sequence goes on from OU343053.1 coordinate 50,176,938, forward strand.
TTAAAAATTGTTTAAAAATTCTGAAATAATTCTATACCACTCCTTAATCATTATATTTTGAGAATATAATCAACTTTTTAAATTCCAATATTTTTTACTGGGTTATAACTGTTCGTAGTTAAACATGCATTTTTTAATTTATTTATTTATTTATTTATTTATTTATTCATACATTTCCTTCACAGGCCGAAGCCTAATTACAAGGGAAAATTTAACAAAACATAAAATTAAATAGTTATTCTAACATAAGAAATACATGTACAAAGAGAAAACCTTAATAATTAAACAAATTAAATGTAACAATAACAAAAACTACAAATTGCGTTCAAAATTGAGCATTTTCAAAAATAAATAAAAAAATATTAAAAATTGTTTAAAAGTTCTGAAATAATTCTATACAACTCCTTAGTTATCATATTTTGAGAATATAATCAACTTCTTAAATTCCAATAATTTTTTACTGGGTTATAACTATTCGTAGTTAAACATGCAGTTTTTAATTGCGTTCAAAATTGAGCATTTTCTATAATAAATAAAAAGTATTAATAATTGTTTAAAAATTCTGAAATAATTCTATACAACCACTTAATTATCGTATTTTAAGAATTTAATCAATTTCCCAAATTCCAATAATTTTTTACAGGGTTATAACTGTTCGTAGTTAAACATGCATTTTTTAATTGCGTTCAAAATTGAGAATTTTCTTAAATAAATAAAAAGTATTAAAAATAGTTTAAAAATTCTGAAATAATTCTATACAACTCCTTAATTATCATATTTTGAGAATATAATCAAGTTCTTAAATTCCAATTATTTTTTACCGAGTTATAACTGTTCGTAGTTAAAACATGCATTTTTTAATTGCGTTCAAAATTGAGCATTTTCTAAAATAAATAAAAAGCTTTAAAAATTGTTTAAAAATTCTGAAATAATTCTATACAACTCCTTAATTATCATATTTTGAGAATATAATCAGTTTCTTAAATTCCAAAATTTTTTTATTGAGTTATAACTGTTCGAAGTTAAATGTCCATTTTTTAATTGCGTTCAAAATTGAGCATTTTCTAAAATAAATACAAAATATTAAAAATTGTTTAAAAATTCTGAAATAATTCTATACAACTCCTTAATTATCATATTTTAAAAATATAATCAACTTTCTAAATTCCAATAATTTTTTACTGGGTTATAATTGTTCGTAGTTAAACATGCATTTTTTAATTGCGTTCAAAATTGAGCATTTTCTAAAATAAATAAAAAGTATTAAAAATTGTTTAAAAATTCTGAAATAATTCTATACAACTCCTTAATTATTATATTTTAAGAATATAATCAACTTCTTAAATTCCAACCATTTTTTACTGGGTTATAACTGTTCGTAGTTAAACATGCATTTTTTAATTGCGTTCAAAATTGAGCATTTTCTAAAATAAATAAAAAATAGTAGAAATTGTTTAAAAATTCTGAAATAATTCTACACAGCTCCCACAATATTATATTTTGAGAATACAATGAACTTCTTAAACTTTAACAATTTTTGAATGGGTTATTATTATTAATATTAGTTAAACATGCATTTTTTAAATGCGTTCAAAGTTGAGCATTTTCTAAAATAAATAAAAAATAGTTGAAATTGTTTAAAAATTCTGAAATAATTCTACACAGCCCCCACATTATTATGTTTTAAGAATACAATCAACTTTTTAAACTCCCAACAGTTTTTGAATGAGTTATAACTGTTCGTAGTTAAACATGCATTTTTTAATTGCGTTCAAAATTAAGCATTTTCTAAAATAAATAAAAAACAGTAGAAATTGTTTAAAAATTCTGAAATAATTCTACACAGCTCCCACATTATTATGTTTTAAGAATACAATCAACTTTTTAAACTCCAACAATTTTTGAATGAGTTATAACTGTTTGTAGTTAAACATGCATTTTTTAGTTGCGTTCAAAATTGAGCATTTTTTAAAATAAATAAAAAATAGTAGAAATTGTTTAAAAATTCTGAAATAATTCTACACAGCCCTTACATTAATATATTTTGAGAATGCAATCAACTTCTTAAACTCCAACAATTTTTTTACTGGGTTATAACTGTTCGTAGTTAAACACGCATTATTTAATTGCGTTCAAAATTGATCATTTTCAAAAATAAATAAAAAATAGTAGAAATTGTTCAAAAATTCTGAAATAATTCTACACAGCTCCTATATTATTATATTTTGAGAATACAATTAACTTCTTAAACTCCAACAATTTTTGAATGAGTTATAACTGCTCGTAGTTAAACATGCATTTGTTAATTGCATTCAAAATTGAGCATTTTCTAAAATATTAAAAATTGTTTAAAAATTCTGAAATAATTCTATACAACTCCTTGCTTATCATATTTTGAGAATATAATAAACTTCTTAAATTCAAATATTTTTTTAATGGGATTCTATTATTGTTAGAAATGTAAAAATGAAGAAGTTGCAGTTTCTGTTTTGAGGAAGAATTTACTTTTAGCTTTAGAGTCTCTATTTCAGTTATTATTACTTGTCAACCGCTGACCTTTTAAAACCCAACCCAGAAGTTCAAAGAGAGCGAGCGCCGTTCGGTTACCACAACAAACTCCTCTAGACGTCTTAGGACGAAAGTAAGGGCGCCTCGTTCTCTCGCATTGGTGAAATCAAAACATCCCCTCGAGTAATAGGGGAATGAAATTTCCCCCAGTAATTACATTAAAGACCCGAGAACGATGTGACGTCAAAGCCGCCCTGCTAAATGTCATCGTTTCAACTGATAATGAACTTGCCTTTGTTCTTTATAAGATGAAAAAAAAACTTTAATAATTATTTTTTTTATGTTACCAACGGTACTGGTTTTGTAGAAATACCTGAGCACTAATACTTTCGATTAAAAAATAAACCGTTTTTCAATTCATAACTTGTAGAATTGTTAAAAACTCAATCGAAGCCAGAAAAGGCTTCAAATTAAATTAAATTCGCCAAAATTTCTAGTTCAGTTATAAATGTTGATCAACCTTATAAAAATATCGACAAGAATTTACAACAATCAATATTCTTTCAAAATAAGTTTAAAAATACTTCTGCGCTTTAAAGGGTTAAACAGACAGGTTCACTCGTTTACGAGTGCTTATCACTCAATTCCTCTCACTCTCCCCTTTCTTTCCCCGTCCTCCCCTTTCGGGTTTTATTGACGGCAACAATTTTATACTTTCACGGGTGGGCTCATATAACTGACGTTTATTATTATCGAGTGCTCCGCGAACGTGTCAATTTGGGGACGGGCGGTCCCTCGGACCCTCCTCCGAATTCAATTTTTTGGCGAGACTTCATTTCACCAATTCCGTATCGAATTTAATCCCAGACGATACACGACACCATCAGTTTTTTTTTATAGATGGAATTCAAAACCGCGAACATTATATAAAACATTGAACTCGTGAACTTGTAATATTGATTTATCTTGTTGGAGAAAAAAATCGTTTTAGATTCTAAATTACCTAGCGATTCAATGGCAAACAGAATTTTCAATCGTGAAGTCAGCGGTTTTGAAAAATCCGGTTTATACGAAATCCAGTGTATGTAGATTAGACAGGACGGCGTGTACGGATTTATTTTTCTTTTGGCAAAAAGAACAGTGGATTTAGCAGTAATTTTTGTTTTCAAAAAAAAAACATATGTTATGTAATTGCGTTCATTTTTCTACTATTAATAGGGTTGAGAAATTTCATTGCAGGTTATACAGCGTGTTTCAAAATCAACCCACTTAATTTTCAATTTTTGTACGTGTAATGTTTTCTGCGCCGCTCTATTTTTCGGCAAAAAAATTTTGAATTCATGTTTTATTTGCGTGCAATTTAAACCTTAACCAACGAGCTAGCTTATAATAATCGCAACCACACTTTTACAGACAACTTAAATGAGCTCATTCATGAATTTTATTTTATGGTGAATGCGCCGGGCCATTCGTTGGCTGTATAATCTTAAGAGAATATTTTTTTGTTGTCGCGGCGTTCGTGATTTAAAAGCGTGGTTTATATCGATGAGTTTGTGCACAATTTAATCTCTTGGAATCTTTTTTGCGCTTGCAAATTTCGGATCGTTTATTGTATTTGCGCGCGATAATCGCTAAAAGCTAAGTGCAACTTTTTGCGGCGACAAACGCGAAATGCGAAGTCAAGAGAGCCACAAAAAGGTTCCGTAATGTTGTTATATTAATGGAGACGCTTTCAAACTTAATGTGGCATTAAAACCTCACCGCAAGTGATCAAAATTGTTTTGCGATAATGCGCTTTTGTTCAATGTCAAATATTATACTCCATCTTAAAAAGTTATTATTATATAACGTGCGGACAGTGTTTATAAAAAAAAATATTGATGTCAGCAGTATTTTGGAATTAACCGAAAGAGTCATGTTTGTAAAACAATGTTTCGTGGCCTGAAATTATATTCTTAATATTAAAATATTCGGGCTACTTGTATACAGGGTGTCCTATTTTAAATGGCCACCCCAAATATCTCGAAACCTGAGCAACATGCCAAAAAATGTTTCAGATAAAAGTTGTAGGGTTGAAAATAACCTTGGCGTTAATTTTCAAGGTCAAACGAAAGTCAACTTTTATTTTTCAAATGGGACCCCCTATTTTTTATTACGTGATCGTATTCTACGGAAAAAAATACAAACTTTTTGTAGGAAACGTTTTTTTCTTAAATGCTTTTTTTAAGAGTTTTTTTTTGCATTAATTGAATGATATTCTTCGTGCTTATCGATGTTTCATATAATTCGTACGAAAATAGTAAAAATACATTTACAGAGATGAAATCCTTTTTTAAAACGCAAAAATTTGTTAGAAGGTTGTAAAATACACAAGCAAGTTTATGTCGTAGAAGCTTAGAGTGAAAAAATATGAAAGCCCAAAATAAAATTATGCAAAAACAATAAAAATTACTAAGAATGCCTTGGAGTTTCAAAATCAGTTTGGGTTTTGAAGATATAACAAATCTGAATTGAGTTATGAATGTTAAAAAAAAGATTTTAGTTGTGAAAGAGAAAAGTTTAAGAGTATATGAAATGGCGAAATAAAATTAGCAAAAATTAAAAATTAGGAAACAATCTGGTTGGAAGATACTCCAATTTTTAATTGAAATTTCTTTGAAAAAAAAATATAAAATTCACGCTGAAGACCTCTCGTCAATTGCCTGTTGAGGTCATTTGTAAAAGTGTCTCAATAAATGTATTCTCTTTCTCTGTCTCTGAAATCAATTTGAAATTTTAGTTTTGAAAATACATTAATTTTTAAGTGGGCTGTGAAGTTGAGGTGAAAAAAAAGTAAAAAAAAAAAATAAAAAAAATATGAAATTCAGGCTGAAAGACCTCTGGTCAATTGCCTGCTGAGGTCATTTGTAAAAGTGTCTCAATAAATGTATTCTCTCTCTCTCTATGAAATCAATTTGAAATTTTAGTTTTGAAAATAGGTGAAAAACAAATAAAACGCCTAAATTAAATTATGCAAAAAATAACGACTAACAAAGCCTTGAAATAAAGAAAGAATTATTATTATTATTATTATTATTCTTTAAAAAATATTTTGGATTTTTAACATCCATCAATAAAAACAAAAAAAAAACAAAATGAAACACCTAAGTTAAATTATGCTAAAAGTAACAACTAACAAGGCCATATTTAAAAAAAAACATTTTGGGTTTTCAACATACATAAATTTTTAAGTGAGTTGTGAAACTTTTAAAAATTTTATTATTATTATTTGTCTGAAAAAAAAATGTAAAAAACATTCAATTAAATTATGCAAAAATTAACAAACTAAGAAGGCCATATTCTTTAAAATATGTTTTTTGGCTTAGAAAATACATCATTTTTAAATGAATTTATTTATTTATTCCCAACAAAAATTATGAACGTTTAAAACTTTTTGATTTGAGTTTTGAGAGCTTAGAATTAGAAAAGCCGAAAAATAAACATTAAACGCCAAAATAGAATTATGCACACATTTTAAACAAACTGGAAGGCCTTATTATTTCAAAATCTTTTTTTTTAAATATTCCAATTTTTACGCGAGTTAAAAATTATTTTTGAAATATTCAAATTTATTTATTTATTTATTTCCAACAAAAATCTAAAACGTTTAAAACATTTTGATTTGAGTTTTGAGAGTTTAAAATTAGAAACGTCGAAAAATAAACATTAAACGCCAAAATAAAATTATGCAAACATTTTAAACGAACTGGAAGGCCTTATTGTGTCAAAATCTTTTTTTTTTTAATATTCCAATTTTTACGCGAGTTAAAAATATTTTAAAAAAATCTGATTTTTTATGGAAAAAATCGAAAAATATATTAAATAAATTTGAAATTTAAGTTTGGAAATACATCCATTTTTAAGTGGGTTGTGAATATTTAAAACATTTTGTATAGTATTGTGGAAGTAGAGGTGAAATAAAACTAAAAAAAAATGAAACGCCTAAATTAAATTATGCAAAAAATAACGACTAACAAAGCCTTGAAATAAAGAAAGAATTATTATTAATATTATTAGTATTATTATTATTATTATTATTATTATATTTTAAAAAACATTTTGGGTTTTCAACATACATCAGTTTTTAAGTTGAAACTTTCAAACATTTTAATTTGTGTAAAAAAAAATGTACAAAAAAAAACATTCAATTAAATGTAGCAAAAATTAACAAACTAAGAAGGCCATATTCTTCAAAAATTCCTTCTTGGCTTAGAAAATACATCTTTTTATTAAATGAATTTATTTATTTATTTATTCCCAACAAAAATCATGAACGTTTGAAACATTTTGATTTTTTTAGTTTTGAAAGCTTAGAATTAGAAACGTCGAAAAATAAACATTAAACGCCAAAGTAAAATTATGCAAACATTTTACATTTTTAACAAACTGGAATTCCTTATTATTTCAAAATCTGAAAAAAATCATTTTTGAAAATATTCTAATTTTTACGCGAGTTAAAAATATTTTAAAAAAATCTGATTTTTCATGGAAAAAATCGAAAAAAATATGAAATTAATTTGAAATTTAAGATTGGAAATACATCAATTTTTACGTGGGTTGTGAATATTTAAAACATTTTGTATTGTATTGTGGAAGTTGAGGTAAAAAAAAAACTAAAAAAAAATTAAACGCCTAAATTAAATTATGCAAAAAAATACGGACTAACGAGGCCAAATTTTTTAAAAAAACATTTTGGGTTTTCAAAATACATCAATTTTTAAGTTGTGAAACTTTCAAACGTTATAATTTGTGTGAAAAAAAATCTACAAAAAAATTCAATTCAATTAAATGTAGCAAAAATTAACAAACTAAGAAGGCCATATTCTTCCAAAATTCCTTCTTGGTGTAGAAAATACATCTGTTTTTAAATGAATTTATTTATTTATTTATTCCCAACAAAAATCATGAACGTTTGAAACATTTTGATTTTTTGAATTTTGAGAGCTTAGAATTAGAAACGTCGAAAAATAAACATTAAACGCCAAAATAAAATTATGTAAATATTTTAAACAAACTGTAAGGCCTTATCATTTCAAAATCTGGAAAAAAAAATTATTGTTGAAAATATTCCAGTTTTTTAAAATATTTAAAAAAAATCTGTTTTTTGTAGAAAAATTCGAAAAAAAAATACGAAACGACGAAATTAAAAACAACTGATATGTTTTATTCTTTAGAAAACAATTTGATTTTCTAAAATACTGCAATTTTCAATGTTTAAAAGTTTTGATTTGTTTTGTGGAAGGAATTTTGGGATTGAAACGCCTAAATTAAATTATGCAAAAATTACTAACAACTAAGAAGGCCATCTTTTGTTTGATAAAATTGGATTTTCAAGATCCATCAATTTTTAAGTGAGTTATGAAAGTTTAAAACATTTTAATTTGTGTAAAAAAAAATCTAAAAAATTATATTTGTTATGTAGGAAGCTTCTACTTCGTTATACATGCTTTTATATAGAAGTAATACACTTTTTACTTTGTTTATATAACACAAACAATTAAATAAAAGTGCTATACCGACAAAGTAAAAAAAAACTAAAAAAATTAAATTAATTGAAGCAAAAATTAACAAACTAAGAAGGCCAAATTCTTTAAAAATCCGTTTTTGGCCTTGAAGATACATCTTTTTGTATTTGAATTTTTTTAATTTATTTATTCCTAACAGAAATTTTGAATGTTTGAAACAGTTTGATTTGAGTTTTGGGAGCGTAGAGTCAAAAACTATGAAGAATGAACATTACAAGCGGAAATAAAATTATGCAAATATTTTTAACAACTGAGGAGGTTTTATTATTTTAAAATAATTTTGGTTTTTGAAGATATTTCAATTTTCAGGCCAATTAAAAATGTTTAAAAAAAATGTTTTTTTTGGTTAGTGAAAAAAATGAAAAAACCAAATTAAATTGTACAAAAATTAAGGTACTATTTTTTTAGAAATCAACTTAAGTTTTGAAAATAAATGAGTTATGAATGTTTAAAATTTCAATTTGTGTTGTGGTAGCTTGTTTTTGAAGATATTACAATTTTCAGGCCAATTAAAAATGTTGTTAAGAACTTGATTTTTTTTGGTTAGTGAAAAAATCGAAAAAACAACCAAATTAAATTGTACAAAAATTAAGGTACTATTTTTTTAGAAATCAACTTAAGTTTTGAAAATAAATGAGTTATGAATGTTTAAAATTTCAATTTGTGTTGTGGTAGCTTGTTTTTGAAGATATTACAATTTTCAGGCCAATTAAAGATGTTTTTAAGAACTTGATTTTTTTTTGGTTAGTGAAAAAATCGAAAAAACAACCAAATTAAATTGTACAAAAATTAAGTTTCTATTTTTTGGAAATCAACTTGATTTTTGAAAATAAATGAGTTATGAATGTTTGAAATTTCAATTTGTGTTGTGGTAGCGTAGAGTGAAAAACTTAACAACTTAAAATTAACATTAAATGTAGAAATGAAATTACGTTTACCTTTTAAACAACCGTGTAGGTTTTAATATTTCGTAATTACTTAGGTTTTTGACAATATTCCAATTTTTTACTTAAAAATGTTTAATAATATTTATTTTTTTAGTTAGTGAAAAAAAATCGAAAAAAAAAATAGACAACGAAATTTAATTGTACAACTTATTTTTGTTTATTTTTTAAAAACTTTTAACATGTATTTTTGTAGAAGCTGAGGTAAAAAATAGTGATGTGGCCATCACGTTATATTCTCCGATTTGATGGTATTGTTATTTATTGTTACAATTAAATGTACATCCAAGAATAAATCCGCATCGCATTTAAGAAAAATACCTTCGCTTAAGATATTTCAATTTTGACATTGCTATAAAAATCGCTGACTTTTGCTCCTCGCTGCGAAGACACGTGTTGTTGGTTTTGCGGGGAACGTCGACACTTCTTCCCGTCCAACGTTTCCGGTCCCGTCAGTCACGTAATGCCGCGCTGATCCCGGTTTTCCGGCTGCGTCCCGGAAGCCTGTTGCCGACCCCGCCCCTACCCCCCGCTGGGGACACGAATAACCGTCACTTTTTATTGCTTTCTTTTCATTTCACCGGCGACATTAATAATTCAAGAGCCGCCGTGAAACCGGGCCGAAATGAATTCCTTGAAATATCACAGGAATTAATTTATACCTTCTGCAGAATAAAGTAAACAGATTTAATTATAAGGAGAAATTTTTATTTTTTGCTGCGAGTGACAGGAGGCGGAAATAGGCGATTGCCGGATTTTGAGACGAAAATTAAAATTAGTGTTATGAATTATCTCTAATTACTGCGAAATAAACAAAAATATTTTTATCACTATATTAATCACAAAATTCTTCATTAGCCATTCTATTATTTAAAATTTTTAAAATGCATTTTAAATGCAGTTTAATTATATGAGGAAATAGGTCTTGTAATTATTATTTTACACCATTTAAAATACTATTTTCGAGAAAAATAAATAATAAGAAGACTAGCAACATTCTTTGACTTTCTTGTGTTGAAACTTCTGCAATTTTTTCCCCGAAATAATCATCAAATTTAGTTTAAAAGTCACTGAGTTATGTGCGAAAAACCTCAAAATTCACTTTTTTTCCAACACCCATAACTTGGTGCCAAATCGTCGTAGGAACTTCGTTCTTTGAGTCCTGCATAGGGAATCGATCAAATTTATAATAATATAAAAATAATGGATCGAGTCGACAAAAATTTTCCAACTCCATAGACATGGTTTCCTAAAAAAAACATTTTTTATTCACAGGGGTGCTAGAGGGAGCGGAAGGGGTTACGCTTAAGTTTACATGCATGACATTAAAGAAGACACTTCAAAGTTTTTCGCCCTCAAAGATTCACCAAAATCGATTGAAAATACGCCGAGTTGAAAATGGTCGAAATTTCACGAATGTCAAGTGTTTAATTTTTTTTTTCTCCGCGTTTCTCTCAATATCACTTTAATTCGAGGCCTTACTAAAAATTATAAAGTAACAACTCTTCGTCGCGTTTCCTTCTTCTTTTTCCCGCGCTTCTCTTCGCCACCTTTCTCTTCTCCGCGTTTCTCTTCTCCGCGCTTCATCTCTCCGAGTTAATTATAAAGTAGCAACGAACGTCGACGAAAACTGATTGTCAGTGCGCGTTGGAATTAAATTGGACGCTTTACCGCCCTTCGCTTCGCCGCGCTTCTCTTTGCAGCGCTTTTCTTCGCCGCGCTTCTCTTCGCTCTAGCGCGTTAACGTAACTGCATTACTTATAAGATTAGCAGAAAGAATAAAGATTTTAGCGACCAATGTTAAACAAAACTTTGGATCAGTGTTGCTCGTATGCTACAGCCCATTTGGACAAGAAATGCCTACCTCAGCGGTCGGCAAATTTATTGGTCAGAAGAGGAATATGTCAGCAATGCAATAATTACTAAAACTTTTCAAAATTTTTTTGTTGAATATCTGAAAAACACCTCCTTTGTTAATTTTATTAACTTAGTTTTCATATCATAAAAGAGAGAACGGACAATCTAAAATATAGAAAAAATCAGAGTATAAATATGTAACGTGAAATTTATAAAAGGAAAAATTTAAGTGGACGTTGGCTTACTGATTTTTCATTGGATATTTCATGCTGTAAAGTTTTCAAAAACTGTGATATATTTATTAGCGCGAAAAACCCTTTTTTTGGCGTTTCCAGCCCCACTATCTACGACAAAAGTCATTTTGAATGTCTCCGTTTCTGGAAGTATTACAAAATATGTTTACAGACAAATAGTGTTCAGAATGAGCTCGTAGACTTGAAAAAAATAGAAAACATTTTTTAAAGAAAAAAAATTAATCGTTTTTTGGGCGTTCCAGTCGATTTAAGCACTATTTATAAGTCATTTTGCGTATCTCCGTTTCTAGAAGTCCCACAAATTATTTTTGAAGACAAATCATGTTCAGAATGAGCTCGTAGACTTGCAAAAAAAAAAAATTTATAAAAAAAAAATCCGGATCTCCGTTCCTGGAAGTCCCACAAAAATATTTTGAAGACAAATAGTGTTCAGAATGAGCTCGTAGACTTGAAAAAAGTGGAAAACATTTTTGAAGAAAAAAAATTTTAACCCTTTTTTTGCGTTTCTACGACAAAAATCATTTTGAATATCTCCGTTTCTGGAAGTATTACAAAATATGTTTACAGACAAATAGTGTTCAGAATGAGCTCGTAGACTTGAAAAAAAAAATAGAAAACATTTTTGAAGAAGAAAATTTTAACCCTTTTTTTTTGGCGTTTCTACGACAAAAGTCATTTTGAATATCTCCGTTTGTGGAAGTATTACAAAATATATTTACAGACAAATAGTATTCAGAATGAGCTCGTAGACTCGAAAAAAAATAGAAAACATTTTTGGGGCGTTTCCAGCCCCACTATCTACGATAAAAGTAATTTTGAATATTTCCGTTTCTGGAAGTATTACAAAATATGTTTACAGACAATTAGTGTTCATAATGAGCTCGTAGACTTGAAAAAAAAATAGAAAACATTTTTGAAGAAAAAAATTTTAACCCTTTTTTTGGCGTTTCCAGTCCCACTATCTACGATAAATAGTATGTATTACAAAATATGTTTACAGACAAATAGTGTTCAGAATGACTTCGTAGACTTGAAAACAAATAGAAAATATTTTTGAAGAAAAAAAATTTTAACCCGTTTTTTGGCGTTTCCAGTCCCACTATCTACGACAAAAGTAATTTTGAATATCTCCGTTTCTGGAAGTATTACAAAATATGTTTACAGACAAATAGTGTTCAGAATGAGCTCGTTGACTTGAAAAAAATAGAAAACATTTTTGAAGAAAAAAAATTTTAACCCTTTTTTGGCGTTTCCAGTCCCACTATCTACGATAAAAGTAATTTTGAATATTTCCGTTTCTGGAAGTATTACAAAATATGTTTACAGACAATTAGTGTTCAGAATGAGCTCGTAGACTTGAAAAAAAAAATAGAAAACATTTTTGAAGAAAAAAATTTTAACCCTTTTTTTGGCGTTTCCAGTCCCACTATCTACGATAAATAGTATGTATTACAAAATATGTTTACAGACAAATAGTGTTCAGAATGACTTCGTAGACTTGAAAACAAATAGAAAATATTTTTGCAGAAAACAAATTTTAACCCTTTTTTGGCGTGTTTTCAGTCCCACTATCTACGACAAAAGTCATTTTGAATACCTCCGTTTCTGGAAGTATGTATTACAAAATATGTTAACAGACAAATAGTGTTCAGAACGACTTCGTAGACTTGAAAAAAAAAATAGAAAACATTTTTGAAAAAAACAATTTTTAACACTTTTTTTGGCGTTTCCAGCCCCACTATCTACGATAAAAGTCATTTTGAATATCTCTGTCTCTGGAAGTATTACAAAATATGTTTACAGACAAATAGTGTTTAGAATGAGCTTGTAGACTTGAATAAAAATAGAAAACATTTTTGAAGAAAAAAAAATAAACCCTTTTTTGGCGTTTCCAGTCCCACTATCTACGACAAGAGTCATTTTGAATATCTCCGTTTCTGGAAGTATTGCAAAATATGTTTACAGACAAATAGTGTTTAGAATGAGCTCGTAGACTTGAAAAAAAAAATAGAAAACATTTTTGAAGAAAAGAAAATTTAACCCTTTTTTTGGCGTTTCCAGTCCAACTATCTACGATAAAAGTCATTTTGAATGTCTCCGTTTTTGGAAGTTTTACAAAATATGTTTACAGACAAATCGTATTCAAAATGAGTTCGTAGACTTGAAAAAAAAATAGAAAACATTTTTGAAGAAAACAAATTTTAACCCTTTTTTGGCGTTTCCAGCCCCACTACGACAAAAGTCATTTTTAATGTCTCCTTTTCTGGAAGTATTACAAAATATGTTTACAGACAAATAGTGTTCAGAATGACTTCGTAGACTTGAAAAAAATAGAAAACATTTTTGAAGAAAAGAAAATTTAACCCTTTTTTTGGCGTTTCCAGTCCAACTATCTACGATAAAAGTAATTTTGAATGTCTCCGTTTTTGGAAGTTTTACAAAATATGTTTACAGACAAATCGTATTCAAAATGAGTTCGTAGACTTGAAAAAAAAAAAACATTTTTGAGGAAAAAAATATTTAACCATTTTTTGGCGTTTCCAGCCCCACTATCTACGACAAAAGTCATCTTGAATGTCTCCTTTTCTGGAAGTATTACAAAATATGTTTACAGACAAATAGTGTTCAGAATGACTTCGTAGACTTAAGAAAAATAGAAAACATTTTTTAAAGAAAAAAAAGTTAATCGTTTTTTAGCCGTTCCAGTCGATTTAAGCACTATTTATAAGTCATTTTGCGTATCTCCGTTTCTGGAAGTCGCACAAATTATTTTTGAAGACAAATCGTGATCAAAATGAGCTCTTAGACTTTTAAAAACATTAAAAATATTTTTGAAGAAAAAAAAATTTGACCCTTTTTTTTGGCGTTTCTACGACAAAAGTCATTTTGAATATCTCCGTTACTGGAAGTAATACAAAATATGTTTACAGACAAATAGTGTTCAGAATGAGCTCGTAGACTTGAATAAAAATAGAAAACATTTTTGAAGAAAAAAAATTTTAACCCTTTTTTTGGCGTTTCCAGCCCCACTATCTACGATAAAAGTCATTTTGAATATCTCCGTTTCTGGAAGTATTACAAAATATGTTTACAGACAAATAGTGTTCAGAATGAGCTTGTAGACTTGAATAAAAATAGAAAACATTTTTGAAGAAAAAAAATTTTAACCCTTTTTTTGGCGTTTCCAGCCCCACTATCTACGACAAAAGTCATCTTGAATGTCTCCTTTTCTGGAAGTATTACAAAATATGTTTACAGACAAATAGTGTTCAGAATGACTTCGTAGACTTGAAAAAAATAGAAAACATTTTTTAAAGAAAAAAAAAATTAATCGTTTTTTAGGCGTTCCAGTCGATGTAAGCACTATTTATAAGTCATTTTGCGTATCTCCGTTTCTGGAAGTCCCACAAATTATTTTTGAAGACAAATCGTGTCCAGAATGAGCTCGTAGACTTGCAAAATAAAATAAAAAATATTTATTAAAAAAAAATCCGTATCTCCGTTCCTGGAAGTCCCACAAAAATATTTTGAAGACAAATAGTGTTCAGAATGAGCTCTTAGACTAGTAAACAAAATTTAAAAAAAATTGAAGAAAAAATTTTTGAATTGTTTTTTAGGCGTTCCAGTCGATTTAAACACTATTTACAAGTCATTTTGCCTATCTTCGTTTCTGGAAGTCCCACAAAATATGTTTGAAGACAAATCGGGTTCAGAATGAGCTCTTAGAGCTGGAAAACATTTTTGAAGAAAAAAAATTTTAACCCGTTTTTTTGCGTTTCTACGACAAAAGTCATTTTGAATATCTCCGTTTCTGGAAGTATAACAAAATATGTTTACAGACAAATAGTGTTTAGAATGAGCTCGCAGACTTGAAAAAAATAGAAAACATTTTTTTAAGAAAAAATCTGTATCTCCATTCCTGAAAGTACCACATTTTTTTTTAAACAAATAGTATTTAGAATGAGCTCTTAGACTTGTAGAAAAATAGAAAACATTTTTTGAAGGAAAAATTTCTTAAATCGTTTTCAGTCGAAAAATTGTATAAATTTTGTTGTAAAAAAATATAAAAACAATAGCTATCCACTTAAAACTTCTCAAAATCACTCAAATTGATTTTGTGAAAATTTTCCAATCACTCAAGCCAACCAACCTTGCTGAACGTTGGCTATTGTATACTAACTTTATTGCCCCCCTTTAAGCAAATTAAATTTTACACGAGCACAATTCCTCATTTTTCAGCTGCCTAATACAAATCGCATATATTGTATTTGCATTTAAGCAATTATAATCCCCATCTAATCCGAGATTGTTTCCTCACACATCGCCGCACTAAGTAATTTGACGAAATCCGGAGAAGGGACTCCGCCTCCATAAATCCGCCTCGAACTTCCCGCTCCCCGACGGCGCGATCGCCCCCTCCCCGGAAGAAACTATTAATACACCCCGTCGTAATTGTATTTCCGCGCATTTTCCCATTTAAATCCCATTACCGGGGTGTCCGTAAACTTACATCTCTCCATCCGCGATAACTCGATCAACACGTAACGAGTTTGTTTGGCGTTTCTTCTCCGTCGCTAGTCGCCCCTAATTGAATTATTTAAAACGTTTCGCACGCCCCCGATGCGTCTAGATAAATGAGCTTGTAATGCCGGAAATCTCGTTGATCATCGATTCTCGACCTTTTAATTAAAAATGAGCCAGGGTTGGGACTCGATGGTGCAGTTCTTATTGTGTGCGCGGGTAAAATAAAATATCGATTTTTCTTAAGAGGAACGGACTGGATGCAGTAAAAGTCTGAGGGTTTGAGAAAAACTGGATGGCAAAAAATCCCCCGGATGGTAATCACTGTTGACGACCGCTTTGAGGATGCGGAAAATAAAAAGTAACGCGAAACAAAAATAAGTCCGGCGGTATCAGTTAATGTTATGTGTTGGGGAGTTTCTCGAGTTCAACACGGGAAGATGTTTTTTTTAAGGTGTGATTCCTACGCCGCGTCCGTCGCTGAGCGTCCGCGTCCCGGACGCGCGATTGATGGTTGGTAGACGCGCGTCCCCAGACGCTTCAGAGGCAAGAATATAGTCACAGCAGTGTATCGCGTCATAGGAATCATGCCATTATCGTGCACCTGACTCTTCAATTCAACTTTTACCATTTAGCCGCCTGCGTCCATCGCTCAGCGACGGACGCGTCATACGAATCCCACCTTCAAACCACCTACGACTCAATTTAACACGATTATCCGCAATAAAATAGCCCAATTTATAATCCGACGAGCTCCACTCAAATTCCAAATAATTTTTCAACACATCCCCTCTAGGAAGCAGAAATTGCCATCGCGGCCGTCTCGGCTGCACGCCGCCACACGAAAATCTCACCCAATTTGTGCACGGTGCGAGTGAAGGGGATGCCGATAATGGCAGAAACCACCATCATCGCGTCGAATTTGCATGATAAATTAATCATTACGCGACGTTTCGAGTCGAAAGCGCAGAATTTACATCCGATGCGTGCCCCCCCGTTGATGGATTCGCGAGGGTGCGAATTACGCACTCGACGTAGACTCGAATGATCAATCACCATTCGTGTGTTGACTAAATTACAGCCGTTGTGCAAATGATGATAGGGTTGATTAATTTCCAATTCGTGAGTATTTTACCATACAACACAATAAATTATCGAATGATGAAGACGTGGGGGTGGCGTTTTTTAATTTTACAAATCCCCGGACTCCATCCATCCGCGCTGTGGGGATTAAGCGAAGCTATGAAACCACCCACATTGTATAGATTAATTAGGAAACAAACAATGAGAAGGGACTTCCATTCATTTAAGAAAAATGCGCGCGGTGGAAGTTCGAGTCCATTAATTACGGGGCTCTCTCACCCCCGCCTATATATTTTGCGCTCTTTTCTTGCTCCCGGTGGATCTTTGTTTTTCAGGTCGGCGTAAATGAAAATTGCATTTTGCGGAGCTCCGTCCGCAGTAAATAATAAAAAAAGAACGCTCGCCCGGAGTTATAAATAGGATTAATAAAGTGCTACTGTGAGGAATATCTTTTTTTAACTACAGTAACAAAAATAGTAACAAATGCTTGAGCTGTTACTGTTAATTAAGGGTAGTAACCAATTTCTTAATCTACATATTGCAACTGGTAAGAAGAAAGAAAGAAAGTCCTGAAAAGATAGTCTTGAAAAAATATTCCTGAAAGCAATTCAATACATGAAAAAAATTTCCTAGAAAAAGTCCTGCAACAAAATTCTTGAATAAATCTTAGATAAGAAATTCCTAAATAATTCCTAAAAGAATTCCTAAAGAAAATTCTTTAAAAAATTCTTAGATAAGGAATTCCTAAAAAATTCCTAGAGAAAATTCTTTAAAAAATTCTTAGATAAGAAATTCCAAAAAAAATCCTAAAGAAAATTCTTTAAAAAATTCTTAGATAAGAAATTCCAAAAAAAATCCTAAAGAAAATTCTTTAAAAAATTCTTAGATAAGAAATTCCAAAAAAAATCCTAAAGAAAATTCTTTAAAAAATTCTTAGATAAGAAATTCCTAAAAAAAAATCCTGAACAAAATTCTTTAAAAAAATCTTAGATAACAAATTCCTAAATAATTCCTAAAGACAATTCTTTAAAAAATTCCTGAAAAAAGCCCTGAAAAAAAATACAAAAAGTTCAAAGAAAAAGCCCTTCAAAAAATTCCTAAAAGAAGCCTCGAACAAAAAGTCCGAATTAAAGTCCTGAAAAAAAGTGTTAATAAAAGTCCCGATACAAGTCCCGAGAAAAAGTCCAAAAGAAGGTCCTAAAAATTTTCCGAAAAAACTTTTCTGAAAAAAAGTCCCAAAAATAATCCCGAAAACTTTCTGAAAAAAAAATTGTGAAATTCCTGAAAGAAGCGTCAGAGAAAAAGGCTCGAGAAAAAATTATAACAAAGTGTGAATAGAAGTCCTAAAAAGTCCTGAAAAAATTCCTAAAGAAAATTTCCGAAAAATGTCCAGAAAGAAAAACCAAAAAGTCCAAAGAAGAAGTCCTTCAAGAAAAAGTCTCGAACAAAAAGTCCGAATTAAAGTCCTGAAAAAAAGTATTCATAAAAGTCCCGATACAAGTCCAAAAGAAGGTTCTAAAAATTTTTCGAAAAATGTTTTTCTGAAAAAAGTCCCAAAAAATCCCGAAAACAAATTTGTGAAAAAAGTCTAAAAAGGCCCGAGAAAATATTCTAACAAAGTGTGAATAGAAGTCCTTAAAAGTCCTGAGAAAATTCCTAAGGAAAATTCAAGTCCTGAAAAAAGGAATCCAAAAAGTCCAAAGAAAAACTCCTTCAAAAAATTCCTTAAAGAAGCCCCGAACAAAAAGTCCCAATTAAAGTCCTGAAGAAAAGTGTTAATAAAAGTCCCTATACAATAAACTCTAATATCTAAAAGAAAAAGTACCGAGAAAAAGTCCAAAAGAAGGTCCTAAAAATTTTCCGAGAATTTTTTTCTGAAAAAACTCCCAAAAAATCCCGAAAACAAATTCGGAAAAAAAATTGGGAAATTCCTGAAAAAAGTCTAAAAAGTCCTGAAGAAAAGTGAGAAAAAAGGCCCGAGAAAATATTCTAACCAAGTGTGAATAGAAGTCCTAAAAAGTCCTGAAAAAATTCCTAAAGAAAATAGTGAATAAAAGTCCTAAAAAGTCCTTAAAAGAAGTTCCGAAAAACTCCAAAATGTCCTAAAAAAAGAAAAAGCCCAAAAAAGTCCTCATAAGAAAAAGTTTTGAAAAAAAGTCCCGTTAAAAAAGTAATTCTAACAGGACTTCTGTTAAAATGACTTTTTTCCGGACTTTTTAGGGACATTTTTAGGGCTTTTCTTCCGGATATTTTTCATGTTTTTTTCGGAACTTTTTTTAAGGACTTGTTTCGGGACTTTTTAGGACTTTTATTCACTCTTTTCAGAATATTTGAGAAAGCCCTGAGAGAAATTTATATTTCAGGCCTTTTTTCAGAACCCTCGTTTTGTCTTTCTTTCTGGACTCTAATTTTCAGGACTTGCTTTCTGGATT
Organism: Ocypus olens; assembly: GCA_910593695.2. Taxonomy (NCBI): domain Eukaryota; kingdom Metazoa; phylum Arthropoda; class Insecta; order Coleoptera; family Staphylinidae; genus Ocypus; species Ocypus olens. The sequence continues at coordinate 50,196,101 of OU343053.1, forward strand.
TTTATTTCAGGGCTTTTTATAAGGACTTTTTCATCATAACTTTTTTAACAGGACTTTTTTTTTGCTGGACTTTTTTCGGACTTTACTTCTTACTGATTTTAAAGCATTTTATTTTGGGACTTTTTCAGGACTCATTTCAGGTCTTTTTTCGGGACCTTATAGGACTTTAATTCACACTTTTTTCATAATTTTCTTTCGGGCCTCTCTTTCCACCTTTTTTGGGAATATCTTCAGGACTTTTTTCCAGGGCTATTTTTCAGCAATTTTTACAGACATTTTTCTGATAACTTTTTTTGACACTTTTTTCAGAACATTTTCAGAAATTTCTTTGGGAAATTTTTACCTGAACTTCTTCTCTGGACCTGTTTTCTAGACTTTTTTTCGGAACTCTTACTTTTATTGACACTTTCATTAGCATTGTATTTTCAGGACTTTTGTTCTGACTTTTGTTTTTCGGAGCTACTTTTCGGATATTTTTCAAAAACTTGGTACTTCTTTATATTCAAGACTTCTTTCGCGACATTTTTTTCAGGACTTCTTTTTCATCACTTCTATTTGCAATTATTTTCAGGACTTTTTCCTGGACCCTTTTTAAACTTTTTTCTGGTCTTTTATTTCCAGAAGTTGTTTTCTGTACCTTTATTTCAAGGCTTTCTTTCAGGACTTTTTCTGAGGGCTTCTTCATCGTGACTTTTTAATTAGACTTTTTCTTCATGACATTTTTCTTAGGACTTTCTCATCTGAACTAATTAGGCCTTTTTTCCGGGCTATTTTGAGGGCTTTTTTAGAGCTTATCAATATGAAAAAAAATGAAAAATATCCGGAAGAAAAGCCCAAAAAATGTTCCGAAAAAGTGCGGAAAAAATGTCATTTTAACAGAACTTTTTCTTATTTATAAGTCCTTGTAGAATTACTTTTCTAACAGGACTTTTTTTCCAAAACTTTTTCGTATTAGGCCTTTTTTGGGCTTTACTTTCGGATATTTTTCATTTTTTTAAGGACATTTACGTGTTTTTTCGGAACTTGTTTTAAGGACTTTTTTCGGGACTTATTTCGGGACTTTTTAGGACTTTTGTTCACACTCTTTTCAGATTATTTGAGAAAGTCCTGAGAACTATGTTCTGAAAGAAAAGTCATGGTGAAAAAGTCCATTTATTCACCATGACTTCCCTTTTGTTCACACTCTTTTCAGAATATTTGAGAAAGTCCTGAGAACTATGTTCTAAGAAAAGTCATGGTGAAAAAGTCCATTTATTCACCATGACTTCCCTTTTGTTCACACTCTTTTCAGAATATTTGAGAAAGTCCTGAGAACTATGTTCTAAGAAAAGTCATGGTGAAAAAGTCCATTTATTCACCATGACTTCCCTTTTGTTCACACTCTTTTCAGAATATTTGAGAAAGTTCTGAGAACTACGTTCTGAAAAAAAAGTCATGGTGAAAAAGTCCTGAAGTAAAAATCCAAAAAAGAAGTCCTAAAAACTAAAGTCCAGAAGAACAAAACAAAGGTTCTCAAAAAAAGGCCTGAAATATAAATCCTGAAAAAAGTGCTAATAGAAGTGCTGAAAAAAAGTTCTCGAAAAATATTCTTGAAAAATAAATACAGAAAAAAAAACTTCTGAAACAAAACGTTCTGAACTGGAAAAAAAAAGTAAGTATCACATTGATCTGAATTTGTATTTATTTTTATTTTTATCTACTTTGATCATTTCATTTGATTTTATTACTTTGTACATTGGTATCCGTAACAAATGTTTATTATTATTACTATATCCAAGAATCAAAGGGGTTCAATAACTCCGCCGTCGGGGGAGACACAATCCTCAATCGCCGGGAAACTCCTTTCTCCGATTGCATCACAAAAGTATGCAAATCTCGACCCCTTTCTTCCGCAGACTGCCCTTTGCGTGTTTACCACACCGGATTTCCAGCTTGTCGATCTCATAAATAGCATTGGATGGTAATAGAAAACCGGCGTGGACCTCAGGATGTGTAAACATTTGCAAAGTATTTACCGTCCTTCACTCGATTGATTTACAGAAATGGACATATTCCGTGTTGTTTCGACGAAAGAAGCTCTCAACCAATCAACGAATCGCAATCGAAACGCACGCGTGTGTAATGATAACACACGCGTGCGATTCATTTACGTACGTGTGTGTAATGGTGCATTTACAAATACATTTGCAAAGTATTTACCGTCCTTCATTCGATTGATTTACAGAAATGGACATATTCCACGTTATTTCGACGGAAGCAGCTCTCAATTAATCAATGAATCGTAATCGAAACGCACGCGTGTGTAATGATAACACACGCGTGCGATTCATTTACGTACGCGTGTGTAATGGTGTATTTACAAAGACCGCGAGTGGTCGTAGATAAAAGCGTAGATAATCGAGATCTTTATTTACACGTATTCAATATTTACATTGATTTAATAGTTACAGTTAGTCAATCTGAATTGAAAATTTCACACAGAGAATTTTTCAATTCAGTTAAATTATCGATCCTCTCTCATTGAGCTCAGACAGTCTCTGCATCCAAAAGAATATCTTCGTGTAGGGTAAACGTAAAAGAAGGCAATCACTTACTCCACTATATACAAGTCGACTAGAAACATAATTTCATTATAAAACTTTCCATGGCGCAAGTTATAAAGTATGTTCCAAACAAACGCACTTACTGTCCGAACAGTAATCCGGCAGGAAATGTATTTATTACAAAAGAATTTACGCTTAAGGGCTTAAAAATAAGTACTTAATTAAATCATATCACGGTGTTCCTCTTCGCCTCCGCATCATCCTCCCCCTTGAGAATCATCTGAATTTGTTCCAACGTCTTCCCCTTGGTCTCGGGTATGTAAAGGCCAACGAAAATCGCCGTGAACACGCAGCACACCGCGAAAATACCGAAGGGCACGTGAATTCCCACCGCGTATTCCAAAACCTGGTACTTGTAGATCGTGATCGAAGCGAAGACCACGAACATGGCGTCCGATAGAGTCATGCCTATGGCTTTAACACTCGTGGGGAAGATCTCACCGGTGATCACGATCGGGACTAATCCCAAGCCTAACCTAAAAGCGGCCGCGTATAAGTAGACGGCGAGGATGGGGACCCAGTTGAAGAGATCCACTTCGTAGGAGTAGTGCATGAAGGTGAAGTACGCGGAGAGCGAGCCCAGCGCAACGGCCGCTAACAGACTGGAGGTGATCAGCAACACCTTCCTTCCAAATCTATCGATAACCGAGGTTCCGGTAGCTCCGGATGTTAACATAATGACGGCGAAGATGATGCAGGCGGTGTTGGGGTCTAGGATTCCCCTGGCTTCACCGAGGATGGAGTGTAGGTTCATCATGATCACGCTGAGGCCGCTGAAGTGCTGTGCGGCGTTTAGGACGGTCATTATGATCATGGCCTTCCTGTTGCTCTTCACCATGATGAGATCCTTGAAGGTGCCGCTTTCTGCCGATTGCCTGTCCACCGCCGTTTGGATTTCTTCTAATTCTTTTTGGACGTCGTCGCGTTTCCTGGACCATTGCAGGGATGCCTCGGCTTTGTCCTTCTTTCCCTTTAGGAGGTAGTAGTACGGCGTTTCCGGCATGAAGGGGAGGATGATGAGTTGCGCCAGGACGAAACTTGAGCCCACTAGGGCTGACGTACGTACGGAAACGAAGGGGGCTACGGAGTAACAGATGAGGACGCCTATCATGACCATGATTTGGATTAATGCTGTGAGGAATCCTCTGATTTCCTTAGAGGCCAGCTCGCCGATGTACATTGGCACTGAAAAGAAATAAGTGTGTTAGTTGATTCTGAACGTGTTATATGTTGCTTTTTATCCAAATTTGAGATCTTGACTTTACCATCGAAATTAGATTTTTAGAAGGCAGATTAAGTTGTTTAAGTAAAAACCAAAATTTGATCCCGTGTGCCATGAATGTCACATGATGTCAACATTTATACGCCGTTGGCGTAAATGAATACATTTTGGATTTAACACGTTGAGTGCCGCATGGTGCTAACATGGTCTCACTTTTTCGACATATACGCTGCGTGAGAAATACGTGGTCTCACACTTTCCACGGAGCAAATCTGCCGTGTGATGCCACTTTCGTCTCCCGGAATCTTGAATCCATTTAATCATGGTGATGGTTGTGACCGTTACTACGTGGTAATTCATTATAAAATCACTGAATAAAACTCTTACTATGTTTTTTACCACTTGATAATGACAGTAAAACGTCGAAACTTAAGTCGTGATATGTATGTATATGAAATATTTGTACATACATCAAATAAATTGTGGTAAAAAACATAGTAAGTGTTTTATTCAGTGATTTTGAATCCATTTATTTATCAATTATTGCGATAAAAAAATAAAGGCCTCCTGAGATTTTTTTTAAATAGATTGCGGCACTCAACGTGTTAAGGCTCAAAATAAATAGTGATATTAAAGAATTCCACAAAAATTTTAAAATCTTTACAATACATCTACCTTTAAAACTAACTTACATTTTTTTTTAATTTGCCAATTTCTTATTAATTTTTGAAAAGTAATATTTTAAGTTGTCGAACAATTGAACAAATAAAAATAAATACTTATATGATGGAATTACCTTAATATACACTTGGATTTTTGAAAATGTGTCATAAATTTTTAAAAACGATTTTTTAAGTGGTCGAATATTTAAACAAGGAAAAAACACTAGAAAAAAAATCATATCCCTATGATTGAATTCCATAAAAAGAACTCGGATGCAATTAACCTTGATTTTTGAAACAGTCAATTTTTGTGATAGTTATGAATTTTTGAAAATTAATATTTTGGCTAAAAAAAATACTGATATAATATTAATTCCTCAAAAATGTTGATATCTTTACAAAACATTTACCTTTAAAATTAACTAACTTTGCCAATTTCTACATGAGTTATGAATTTTTGAAAATTGGTCGAAATATTTGAACAAAGAAAAAATAGAAAAATAAAATAATATCGATATGATTGAATTCTTTAAAAAGTCCGATGCTGTCATAACACATTTATGTACTTTAATTAATTTTTTGGGTTTTAAATTGTCGTTTTTGGCAGTTGAAATTGTCATTTTTGGCAGTTAAACATTGTCATTTTTGCCAGTTAAAAATGGTCGTTGCCGACACTTGAAAATTGGCCTTTTTTCAAGTTGAAAATTGCCCTTGTTGGCAGTTGAAAATTGTCATTTTTGGCAGTTGAAAATTGTCATTCTTTGGCAGTTAAAAATTGTCAGTTTTGGCAGTTAAAAATGGTCGTTGCCGACACTAGAAAATTCGCCTTTTTGGCAGTTGAAAATTTCCATTTTTGGCAGTTAAAAATGGTCGTTTCAGACATTTAAAAATTGCCCTTTTTGGCAGTTGAAAATTGTCATTTTTTGGCAGTTAAAAATTGTCAGTTTTGGCAGTTAAAAATGGTCGTTGCCGACACTTGAAAATTCGCCTTTTTGACAGTTAAAAATTGTCATTTTTGGCAGTTAAAAATTGTCATTTTTTGGCAGTTAAAAATTGTCAGTTTTGGCAGTTAAAAATGGTCGTTTCAGACACTTGAAAATTGGCCTTTTGGCAGTTGAAAATTACTCTTTTTGGCAGTTGAAAATTGTCACTTTTGGCAGTTAAATATGGTCGTTTCCGACACTTGAAAATTGGCCTTTTTGGCAGTTGAAAATTGTCGTTTTTGGCAGTTAAAAATGGTCGTTTCAGACACTTGAAAATTGTCATTTTTGGCAGTTGAAAATTGTCACTTTTGGCAGTTAAAAATGGTCGTTTCCGACACTTGAAAATTCGCCTTTTTGGCAGTTAAAAATTGTCGTTTTTGGCAGTTAAAAATGGTCGTTTCCGACACTTGAAAATTCGCCTTTTTGGCAGTTAAAAATTGTCGTTTTTGGCAGTTAAAAATGATCGTTTCAGACACTTGAAAATTGGCCTTTTTGTCAGTTAACATTTCCTAATATTTTGTATTAAGTTTTATATACTATGTCATTCATTAATTTTATTCCCATTTTATATTTGATATACTTGTACATGTTTCTGTTCGTCTGTCTGTACTATATTTTGTTTGTTATTTACTATTTTATAACTTAACTTATTAATATTTTAAAGTGTTTAGTGTTTTTAAATATTTTTAACATGTATCTGTGTAAATTTTAGATGTAGCACGTGAACTTTTATCCGAGAATATTACTTTTATATACTTCTGACCTGTGTAAACCTTTGTATGTGCACCAATAAATGAATTGAATTGGATTGAATTGAATTGAAGTTAAAAATTGGCCTTGTTAGCAGTTGAAAATTGTCATTTTTGGCAGTTGAAAATTTCATTTTTTGGCAGTTAAAAATTGTCAGTTTTGGAAGTTAAAAATGGTTGTTTCAGACACTTGAAAATTGGCCTTTTGGCAGTTGAAAATTACTCTTTTTGGCAGTTGAAAATTGTCATTTTTGGCAGTTAAATATGGTCGTTTCCGACACTTGAAAATTCGCCTTTTTGGCAGCTGAAAATTGTCGTTTTTGGCAGTTAAAAATGGTCGTTTCAGACACTTGAAAATTGGCCCTTTTGGCAGTTAAAAATTGTCATTTTTGGCAGTTGAAAATTGTCATTTTTTGGCAGTTAAAAATGGTCGTTTCAAACACTTAAAAATTGGCCTTTTGGCAGTTGAAAATTACTCTTTTTGGCAGTTGAATATTGTCATTTTTGGCAGTTAAATATGGTCGTTTCCGACACTTAAAAAATCGCCTTTTTGGCAGTTAAAAATTGTCGTTTTTGGCAGTTAAAATGGTCGTTTCAGACACTTGAAAATTGGCCTTTTGGCAGTTGAAAATTACTCTTTTTGGCAGTTGAAAATTGTCATTTTTGGCAGTTAAATATGGTCGTTTCCGACACTTGAAAATTCGCCTTTTTGGCAGTTAAAATTGTCGTTTCAGACACTCGAAACTTGGCCTTTTTGGCAGTTGAAAATTGTCATTTTTGGCAGTTGAAAATTGTCATTTGTTGGCAGTTAAAAATTGTCAGTTTTGGCAGTTAAAAATGGTCGTTTCAGACACTTGAAAATTGGCCTTTTGGCAGTTGAAAATTACTCTTTTTGGCAGTTGAAAATTGTCATTTTTGGCAGTTAAATATGGTCGTTTCCGACACTTGAAAATTCGCCTTTTTGGCAGTTAAAATTGTCGTTTCAGACACTCGAAACTTAGCCTTTTTGGCAGTTGAAAATTGTCATTTTTGGCAGTTGAAAATTGTCATTTGTTGGCAGTTAAAAATTGTCAGTTTTGGCAGTTAAAAATGGTCGTTTCAGACACTTGAAAATTGGCCTTTTGGCAGTTGAAAATTACTCTTTTTGGCAGTTGAAAATTGTCATTTTTGGCAGTTAAATATGGTCGTTTCCGACACTTGAAAATTCACCTTTTTGGCGGTTAAAAATTGTCGTTTCTGGCAGTTAAAACTGGTCGTTTCAGACACTTGGAAATTGGCCTTTTGGCAGTTGAAAATTGCCCTTTTTTGGCAGTTGAAAATTGTCACTTTTGGCAGTTAAAAATGGTCGTTGCCGACACTTAAAAATTCGCCTTTTTGGCAGTTAAAAATTGGCCTTTTTGGCAGTTGAAAATTGCCCTTTTTGGCAGTTGAAAATTGTCATGTTGGCAGCTTAAAACGGTCGTTTCTGACACTTGAAAATTAGGCTTTTTGGTAATTGAACATTGGCCTTTTTGGCAGTTGAAATTGTTACTTTTGACAGTTAAAATTTGTCATTTTTGGCAGTTTTAAATTGTCATTTTTGGCAGTTAAAAATGCTCGTTGCCGACACTTGAAAATTGACATTTTTGGCAGTTAAAAATTGTCATTTTTGGCAGTTAAAAATGGTCGTTTCCGATACTTGAAAATTGACCTTTTTGGCAGTTGCAAATTGGCATTTTGGCAGTTGAAAATTGTCATTTCCGACACTTGATATATAACATGATATGCTAGAATTTATCAAAAATAAAGAAAAAACTAGAATATTCACTAAACATCTGAATTATCTTTAATTTTTGAAAATGCGTGAGTTATAAATGCTTAAAAATGATTTTTTTTAATTTGTCGAATATTTGAACAAAGAAAAAATAGAAAAAAAAACAACTGGTATGATTGAATTCCTTAAAACCTTTAATGCAATCATAATATATTTAACTTTAAAATTAACTTTGAGTTTTTCAAATGCGTGTAATGAATTTTTAAAAGGGCAGGGCGGCCCTGTGTAGACACTCGGTCCGTGGTTGTTGTATGTCTGACATTATTCATTTCTTCATTTATTCTCATTTATTCATACAAAAATACAATTAAAAATCTAGCCGTGTGTGACTGAATAACTCAGCCTAAATTGAAAAAAAAGAAAATAAAAAAAGTTTTGAAAATTAATATTTAAAGTTGTCGAAGACTTGAATAAAAAATCAATTTTTTTTAATACACTCACAAAACATAATAATTTTTAAACAAGGATAAACTAGAAAAAAAATCATATCGCTATGATTGAATTCCATAAAAAAACTCTGATGCAATCATTTACCTTTAAAATTAATCTTGATTTTTGAAACTTAGTCAATATTTGTGTTGGTTATGAATATTTAAAAATTAATGTTTTAAGTTGTTGAACACTTAAACAAAACCAAAATCTAAAAGAAAATAAGGTATGTGATAAGAGTTCCTTAAATATATTTTTATTCACAGAACATCTACCTTTATTTTTCGAAAATGTATTAATTTTTCCGTGAGTTATTTTTTCTTAAATTAATGTTAGTGCATTTTCTCTTGTAAAATATACGTTTCAAAAATAAAGTTCAAATTTAAATTGAATTACGCTAGTTTTCTCAACTATCCAACACAATTCCGTTAGAAAATCCGCCAGCCGCTAAAACGAAAATTACTCCGCAATGCGGATTCAAAATCCCCCAGATCTAGCGGATTTTCCGCTGACCTGGCAACACTGTCTATGGGATAGCAGATAGGAACACCTAGCGTCAATTTATGTAACAAATTCGTAGAAAAATGTGTAAATCCCCGAAATAATCCAATAGAATGAGGTTATAAAGGGGAGAAAAATCGTTTTTTATGTGATATTTTCGGTAAAAAAAAATTTAGAAAACCTACGCCTCACCCCTGAAATCGTAAGTTTACATCATTATAAGTGTGTATTTCTCGTAGTCCACACCCTAATAAATTATCACATCTAACATGTATGTACGGTAATTTATTAATAAGTACGGTAATTCAGAGTACGCGGGTACGGTAATTCGTTTTCGAACGTATGGCAACACTGGTTTAGTACAACATTGAGGCAATAGATGCCGCCACTTTGACATTTCTACATTTAAAAATGTATTTATCATTTGTGATTTAAATTCAACGATACGAAGACTTAATAACACCCGTCAGTTGTTGCAATATCTTCATTGATTGGGATACTTCCCGCGCCTAATATATTAATCCCATCCCGTTTACTCCATCTCCTATAAATAGTAATAGGGTGTACGCGGGGCGTTCCTGGACGATTACGCCGACCCTCATCAAAATAATATCGGCACTGGCGGAGGGAGGATAAATCAAACTCCCTTACCTGAGACAAAGGCAACATCTGCGCCCAATCCGGCCATAAATCTGGCCACCAGAAGAGTCTCGACGGTGGTCCCGTACGCTATCAGCATCCACGCCGTGAAGTTGTTGATGCCGGCCAGCAGGATCGATTTCTTCCTGCCCAGCTTGTCCACGCTGATGAGGACTATGGGAAGGCCCGCGATGCCGCCTATCATGTACAGCAGCTCGAGCCATTCCGCTTCGTTGGTGGTTACCGGCATCGGTGAGTCGGGTGCTGTTAGTTTCGGGACTACCGGTGACGACCAGCCGTATTGGATGCCATCAGATACCGATGCTATTGTTGCTGGAAAAGAGAAAAATGTTTATATTACAGTGAATCAGTGACGGCTCGCAGGGTGACTCATGGTACGACTGAAGTAGCAGAGGTGGTAATACGCCGGTCAGCCACCTCTGCAACCGACCCTACCTTTACAACCTCGTAGGCCGCGAACTTTGACACAGTTTTTGATTTCTTAAAAAACTCCCCATATCAATTACTCTATTAGTTTTTGAAATACAGCGCGCACAGCAAATGCACACACACACACACAGGCAAAATTTTTTTTCCAGAGATTTTTAATTTTTGATGATAACTTGAAAAAAGACATGACTAACCCCCTTGGAAATTTTGTTAAAAAATGCAACTTTCTTAAAAATTATCGTAGACTATTGAATTTAACTTTATTTTCATCAGAAAGACGAGAGAAATTGATTGCCGTTAAAAAATTTCAGCTAACTTCAATAGCAAAAAAATTAGTCAGTCACCATGAGGATTTTGGAAAATTTACGAAAATAATTGATTTTTCAGACTTTGATCGGCTGTAGCGGCCAAACGAAAACTCCAAATTAAACGCGGTTTGCAAATCTGAGCTTCTCGTGCGTCAATTAGTCGGATTAGCGATTTTTATTTTTTGATAAAATCGTGAAAAAAACATGACCAAACCCCTTGGAAATTTTGTTAAAAAATGCAACATTCTTAAAAATCATCGTAGACTATTGAATTTAACTTTATTTTCATCAGAAAGACGAGAGAAATTGATTGCCGTTAAAAAATTTCAGCAGCTAACTTCAATAGCAAAAAAATTAGTCAGTCACCATGAGGATTTTGGAAAATTTACGAAAATAATTGATTTTTCAGACTTTGATCGGCCGTAGCGGCCAAACGAAAACTCCAAATTGAACGCGGTTTGCAAATCTGAGCTTCTCGTGCGTCAATTAGTCGGATTAGACATTTTTATTTTTTGATGAAATCGTGAAAAAAAACATGACCAAACCCCTTGGAAATTTTGTTAAAAAATGCAACTTTCTTAAAAATTATCGTAGACTATTGAATTTAACTTTATTTTCATCAGAAAGACGAGAGAAATTGATTGCCGTTAAAAAATTTCAGCTAACTTCAATAGCAAAAAAATTAGTCAGTCACCATGAGGATTTTGGAAAATTTACGAAAATAATTGATTTTTCAGACTTTGATCGGCCGTAGCGGCCAAACGAAAACTCCAAATTGAACGCGGTTTGCAAATCTGAGCTTCTCGTGCGTCAATTAGTCGGATTAGACATTTTTATTTTTTGATGAAATCGTGAAAAAAAACATGACCAAACCCCTTGGAAATTTTGTTAAAAAATGCAACTTTCTTAAAAATTATCGTAGACTATTGAATTTAACTTTATTTTCATCAGAAAGACGAGAGAAATTGATTGCCGTTAAAAAATTTCAGCTAACTTCAATAGCAAAAAAATTAGTCAGTCACCATGAGGATTTTGGAAAATTTACGAAAATAATTGATTTTTCAGACTTTGATCGGCCGTAGCGGCCAAACGAAAACTCCAAATTGAACGCGGTTTGCAAATCTGAGCTTCTCGTGCGTCAATTAGTCCGATTAGACATTTTTATTTTTTGATGAAATCGTGAAAAAAAACATGACCAAACCCCTTGGAAATTTTGTTAAAAAATGCAACTTTCTTAAAAATCATCGTAGACTATTGAATTTAACTTTATTTTCATCAGAAAGACGAGAGAAATTGATTGCCGTTAAAAAATTTCAGCTAACTTCAATAGCAAAAAAATTAGTCAGTCACCATGAGGATTTTGGAAAATTTACGAAAATAATTGATTTTTCAGACTTTGATCGGCCGTAGCGGCCAAACGAAAACTCCAAATTGAACGCGGTTTGCAAATCTGAGCTTCTCATGCGTCAATTAGTCGGATAAGACATTTTTATTTTTTGATGAAATCGTGAAAAAAAACATGACCAAACCCCTTGGAAATTTTGTTAAAAAATGCAACTTTCTTAAAAATCATCGTAGACTATTGAATTTAACTTTATTTTCATCAGAAAGACGAGAGAAATTGATTGCCGTTAAAAAATTTCAGCTAACTTCAATAGCAAAAAATTTAGTCAGTCACCATGAGGATTTTGGAAAATTTACGAAAATAATTGATTTTTCAGACTTTGATCGGCCGTAGCGGCCAAACGAAAACTCCAAATTGAACGCGGTTTGCAAATCTGAGCTTCTCGTGCGTCAATTAGTCGGATTAGACATTTTTATTTTTTGATGAAATCGTGAAAAAAAACATGACCAAACCCCTTGGAAATTTTGTTAAAAAATGCAACTTTCTTAAAAATTATCGTAGACTATTGAATTTAACTTTATTTTCATCAGAAAGACGAGAGAAATTGATTGCCGTTAAAAAATTTCAGCTAACTTCAATAGCAAAAAAATTAGTCAGTCACCATGAGGATTTTGGAAAATTTACGAAAATAATTGATTTTTCAGACTTTGATCGGCCGTAGCGGCCAAACGAAAACTCCAAATTGAACGCGGTTTGCAAATCTGAGCTTCTCGTGCGTCAATTAGTCGGATTAGACATTTTTATTTTTTGATGAAATCGTGAAAAAAAACATGACCAAACCCCTTGGAAATTTTGTTAAAAAATGCAACTTTCTTAAAAATTATCGTAGACTATTGAATTTAACTTTATTTTCATCAGAAAGACGAGAGAAATTGATTGCCGTTAAAAAATTTCAGCTAACTTCAATAGCAAAAAAATTAGTCAGTCACCATGAGGATTTTGGAAAATTTACGAAAATAATTGATTTTTCAGACTTTGATCGGCCGTAGCGGCCAAACGAAAACTCCAAATTGAACGCGGTTTGCAAATCTGAGCTTCTCGTGCGTCAATTAGTCCGATTAGACATTTTTATTTTTTGATGAAATCGTGAAAAAAAACATGACCAAACCCCTTGGAAATTTTGTTAAAAAATGCAACTTTCTTAAAAATCATCGTAGACTATTGAATTTAACTTTATTTTCATCAGAAAGACGAGAGAAATTGATTGCCGTTAAAAAATTTCAGCTAACTTCAATAGCAAAAAAATTAGTCAGTCACCATGAGGATTTTGGAAAATTTACGAAAATAATTGATTTTTCAGACTTTGATCGGCCGTAGCGGCCAAACGAAAACTCCAAATTGAACGCGGTTTGCAAATCTGAGCTTCTCATGCGTCAATTAGTCGGATAAGACATTTTTATTTTTTGATGAAATCGTGAAAAAAAACATGACCAAACCCCTTGGAAATTTTGTTAAAAAATGCAACTTTCTTAAAAATCATCGTAGACTATTGAATTTAACTTTATTTTCATCAGAAAGACGAGAGAAATTGATTGCCGTTAAAAAATTTCAGCTAACTTCAATAGCAAAAAATTTAGTCAGTCACCATGAGGATTTTGGAAAATTTACGAAAATAATTGATTTTTCAGACTTTGATCGGCCGTAGCGGCCAAACGAAAACTCCAAATTGAACGCGGTTTGCAAATCTGAGCTTCTCGTGCGTCAATTAGTCGGATTAGACATTTTTATTTTTTGATGAAATCGTGAAAAAAAACATGACCAAACCCCTTGGAAATTTTGTTAAAAAATGCAACTTTCTTAAAAATCATCGTAGACTATTGAATTTAACTTTATTTTCATCAGAAAGACGAGAGAAATTGATTGCCGTTAAAAAATTTCAGCTAACTTCAATAGCAAAAAAATTAGTCAGTCACCATGAGGATTTTGGAAAATTTACGAAAATAATTGATTTTTCAGACTTTGATCGGCCGTAGCGGCCAAACGAAAACTCCAAATTGAACGCGGTTTGCAAATCTGAGCTTCTCGTGCGTCAATTAGTCGGATTAGAGATTTTTATTTTTTGATGAAATCGTGAAAAAAAACATGACCAAACCCCTTGGAAATTTTGTTAAAAAATGCAACTTTCTTAAAAATCATCGTAGACTATTGAATTTAACTTTATTTTCATCAAAAAGACGAGAGAAATTGATTGCCGTTAAAAAATTTCAGCTAACTTCAATAGCAAAAAAATTAGTCAGTCACCATGAGGATTTTGGAAAATTTACGAAAATAATTGATTTTTCAGACTTTGATCGGCCGTAGCGGCCAAACGAAAACTCCAAATTGAACGCGGTTTGCAAATCTGAGCTTCTCGTGCGTCAATTAGTCGGATTAGACATTTTTATTTTTTGATGAAATCGTGAAAAAAAACATGACTAACCCCCTTGGAAATTTTGTTAAAAAATGCAACTTTCTTAAAAATCATCGTAGACATTGAATTTAACTTTATTTTCATCAGAAAGACGAGAGAAATTGATTGCCGTTAAAAAATTTCAGCTAACTTCAATAGCAAAAAAATTAGTCAGTCACCATGAGGATTTTGGAAAATTTACGAAAATAATTGATTTTTCAGACTTTGATCGGCCGTAGCGGCCAAACGAAAACTCCAAATTGAACGCGGTTTGCAAATCTGAGCTTCTCGTGCGTCAATTAGTCGGATTAGAGATTTTGAATTTTTGATAAAATCGTGAAAAAAAACATGACCAAACCCCTTGGAAATTTTGTTAAAAAATGCAACTTTCTTAAAAATCATCGTAGACTATTGAATTTAACTTTATTTTCATCAGAAAGACGAGAGAAATTGATTGCCGTTAAAAAATTTCAGCTAACTTCAATAGCAAAAAATTTAGTCAGTCACCATGAGGATTTTGGAAAATTTACGAAAATAATTGATTTTTCAGAATTTGATCGGCCGTAGCGGCCAAACGAAAACTCCAAATTGAACGCGGTTTGCAAATCTGAGCTTCTCGTGCGTCAATTAGTCGGATTAGACATTTTTATTTTTTGATGAAATCGTGAAAAAAAACATGACCAAACCCCTTGGAAATTTTGTTAAAAAATGCAACTTTCTTAAAAATCATCGTAGACTATTGAATTTAACTTTATTTTCATCAGAAAGACGAGAGAAATTGATTGCCGTTAAAAAATTTCAGCTAACTTCAATAGCAAAAAATTTAGTCAGTCACCATGAGGATTTTGGAAAATTTACGAAAATAATTGATTTTTCAGACTTTGATCGGCCGTAGCGGCCAAACGAAAACTCCAAATTGAACGCGGTTTGCAAATCTGAGCTTCTCGTGCGTCAATTAGTCGGATTAGACATTTTTATTTTTTGATGAAATCGTGAAAAAAAACATGACTAACCCCCTTGGAAATTTTGTTAAAAAATGCAACTTTCTTAAAAATCATCGTAGACATTGAATTTAACTTTATTTTCATCAGAAAGACGAGAGAAATTGATTGCCGTTAAAAAATTTCAGCTAACTTCAATAGCAAAAAAATTAGTCAGTCACCATGAGGATTTTGGAAAATTTACGAAAATAATTGATTTTTCAGACTTTGATCGGCCGTAGCGGCCAAACGAAAACTCCAAATTGAACGCGGTTTGCAAATCTGAGCTTCTCGTGCGTCAATTAGTCGGATTAGAGATTTTGAATTTTTGATAAAATCGTGAAAAAAAACATGACCAAACCCCTTGGAAATTTTGTTAAAAAATGCAACTTTCTTAAAAATCATCGTAGACTATTGAATTTAACTTTATTTTCATCAGAAAGACGAGAGAAATTGATTGCCGTTAAAAAATTTCAGCTAACTTCAATAGCAAAAAATTTAGTCAGTCACCATGAGGATTTTGGAAAATTTACGAAAATAATTGATTTTTCAGACTTTGATCGGCCGTAGCGGCCAAACGAAAACTCCAAATTGAACGCGGTTTGCAAATCTGAGCTTCTCGTGCGTCAATTAGTCGGATTAGACATTTTTATTTTTTGATGAAATCGTGAAAAAAAACATGACCAAACCCCTTGGAAATTTTGTTAAAAAATGCAACTTTCTTAAAAATCATCGTAGACTATTGAATTTAACTTTATTTTCATCAGAAAGACGAGAGAAATTGATTGCCGTTAAAAAATTTCAGCTAACTTCAATAGCAAAAAAATTAGTCAGTCACCATGAGGATTTTGGAAAATTTACGAAAATAATTGATTTTTCAGACTTTGATCGGCCGTAGCGGCCAAACGAAAACTCCAAATTGAACGCGGTTTGCAAATCTGAGCTTCTCGTGCGTCAATTAGTCGGATTAGAGATTTTTATTTTTTGATGAAATCGTGAAAAAAAACATGACCAAACCCCTTGGAAATTTTGTTAAAAAATGCAACTTTCTTAAAAATCATCGTAGACTATTGAATTTAACTTTATTTTCATCAAAAAGACGAGAGAAATTGATTGCCGTTAAAAAATTTCAGCTAACTTCAATAGCAAAAAAATTAGTCAGTCACCATGAGGATTTTGGAAAATTTACGAAAATAATTGATTTTTCAGACTTTGATCGGCCGTAGCGGCCAAACGAAAACTCCAAATTGAACGCGGTTTGCAAATCTGAGCTTCTCGTGCGTCAATTAGTCGGATTAGACATTTTTATTTTTTGATGAAATCGTGAAAAAAAACTTGACCAAACCCCTTGGAAATTTTGTTAAAAAATGCAACTTTCTTAAAAATCATCGTAGACTATTGAATTTAACTTTATTTTCATCAAAAAGACGAGAGAAATTGATTGCCGTTAAAAAATTTCAGCTAACTTCAATAGCAAAAAAATTAGTCAGTCACCATGAGGATTTTGGAAAATTTACGAAAATAATTGATTTTTCAGACTTTGATCGGCCGTAGCGGCCAAACGAAAACTCCAAATTGAACGCGGTTTGCAAATCTGAGCTTCTCGTGCGTCAATTAGTCGGATTAGAGATTTTGAATTTTTGATAAAATCGTGAAAAAAAACATGACCAAACCCCTTGGAAATTTTGTTAAAAAATGCAACTTTCTTAAAAATCATCGTAGACTATTGAATTTAACTTTATTTTCATCAGAAAGACGAGAGAAATTGATTGCCGTTAAAAAATTTCAGCTAACTTCAATAGCAAAAAATTTAGTCAGTCACCATGAGGATTTTGGAAAATTTACGAAAATAATTGATTTTTCAGACTTTGATCGGCCGTAGCGGCCAAACGAAAACTCCAAATTGAACGCGGTTTGCAAATCTGAGCTTCTCGTGCGTCAATTAGTCGGATTAGACATTTTTATTTTTTGATGAAATCGTGAAAAAAAACATGACCAAACCCCTTGGAAATTTTGTTAAAAAATGCAACTTTCTTAAAAATCATCGTAGACTATTGAATTTAACTTTATTTTCATCAGAAAGACGAGAGAAATTGATTGCCGTTAAAAAATTTCAGCTAACTTCAATAGCAAAAAAATTAGTCAGTCACCATGAGGATTTTGGAAAATTTACGAAAATAATTGATTTTTCAGACTTTGATCGGCCGTAGCGGCCAAACGAAAACTCCAAATTGAACGCGGTTTGCAAATCTGAGCTTCTCGTGCGTCAATTAGTCGGATTAGAGATTTTTATTTTTTGATGAAATCGTGAAAAAAAACATGACCAAACCCCTTGGAAATTTTGTTAAAAAATGCAACTTTCTTAAAAATCATCGTAGACTATTGAATTTAACTTTATTTTCATCAAAAAGACGAGAGAAATTGATTGCCGTTAAAAAATTTCAGCTAACTTCAATAGCAAAAAAATTAGTCAGTCACCATGAGGATTTTGGAAAATTTACGAAAATAATTGATTTTTCAGACTTTGATCGGCCGTAGCGGCCAAACGAAAACTCCAAATTGAACGCGGTTTGCAAATCTGAGCTTCTCGTGCGTCAATTAGTCGGATTAGACATTTTTATTTTTTGATGAAATCGTGAAAAAAAACTTGACCAAACCCCTTGGAAATTTTGTTAAAAAATGCAACTTTCTTAAAAATCATCGTAGACTATTGAATTTAACTTTATTTTCATCAGAAAGACGAGAGAAATTGATTGCCGTTAAAAAATTTCAGCTAACTTCAATAGCAAAAAAATTAGTCAGTCACCATGAGGATTTTGGAAAATTTACGAAAATAATTGATTTTTCAGACTTTGATCGGCCGTAGCGGCCAAACGAAAACTCCAAATTGAACGCGGTTTGCAAATCTGAGCTTCTCGTGCGTCAATTAGTCGGATTAGACATTTTTATTTTTTGATGAAATCGTGAAAAAAAACATGACTAGCCCCCTTGGAAATTTTGTTAAAAAATGCAACTTTCTTAAAAATCATCGTAGACATTGAATTTAACTTTATTTTCATCAGAAAGACGAGAGAAATTGATTGCCGTTAAAAAATTTCAGCTAACTTCAATAGCAAAAAAATTAGTCAGTCACCATGAGGATTTTGGAAAATTTACGAAAATAATTGATTTTTCAGACTTTGATCGGCCGTAGCGGCCAAACGAAAACTCCAAATTGAACGCGGTTTGCAAATCTGAGCTTCTCGTGCGTCAATTAGTCGGATTAGACATTTTTATTTTTTGATGAAATCGTGAAAAAAAACTTGACCAAACCCCTTGGAAATTTTGTTAAAAAATGCAACTTTCTTAAAAATCATCGTAGACTATTGAATTTAACTTTATTTTCATCAAAAAGACGAGAGAAATTGATTGCCGTTAAAAAATTTCAGCTAACTTCAATAGCAAAAAAATTAGTCAGTCACCATGAGGATTTTGGAAAATTTACGAAAATAATTGATTTTTCAGACTTTGATCGGCCGTAGCGGCCAAACGAAAACTCCAAATTGAACGCGGTTTGCAAATCTGAGCTTCTCGTGCGTCAATTAGTCGGATTAGAGATTTTTATTTTTTGATGAAATCGTGAAAAAAAACATGACCAAACCCCTTGGAAATTTTGTTAAAAAATGCAACTTTCTTAAAAATCATCGTAGACTATTGAATTTAACTTTATTTTCATCAAAAAGACGAGAGAAATTGATTGCCGTTAAAAAATTTCAGCTAACTTCAATAGCAAAAAAATTAGTCAGTCACCATGAGGATTTTGGAAAATTTACGAAAATAATTGATTTTTCAGACTTTGATCGGCCGTAGCGGCCAAACGAAAACTCCAAATTGAACGCGGTTTGCAAATCTGAGCTTCTCGTGCGTCAATTAGTCGGATTAGACATTTTTATTTTTTGATGAAATCGTGAAAAAAAACTTGACCAAACCCCTTGGAAATTTTGTTAAAAAATGCAACTTTCTTAAAAATCATCGTAGACTATTGAATTTAACTTTATTTTCATCAAAAAGACGAGAGAAATTGATTGCCGTTAAAAAATTTCAGCTAACTTCAATAGCAAAAAAATTAGTCAGTCACCATGAGGATTTTGGAAAATTTACGAAAATAATTGATTTTTCAGACTTTGATCGGCCGTAGCGGCCAAACGAAAACTCCAAATTGAACGCGGTTTGCAAATCTGAGCTTCTCGTGCGTCAATTAGTCGGATTAGACATTTTTATTTTTTGATGAAATCGTGAAAAAAAACATGACTAACCCCCTTGGAAATTTTGTTAAAAATGCAACTTTCTTAAAAATCATCGTAGACATTGAATTTAACTTTATTTTCATCAGAAAGACGAGAGAAATTGATTGCCGTTAAAAAATTTCAGCTAACTTCAATAGCAAAAAATTAGTCAGTCACCATGAGGATTTTGGAAAATTTACGAAAATAATTGATTTTTCAGACTTTGATCGGCCGTAGCGGCCAAACGAAAACTCCAAATTGAACGCGGTTTGCAAATCTGAGCTTCTCGTGCGTCAATTAGTCGGATTAGAGATTTTGAATTTTTGATAAAATCGTGAAAAAAAACATGACCAAACCCCTTGGAAATTTTGTTAAAAAATGCAACTTTCTTAAAAAATCATCGTAGACTATTGAATTTAACTTTATTTTCATCAGAAAGACGAGAGAAATTGATTGCCGTTAAAAAAATTTCAGCTAACTTCAATAGCAAAAAAATTAGTCAGTCACCATGAGGATTTTGGAAAATTTACGAAAATAATTGATTTTTCAGACTTTGATCGGCCGTAGCGGCCAAACGAAAACTCCAAATTGAACGCGGTTTGCAAATCTGAGCTTCTCGTGCGTCAATTAGTCGGATTAGACATTTTTATTTTTTGATGAAATCGTGAAAAAAAACTTGACCAAACCCCTTGGAAATTTTGTTAAAAAATGCAACTTTCTTAAAAATCATCGTAGACTATTGAATTTAACTTTATTTTCATCAGAAAGACAAGAGAAATTGATTGCCGTTAAAAAATTTCAGCTAACTTCAATAGCAAAAAAATTAGTCAGTCACCATGAGGATTTTGGAAAATTTACGAAAATAATTGATTTTTCAGACTTTGATCGGGCGTAGCGGCCAAACGAAAACTCCAAATTGAACGCGGTTTGCAAATCTGAGCTTCTCGTGCGTCAATTAGTCGGATTAGAGATTTTTATTTTTTGATGAAATCGTGAAAAAAAACATGACCCTTGGAAATTTTGTTAAAAAATGCAACTTTCTTAAAAATCATCGTAGACTATTGAATTTAACTTTATTTTCATCAGAAAGACGAGAGAAATTGATTGCCGTTAAAAAATTTCAGCTAACTTCAATAGCAAAAAAATTAGTCAGTCACCATGAGGATTTTGGAAAATTTACGAAAATAATTGATTTTTCAGACTTTGATCGGGCGTAGCGGCCAAACGAAAACTCCAAATTGAACGCGGTTTGCAAATCTGAGCTTCTCGTGCGTCAATTAGTCGGATTAGAGATTTTTATTTTTTGATGAAATCGTGAAAAAAAACATGACCCTTGGAAATTTTGTTAAAAAATGCAACTTTCTTAAAAATCATCGTAGACTATTGAATTTAACTTTATTTTCATCAGAGAGACGAGAGAAATTGATTGCCGTTAAAAAATTTCAGCTAACTTCAATAGCAAAAAAATTAGTCAGTCACCATGAGGATTTTGGAAAATTTACGAAAATAATTGATTTTTCAGACTTTGATCGGCCGTAGCGGCCAAACGAAAACTCCAAATTGAACGCGGTTTGCAAATCTGATCTGAGCTTCTCGTGCGTCAATTAGTCGGATTAGACATTTTTATTTTTTGATGAAATCGTGAAAAAAAACATGACTAACCCCCTTGGAAATTTTGTTAAAAAATGCAACTTTCTTAAAAATCATCGTAGACTATTGAATTTAACTTTATTTTCATCAGAAAGACGAGAGAAATTGATTGCCGTTAAAAAATTTCAGCTAACTTCAATAGCAAAAAAATTAGTCAGTCACCATGAGGATTTTGGAAAATTTACGAAAATAATTGATTTTTCAGACTTTGATCGGCCGTAGCGGCCAAACGAAAACTCCAAATTGAACGCGGTTTGCAAATCTGAGCTTCTCGTGCGTCAATCAGTCGGATTAGAGATTTTGAATTTTTGATAAAATCGTGAAAAAAAACATGACCAAACCCCTTGGAAATTTTGTTAAAAAATGCAACTTTCTTAAAAATCATCGTAGACTATTGAATTTAACTTTATTTTCATCAGAAAGACGAGAGAAATTGATTGCCGTTAAAAAATTTCAGCTAACTTCAATAGCAAAAAAATTAGCTAGTCACCATGAACTGGTTAGAAAAATTTCAGCTATCTTTAATAGTAAAAAAATCAATCTTCGAATAAATTTTACTGACCTTTATAATAACGGCCATTAATTTTGTAAATTTACCAATTCTACGTTTTACTGCCAGTGACATTTCCTGAAATTTGCAGTTAAAAAATTCAGTCTCCTCAAGTTTTCTCAAAAATATAACAACTCACAAAACGATTGTTAGAATTTTACTTGCATTTGTAGAGACCCCGCTACCACTCGGTGGCTTCATCAGGCAGATCAAGGATTGCAATTGAATTAAGTCTGCAGCTCTGTCTCTACAACTCTAATGCATCGTACACACTTTTTCTCAAACCGCAGTACAAATCCGCGCGAAGCGACTTTCGGCGCAAGTGTGAACGAAGCATAACATTCGTGTTTTATTATCAAGGGCATGATAGAGTTATACCTCAGCCTACTAAGCACGTGATATTATTGCCTATTAAATCTAAAATTAGATATTTCGTAAGATTGATATACTAAAATAAATTCACCTCAATTACCGATTGATGGGCGTTTTAAAGGGCGTCGGTAAAGCAAAAGCGGTTTAATGTAATTGAATCAATAAAGTAATGTCCCCGGTATGAAAAGGAAAAACCATCGAATTTATTATTATTTAACGTCCCTATTGGAGAATTCGTGTTTTTATGTCCCTTTACAAAAAAAAAAAACAGCTCGATACCCTTTTTAGTTTCGAAAGCTCACCCTCCATTCCTCCGCATTCATTAACTGACTTTTCCCTTTCTCTCTTCCCGCTCCGTTCGAGCTTTTTATCTTTCTCCGTTTCGTTTTGCCCCCACGTAAATAAAATATTCTTTGAATTATTTAAATAAATAATATTTTGTTTTCATCACCAGCAACAATTAATAATAATAGCTAAATGAATCTTTAAGGGTAATAAATGATTGTAGAGAATGCTAAAATGAACAACTTATAAAGAATAAGTTTTTTTTCGATATCCCTTTAAGTTTTTGAGTAAACTGAGTTTTTGAATTTGAAGTATAATTTTTCCATCTTTCATAATTTTGACATTTTACACGTCAGTTGCATCTGAGTTTACACATCGCTCGATGTACATTTAAAATATGATTTCAATTGAAAATAAACCATGAAAACGTCAATATAAATGGCTATGATACCATCAAGTCGGAAAAAGTAACATGATAACAGAAATAGCCCTGTAAATTCCACACTTTCATCGACAGATGCTCGAAATTTTAACAGACACATCCTTAATAACATATCTTTAGATCTGCTTAAAGAAAATTATCCGAACAAAACTGAAAGACAAAGTTTGAAGACAAAATTGCACTTTTTCCAGAAATCGTCCTGTAAATTCCACAATTTTGTCGACAGATGCTTGAAATTTTGACAAATACATCTTAAATAATATATCTTTAGATATTTTTAAAGAAATTATCCGAACTTTCTTCTAACAAAAATGGCAGCAATAGAAGACAAAAGTCCAAACATGCATTTTTTCCAGAAATCGTCCTGTAAATTCCACATTTTTGTTGACAGATGTTTCAAATTTTGACAGATACATCCTAAATAACATATGTTTAAAACTGTTCAAAGAAAATTATCCGAATTTTGCTCTAACAAATCTGGAAAACAAATTCTGAAGACAAAACTTGCACTTTTTCCAGAAATGGCCCTTTAAGTTCCACAATTTTGTCGACAAATGCTTGAAATTTTGACAGAGACATCCTAAATAGCATACCTTAAGATCTGTTAAAAAATTTATCCGAACTTTGCTCTAACAAAACTGGAAGACTAATTTCGAATACAATAATTGCACTTTTTCCAGAACTCGCCCTGTAAATTCCACAATTTTGTAGACAGATGCTTGAAATTTTGATAGATACATTCCAAATAAAACATCTTTAGAATTATCGAAATAAAATGATCCAAAGTTTGCGGTGACAAAAATGGCAGCGCTTGAAGACAAATTTTGAAGACCGAAAATACACTTTTTTCCAGAAATCGTCCTGTAAATTCCAGACTTTTGTTGACAGACGCTTGAAATTGTGACAGATACATCTTAAATAATATATCTTTAGATATATTTTTAAAAAATCATCCGGACTTTCTACTAACAAAAATGGCAGCACTAGAAGACAAATTTTAAAGACCGAAAATGCATTTTTTTTTCAGAAATCGTCCTGTAAATTCCAGAT